>JAYESA010000005.1:214657030-215257030 GCA_036927795.1 Iris macrosiphon
ATTACTTGCACCCTAGTACACAAAAAGTAATAGGTCCACCAAAGATCCCCTGACGGGATATCCTTAAAAAGCTACGATATTGTACTACGTCTATATTACCTCTAGTACGATACCTAAAGCTAACAAAAATAAATTATAAAACAA
This sequence comes from Iris macrosiphon, assembly GCA_036927795.1. Lineage (NCBI taxonomy): Eukaryota > Viridiplantae > Streptophyta > Magnoliopsida > Asparagales > Iridaceae > Iris > Iris macrosiphon. The sequence continues at coordinate 214,657,175 of JAYESA010000005.1, forward strand.
ATACGGTAACTATTATTTTTTCACAAAGAGAGATTGAAAGCAAAACTATATTTCGGGCGATTATCAAGATCCCAAGCCCGAAGGCAAAATAAAGACACAAGAAGCAAAGGAGAACTACTGTTGTTATGAGTTGGAGCATAACTCTTCTATCCGCTCATGGAGACGAGCAATATGGCCATCCATGCACCTCCGAGCCTGGCGCTCAACTTCTTGGGCCATAACCTCAGGATCCTCGTAGCAAGAGTAAGACTCATGTTTGTCCTCTAGCTGTTGCACAGAACCTCAATGCCAGCCGTGTTCTGCGCTATTTGGCTTGCCTCAGTACTGATGGCCTCTTCTTCCTACTAGGCCTCCCGCAACCTATTCTCTATTGCATCAAGCTCTACCTGGAGACGTCTAATTTGCTCGGTCAGGTCCTTTTACCGGGAGAGGAACTCTTCTCTGAGATTGCCCAGTCGGTCATGCCTCTCCTGCAAGATTCGGAGATCACGCTGCAACCAGTCCATAGACGAAGCAAATAAGGCCTCCTCCGTCTCCACCTTCTTTTAGAACTCATTATATTAATGGGAGATCAGCATTTCCATGTCCTTCTACTGATACTGTCGTAGCTCTGTTAGGCATTTCTCCACTTGGTTTATGGCCTAGAAAGTCGGGTATCTGCTCAAAACCAGGGATACCCCTCAGGGAGTAGACCTGGCCCTCAAAAAAGTGGCTTTCCTAGGCGAAAGATTTGTTGCACTCCAATACGCCCTCGATCCCCTACTTCAAGAACATGTGGAAGCTCCAGATAGAAATCCTAATGGTCTCGTTAATTTCTTCCAATGTAGCCGGAGTCAAAGGCGGCGTGATTGAATAAGAGGCTGCAAGTGCAGCAGGTGGGACAACGATGTTCAAAAACTGTGAAGGCAAAACAGCAGTAGAGGAGCAACCAACGGCCTTGTCTGTGAGCCAGTCTTTCATGGACGCACGAAAATCCTGGATACCTGGTAGCTGAGTCGTGGATGTCAGAGTAGTTCTAAGACTGGGAACAGAAGTAACGAGGTGTATTTTCATATCGGCTCCCACCAGTATGCCATCCCTAGACCGCGTCACTGTGGCTTCAAGTGGTGACCCAGTAGCCTCAAGAAGGGGAATGACCTCATCGCGGCAGCTTACGACCCCATTGTCCGAAGAGGCTTCATCTTCAGAACCCCCAACGATGACAGTTGGAAGATCAGCCGCCACACCAGAAGGACCTGTAATAACAGGAACCACCTCCATCGCAGGCTCAGTAGGGGACACGAAAAAATGTTCCTCTCCTCCAGAAGAGAGATAGAGAGGTTCATACCATTTCCTAACAAGCTTGCTACCCCCTTTCTCTTCTACGCCTTCCTCAGATGCCATGTCCACTATCTGCAAGGGAAAGGTAGCACCTGCAGATCCAGAACAACCGATGATTTGCTTTACCCATAGAATGGAGAGTTAAAGCCAAAGAATCTAATCTCCCGTGAAGTGGAAAAATGATATACCAGAGGCATGCGACATAGGTTATGGGTCATCCAGCGTCGTCATAGCCATCCCTACGGCATCTAGGTCATCCATATAGATGTTCTCCAGAGGAGTGTAAGGCTACCCCAAAGCCGCGTCTAGCCCCTAGGATCTCAAAGTCTCGGGTACATGTTCCAAGATACCCATATCGGACCCCAGAATGGTCTCCTCTTCGGGTTCGGCATAAGAAACTGCCAAAGCAGCCGTCCGCCAAGGACGGTCCTTTCTTCCTTGCATATGCAAATGATTAAACAAACCAGAGGAAAGATATTTATCGAGAGGATCAAGAAGTATCAAACTAAGGGGTTCTAAAGGTACCACTGTAGCATCCAAAGAGGGATATGCTTCAAAGACACCCAAGGTAAAGGGCCCTACCTCCTCACTCATGATCCCCTTCGAAGGGAGCTTTAACATCGCCATAGGTCTCATCTCAAGGTCCAGCTCAGCCTTCACCTTCTTTGAATAGCGGATATGGTGCGTCTCAACCTTTGCTTTACGCTTAGCAGGAGGAGGGTCGTTATAAGGAGAAGTAGTCCCCTCGGCCAAAGGGTCTAGTTCCACAAGAAGAGGCCTGACAACACTCTTGCCTTTCTTAGACGTTCGACGCACTTTTGCTTTCGGAGCCATCAACAAGGTACTTTTGCGGTAGCTCCTCTACGGGACAAAGTCAGCCGATAGGGCATTGGCCGTACAATAGTACTTCGTCACTGTATACAACATCCTTGGCATAACCTTGGTCCTTGGCAACTTAAACCGGGCTCGTGTGAGAATGGTACTGTAATAGCTCCAAGCTCGGACTCCATCAAGCAAACTGCCACTGTACCTGAAGGAAGCGCTCGGGTGACCCAACAAGAGCTGAATATAACCAAACTGGCGAGAAAACTAGCTTGGTAGATAAGGCTTTACAAAAACCTCATCTCAATTCTGGTACACCAAGTGAGTGGGACGAATGGCTTGGAGCCAATGAAATAGCCTCTCAGACAGGTTCTGAGGCGCTCGCCCGGTATCATGATGAGCAACGTCTCTCTCTTCGTCTGTGAACTCTGGCGCGGACATAAAGAAACTTCAGCCATTCATAAAGGATAGCTCCTGATATTTTTGAATCACAGCATCATCCGCCACCATGTCATCGTCAGTCCCCGGGCTCATCAGGGACACGTGAAGCAGGATGAGCCAACCCATCAAGTAATGATAAGGCAGCTCAATCTGATTGAAATGCCCTTTGCCCGAATGTTCCTCGAACTTCTGAGCGAAGTTGCGGAGGCCCTGGGGGATGCTGCATACCATAGCCAATAGAAGGGCCAGCTTATGGCCGAAAGCCAACTTCACGGTAGGAACGATGAGAGGGTGACTGATCCAATCTATGGTCCCAGATCCTCCCAGGACAATACAGTTGCAAAACCAAAGCATCAGATATCTCGCCAGCACGGCTTCGGCGGATAACATATGCATATCCATATAAAAGTAGCTGAGTTCTTCTTCAAGATTACCCAGCTCGTTCGCGGGTTCATCTTCTTCATCCGTGGAACCCTCGACTTCCTCTGCGCTGGTAGTAGCTAGTTGCCGATGCGCCTGAATTTGGTCGGCCACTTCCTGTTCAGTTCGCGACATCAGGACATGAACTAAGCTAGAATCTTTCAAATCCAAAAAAAGATAGCGAGTCCAAACGGTTATACGGGGAGAAGACCCCTCAGAGGGCTTTTTTTTTTTTGACAGTCGTTGACAAATGCCATAATGGCACAGCAATTCCTGGTATACCGTCAGGATTTCCGGGTTCTCTGCCTCCAACTCTCCGAGTATATTCTTTGTAGGGCTCCTCGCCCCAAGGAAGTTTTGAGACAACACCCATCTTGTGCAAAGCCAGTCCCATCTCGTCGCTGGGCATGAAGAAGGTCCCCATCTGACAGTTATATAATTCCATTAGGGTGATGAATAGGGGCCGGTTCATCTCCAGTCCAAAATACGTACCCCTCAAAGGAAAGAACAAGTCGGCGGCCTTGAGCTCCCGCTCATACTTTCTCAGGATCCACAGAGTCAGGCGACACCAGGAGACACTATAGTGTGCCCAACTGAGAACCCGCAACTGTCTCGTAGGATAGAAGCCCTTCTTGGAAACCTGATGGAGAAAGGTGCCCGATGCATATATACTTAGGTTCGGTCTAAGTTCACTGCACATGAGGTCAGGCTTCAGTCCAAGCAAGGATTAGAAGGGTGACTCATTTGCGCTATAAAATTTCTTCTTGCTTTGTCCGGTCCCGCATCGGAAATTATCCAGAGGAGCCCCCCTCAGCTCGGGGGTCAAGTCCTAGCCTATATTCCGTGGACCAATCATCACCTTCAGGTCCGACAAAGTAAAGTGACGGCAGAAGGAAGAAAATGTCATCTCTGTTCCACAGGATATGAAAGACCAGTTCTCTCTAATTTGCCCCACCTGAGAAGACTCCAGTGCATCCCCGAACAGGATGTATGGCTTCTTAAAGAAATACTTTCCATCCTTAGCGGGAATCTTCCCCTCGTTCATCTGACTCAACAGAAAAGTAGATATCTTCTCGACGATCATCTGTTGGCGTTCAGATGAGAGATCTTTTTCAAGCTGCTTTCTGATGGCTCTAGCGAGATCTCCAAGGTTCATGTTCAAGGGCAGCAGGTTTTGCCCAAGGACCAATTCACCAGAGGGTATAGTGGGCAACATCACTGCAAGTCAAAGGGACATGGTCAGAATAATCAAAAAATAAAAATAAATATACACATGCGGCATAGAACCTCTATGCGGCCGAGTAAGACATGTAACATGTAGCATAGATCTGCTATGCGGCTCGTCACCTGTGTGACCAAGTAAGCCATGCGACATGATAGGTCATACGGATCGGTCAACTATGCGGTAGGGATATTCATGCGGCCAGGTTGTACATGCGGTTGGGCTACCCATGCTCATAGACAAATCCATGCGTCAAACTGTGCATATGTGTCTCTCTGTTCAAGTCTTCCACTTCGTCTTTCCAAACTTACCCTTAATCGACGGCTAAAAATTATTGGGAACTAGGGAGGGGGCAACCTCTACAACAAGGCCCTTCCCCTTGGTCGTAGCCTTGCCCTTGGGGGCCTTCTTGGCAGCAGTAGCGGAGGAGGATGATTTGGGAGCTATGGCAGCAAGGTGGAAAAGAAAGTGGGAAGACTTGAGTGTTTGTAAAGAATCTCACTCTCTTTCCCCCTATATATAGGGGGGACTATGCGGCAATGGATGACAACGACGGCTGTTCGAATACCGATCCGTGATCCGTCTTGATCCACGCAGTGGCAACGGTTGGCGGTGATTCCTCATTAGTTGAGCCACTTTATCCACTGACAGCACAGAATCCCAAGAGATCTGCAGAAAGATCAAAGTAAATCTTCTCATATCGGACAGCCTGTCAGAGACGGCTATACGGCAATGAGGCTATGTGGCATGACCTGCATATACGGCCAATAGCACTCATCCATACTTTTTTTAAGCTATTCCGAACTTATTATTTTGGAAACTTTGAAGGAGGTCTTGTAGAACCATAAAAAAATCAAGCAGGCAGCATAAAGGTCATGCCCCCTCAACGAGTCGTAGAGAATCCACATGCGGCCTAAAAAATAAAGCCACAGAGAAGCCACATGCGACCTGATCAACCAAATCATAAAAAAACCGTATAGTATACTATATGAAGCCTGAATGACCACAGAGCAGGAAGGTCGCATAAGAACCCCCTGACACAGATTCCTATGTCTGTCAGAAGCTCTGAAACATCACTTATCACTCTGAAACGCTTCGAGACTCGTGAAAAGGATGGCTCCAGAAAGAAAACAAATCATATCAGTGCATTAATTGCTTCGAATAAGGTGTCATGCCATGTGTTCCCTCGTATACGGCTATGACCTATGCGGCCTCGCCAATATGAGGCCAGAGTGTCCATCTGACCAAGGCCAAACGAGAGCATATATTTGGCCACAAGACCCATGCGGCCTCACCACCATGCAGTCAGAGTGTCCATCCGACCAAGCCCAAACGAGAGCACGTATGCGGCTACAAGACCCATGTAGCCTCGCCACCATGCGGCCAGAGTGTCCATTCGATCAAGGCTTAAATGAGTGCACGTATGCATCTACAAGACCATGCGGCCTCGCCATCATGCTGCCAAGATGCTATACGGCCTCCAGCTCACAAGATCTTTTTGTTACAACTGTAAAAATCTTCGCAAAGTTGGTGCTGACTACGTGTCCAGCTGACTAAGTCATGCACACAACAGGTTAATAACAATCCCGAGATCTCTTCAATAGCATATCTCAACCAAGACCACGTGCCAATCATCCCATGACATGCAGCTACAGTTGCAACCGTATTCTATTGAAGGAGCCATATGCGACCATCAAACAGAGGCATATGCGGCACCCATAGTCCATCCGCACGATTGATATAAATAGGAGCAACTGGAACGTTCTAAGAGCTGGCTTTTTTCTGCTTCAGAGAGAGAGCATACCGAGGCGAGCGAAGAGAGAACGTAAGCTTCCTTACCCTGCATCGAATCATCCACGGAGTAAAAGAGACGCATAGTACTCTTTGTCTATCGCCACAACCCAGATCAAAAAATATTGTATTTAGATTGTCCGCGCAGGACCTCTTTGTACATTCTTTCGTTTGTTAATTAAATCAAGCTCGTCTAGAACCTTCGAATTTAATGGCGAACAAAAATAGTTGTCTTTTTGTCTAGATTAATCTAGAAAATTGAATCATAGAATTTTGATCCATGTACTACGTGCAATCCCCGAGAGAGCCGACAATCCAGAATTATTCAATTTTTGATTCCCAATAATCCGACCGTTGAATCTTTAATTCATCTTCATTGTAACGATCATTTTTAATTTTTTTCATCTTCTTATAAATTTTTATAGCAGTCTTACACCATTAGCTAGATCGTTTCATCCCCTCTATATTTTTAATTAGATCGTAACTGTGTAATATCTTAAAATATGTGCATCAAAACGAAGATTTATTAATTTTAGAAGATTCATGTTGTTAAAATATACAATTTGATCATATGGATCATCAAAAAATGATATTTTTAACCTTATGGTTGGTTAACTTATCTCAATTTTTGTGTCATGGATCCCGATGTAAAGCTTTTGAGATATAAACTTGATATCTTTGACTTAAATCAATAAATTAAAACTAATAGTAAAATTAAATAAATATAGTTTAGATTGATTAGAACAACATAAAATCTAAATAACATATTTAGTAAATAGCCTAGCTAACTTAGTCGATAAGTAACGTTGACCAAGACAACTTGCTTAATAAGAAATATGACTAATTTGTCTTTGTTGTGTGATTTGGTTGTTTGTGGGCTTTGATATGTTTATGGATCATGTTTCATGGATAAGTTTGCTTATTCCTAGCTAAGGGAGATTGTTTCCTAATATATCTAGAGGTTTAAGCATGTAAATTACTTAACGAATCTAGTTTTAGCTTATATATATATATATATATATATATATATATATATATATATTATTCATGATTAGATGTCTTTACTATGTTTCCTATCTGTTATTCTACTTGATACATGTTACATGCATGTGTGGATTATAGTGCTCATGCCTATAAATAGTCTCGTAAATTATCATCATGATACTTGTGTTACTTGGCTATTTTATAATCATGTAGTGAGTGTAGGTATAGGGAAACGATCAATAGGCACATAGAATACGTTTCTAATAAGGCCCATGAGGTCTTATGTTTTACTATTATATGTACATGAATTCACATTAGCAACGCACTCATGTGCTTCCTTTGTTTATCCTAACTCATCCACGTGCCGAAAGTTGTTCCTAAAACACATGTATTCAGCTCTTAATTCTTTATGTTTTATCGTCATATGCTAGTTCTTCATCATTTGCTTGTCATAGTCCAATATTACATATGTTTGACACTTATTGATCATGATATCCCTATTGTTCACGACTATCATATAATATCACTCAATTTATACTTGTTTCCTTTCACTCTCAGTTTCTTATACATGATCGAGATGTTTCAATATTCATGATAGAGATGTTATTCATGTTGTTATAAACATATATTGTTACTGGTTCTAGTTCTCGTTTAGTAAGTGCTCCTAAACACATGTATCGAGCTCTTCTTTATGTTTTATTGTCATATGCTATTCATTATTTTCTTGTCGTCGTCTAATATTACATATGTATGAAACTTATTAATTATGATATCCCTATTGGTCATGCCTATCACTTAGTATCACTCTATTCATGCTTATTCCCTTTCACTCTAACTTTTTTATACATGATGTTTCAATATTCATGATAGACACGTTATTCATGTTGTTACAAAATATATATTGTTACTTGTTCTAGTTCTTGTTTAGTAAGTGATCCAATCCTGATTAGATAGCTAATGCTGATAGCTTAAATGACTCACACTGGTATAAGAGGTGGTGATTGAGATTGAGGTTCATGATTTTATTCGTTATTCTGATAGTTTGTAATGCATATCTTTCAGTCTTTCTCTTTAATTCTTATTTATTGTTATATTCTAGATGATATATAATTATGTGGATATTATGATATAGTTTTGTCTTATAGATATATGGAGTGGGTTGTGACAATAGAAGATAGCTTGTTTGCTAGTTTAGTTTTGCTTCTTTGTATATATGGTCTAAGAGCCTCTTTAGTTTGTTTATTTCTAGTCCCATATAGGAAAACCCCAAGGAAGATTGTGATATATATATATATATATATCGTTATGTTGACTACATAGAACACATCTGATTCCATTTATCTGAATGCCAAATCTCATAAGTCTATCCAGATTAAGTAGCCTGCCCATCAACAACTTGTACATGTAGTATATTGAATTTTTCTTGTAGCCCCTTTAATCCATATGAACTCCAACCGACCTAATTTAGGATGTGTCATCCTGACGCTCTCGCACATCCTATGGTGCTCGAACTCAGTGTAACTCCCAAATTTCGAGAGAGAAATATTTTTGTCATTTAATAATATTTGATAATTATATTAGTAATAATATTTATAACTATGGTTATTAGTATTATTTTTTACTTATTGTACTTTAGAGGACCTTTGTATTAGCTAGTTAGTTTGGACTAGTGCATGAACCTAGTTAGCACCCAAAATGTAGGTCCATGATCCAATTGGTTAGTCATGACATGGTTAGTAGACTAGACTAATTAGTCGACCCAATTGGACTTGACATGAACCATAGACCCAATAATTAGATTAGACCCAATTAGGCCCAATATTAAGTCATCATTGATTAATTAGTGATTTAACTAATCCCTTCATTAGGAATAGAAGCTTTCCATTAATTAACTTCTCTTCATGACAACCCAATAGTGGTAATAGGGTCTTTGTATATTGCTTGGAGAGGAGGGCAAGGTGGTCGGCCCCTTATAGGGAGTAGGATCTTCTCTCTCCTCTCCATTTTATTCTATTATTTTCCAATTTAGTGTTCTTCCCCAATTCAACTCATCCCTCCACAAAATTTCTACCAAATCACTTCTAATCTCTCTCATTCTTCACCATTAGAAGGTCTAAAAGCAAGGAGGAGGCAAGGAGCACCAAGAAGGAGGAGATTACACAAGTTGAGCCTACTTTGTGTTCTTTTGGATAAGTGCATTAGGAATCCATCTTTCAATAGGTACAACTATGAATTCTCTCTTTAATTAGGTTCTAATTATATAATTTGATCATTAGTAATCCACCTACAAACTTGGGCTACCTATAGGAAGAAGAGTTAGCCGCTAGGGGCCCTTATTGTGAATGTTACATTAGTTGTTGTGCCTAATTTAGGAAAAAACCGAGATTGGAGCACCATGTGTTTGTCAATTGGTCAATTGGACTAAATTGATACTAGATTGGTTGTATGAGTCTAGTTACGTGTCCACAATTGGATAAGAGTATGTCGTATCAATATACTTTATGATACGGGATGATTATGGGAGTTTTTGCTTCGACACTTGTGATACATATGTCATATTTTGCCACAAGCACTAGAATAGATATCTATTACTCTTATTAGGCTTTAATTATCATATTTGACTTATTCAGGTGCTTTTGGGAGAGTTTAGTGATGTATCGTAGGAGTATCATGGGTGTATCACTAAAGTATCCTAGAGCTAATGTGATACTAGTGTGATGCACCACTAGTGTTTGATATATTATCATGGTGTGTGTGTGTGTGTGTGTGTCATGTAGCACCCACTTTCCCAATATACTAATAATAATATGTTAAATAATAATATGTACATCTTTAGGATTTATACACCAATAGGAGAAAATTAGATCATTATTGCTCATTAAAGCTCATTCTATGGTTTGGAACCATAGTTAGGCCATTAGGAATTTTTTAGAATTTTTTTATAATTATTAATAAATAAAATCTATTTTTTATGACTTCTATGAATTTATGTGGGAAACCTAGAGAAAAAATTTGACCCTAAACATTTTTCTAGAGTTTAATATTCTATTTTATATTTTCTAGAATTTTTCTATAATTTTTTGAACATTTTAAATATTTATTAGGAGTTATTAAATTAAAAAGTGATTAAATAACTATTTTCTGTAAATAAAAATCCTAATCTAAATCCTAGTCAGCCCGCCAACCACCCCGGGCCTGAATGTCAGCCACCCGCTGCTCAGACCCGGGCCCAGCGGTCAGTGAGAGAGGTAGGCGGGTGCGGGTCAGTGCTCGGGTGAGGAGCCAACCCGTAGCCGAGCCGATCTGGGCAAGATTAGCCCAGATCATGCCATATGTCACTTCCCGAGCCGCAGCTGCTCAGTTTGCCTATATATACAGATACGTAGGGTTTTTTCTGCTGACTTATTTATTTTGAGGAGAGAGAGAGAGAGTTTTAGGGAGTTGTCATCTAGGATTCGTTCGACTTCGCATAGCCATTACTCCTAGTTTCGAACTCCAAACGCATCCCCATTTCTTGCTTGGAACCTTCTCGAGATATAGTTTCTGAATTTATAATTTGTTTTCTTAAATCCTAAACCTAGATTTCTTGAAATTTTATAGAGTGCCAGTTCTCTAAAATCTGACACATTATGGTATTTTCGAGATTCTGTGAGATCCCGAACTCGGAATCATGAACTGTTTAAAGTTTCAGAAATATGACATGATAAACCATGTCATATAGATTTTTTTTAGACTTAAATATTATATTTTACTATTCTGTAAAATTCGTGCAACCTAGATGTTGTCGGGGAACCGACGAAACTGTCATCTGAGCGCCATATTGGCCATAACATTTTACCAACTTGTGAGTTTGTGAAACTGTCGATTTCAGCGTTCAAGTAGTGCTAAAATCTACAGGAATCTACATAAAAATCTAGATTTTTATGTCGATTGAATTTTTGGTCAACTGGATATCTCGATTTGTATGCCACGAGTCTCAAGTTGGCAAATTTGATCTCTTTAGACAAAAATTAAGATTTAATCTAAAATTAAGAATAATAGGATTAAAATAGGAATTTAGACTAATTAATTCATAATTAAATAATTTATTTTTTGATGTGGTAATTCATACTACATAGCGATTTGGACTCTGATTTGGGACCTAATTCGTACCACAACTAAGGACCATAGGCGAGTATACTTCCGTGATTACTTTCAGTACTTGATAGTCTCTATAATACATATTTATTATTGATTATTTGATTCCTGACACTCGTTACACGGATTAGTAAATGGTGGATTCTTGTATGAGATATGTGACTTTCTGGACTATTGTTATTTCATCGTGTTTGGTTCAATATCCATATTATAGTAGTCAAGAGAAAAATACTTAACGGACATGTGAACTACCTTTTCCATCCCATGGTCTTACTAGAATAATATCAACCATGCACGACACTTGTGGTTTGCCGAATTTTACCCTTAGTCGTTCACATGTCTACAAGATATTTTAAATCACGTAGATTAGTTTATTCATATTTGTTTCTCCCATACTTGCAGTTATTTTTTATGATCACTTGTGATTATTGTACTTCATTGCTATGACAGAACTTCAGCAGTTAGTTATTCTGGTTATCTTATTGTGATTTCAGTGTTGTTGCCATCATATATTCTTTACTATTTATTGATGTATAGCTTCTACCACGTGTTAGAACTATTTTCGTTGTGATATACTTATTTCAATCCTGACTGGATAATAATACTTTTGGTGACTACAATGAGGATGAGATCCCTACACATTATGGACCGTATGTTGGCGACATAGCGAAAGTCTGATCTTTTCCCTCAGGAGGATCATGGAGAGTTAGCATCTCAGATCCCGGCTGCGTTTGACTAGTTTTGTAAAGTAGTTGTTTTATTTAGTTATTTTGGACCGGATTGTTCTCCGGGACTTCTATTTATATTTTGGATATTATCTTTTGTATCTTTAGTATTATTTGGAAGACTATTTTGGATCCATGATTTTGAGACTATTATTTGATTGTCTCCTTATGATTTCATTATCTCAGTGTTTGTGATTGAGTATAATGTGGATAAGTATATATATGTTGTGAGTTATAGATTATACTTATAGCTTATTGTAAACCCCCTCACCCAAAATAGATATTTTGTGTATATTTTATATTATTATAGATATTAAATTTCTTTAGAGTATTCTGTTATTTAATTAGCAAATGAATTTTTTATATATTTACTTATATAAATATTTATATAGAATCATTTTTAGGTTATTTTAGATTTTTAAAATTAATTAGGATTTATTTGGATATATATAGTCTTAATATTAGATAGATGCTAATTTAGTGTTAATAGATATTAATAAGATTTTATAAATTATTTGTATTATATTTAATTATATTCAAGATTATAAATTATTGAGATAGATTCAAACTCTACTTTAAATTAATTCAAATCCTGAACCTACTAGGAAAGCAACTTAATGTATATCATATCCTTATTTAAATTCATCATAATCCTATCCAAATTAACCAATCCTAGTTGTATTTAATTAAGTAGTCTCCACCATTATAAATACCTCATCCTTCATATTTTTCTTCCCCAAAATTCCTCTCTTTTTAGTCCAAAAATAGTCAAAATTCAGTCTCATTTTCTACTAGTTATGACGAATTAAAAAGATGATATCTCCTAGCTCCGGACTCCAAACGCGCTCCAGTTTTTTTTGTTAGAACGATAATGAGGTTAGATTTCTGATTATATAAATTGTTTTTCTAAATTATGAGTATTAAATTCTGGAAAATTTGTAGAGCACAGTATGTCCGAAAATAGACGTGTTTTGATGTATTCGCGATTTCGGGAGAACCAGGAATCAGAATCATGAACCGTTTAAAGTTTCGGAAAGCTAATGTCGAGAAAATCGACATATATTTTTCCCAGAATTTATTTCGAAGTATTTACATACTATTAATTCTGTAGAACTTCTAGGTTAGAATTTAACTATCGGTGCACAATACAAAATTTGTATGTGCCATAATTCCCAAACGAATTTGAATTCAGACGAGCTGTAAATTCCAGCATATTTTTGACGCTGAAATATATAGGAAATCATACATGAAAGTTGAGTTTGTGTCGGTTGACTTTTTGGTCAACAGATTGCCTCGATTTGCGTGCCATGAGTCTCGAGTTGATAAAATTTAGTTTCTTTAGGCAAAATTTAGGAATTAACATAAAAATCAGAATAATAAGATTAAAATAGAATTTTAGAGTAATTATTCCAGAATTAAATAAATTAAAATAAATTATCTTTTGACGTGATAAATTTGTAATACATAGGCTATTTGGACTGTAACTTGGACTCTGATTCATACCAGCAGCAGGACCCCAGGCAAGATACCTTGCCAAATTGTTTACAGTACTTTGCATGCTATTTATATTTCTGTTTATTTATTGTATTTTGTATATTTCTTGCATGTGTAGTTTTCTTTCAGTCATTACTATATATTAGATATGTTGACACACACATGGCACTTAGTATCATAGAGGACAATTATTAGGCGTATGGGCTTTTAACCACTCTGGTAAACCATAGTAACTAGCACGCACTATGGTGGTCGTGTCCGATGGTCGCTACCCCCAAGGTATGTCGATTGATGGAGTCCGAGGGTCGCTACCCCAGAGGTATGTCGGCTGATGATGTCCACTGACGAGCGTGAGGTTGTGAGGATTAGATCGAGTAGCCTACCCTTGCCCATACGTCGAAAAGTTGTTCTTATTTGCATTCATATAGATTGTCCTGTACAGCATACTTATCTATTTTTAAATATTATGCCTGTTTACTGTATTCAAATTGGCTCGTATTTTCTGTATCTTGTTACGTCCCTCTGAGGACCTGGTCCGCTGCCAGGTGTATCTTTTCTTGAGTATTTGCAGGAGCGCAGATTTGGATGGTTATATATGATCCGAGGATGTCTTCTCTTCGAGCTGTGATGGATAGCTGGTATTCTTATATTGTGTTGTGTTGTTGTACTCATATTGTATTTGCTTTTATATTCGAGTTGGTAGTGAATTTGTTTCCATCCAACTATCATCCTTAGATACTCCTTATTGAGATCTAGTTTCATAGATACTGGTCATTTATTTCTATATGATTTTGGTGGAGGAGATTTAGATTTTACCTTGTGACTTGTATTACATTTTATACCACTTGTGGATTTTATATTCATATTACAGCGTACGTGTGGATTTGGTTTCCATACATTGGAGTTGCCATATCCATGCGGCTGGCATGCTTACGTGTCCTAGTCCTACATATTTTTGGGACTGGGGCGTGACACTTATTGTACATTCTTCTACCGTCGATACTGCGGTGTAGGCTAGGCGTGCCCATGACTCATGCCCAATGTCAGGGTGCAGATCGTGACACGTTTTTATGATGGCCCATGCAGATCCAAATTTTATATAAGGTTACGAACTCGTGGTGGTACTTAAGTTATTTGTACGACTGCGAGCCTGTCATAGGATAAGATATTAGGAATAGGAAAATACTCAATCATAACTAGGATTCTGCTATGTTTAATTGCTAAACCTTATTTTCCTCCGAGTTATCGGACGTCCCTCATGACTGATATCCTTCTTGAATACTACCTTACCTTGTGCCATATCAATTGAATCCTTATTGTTTAAACCTTTCAGAATGCCACCTAAGACTAGAGCGTGCAGTTCCAAACCTAATTGTGCTCTTTACACACCTTCTGTATCTCAGAAGGCCTCATCAGCTGGATCTGGAGGCCTTTCTCCTCCTCCTCCTTCTCCTTCTCCTTCGCTACTACATGAGCTCTTTAGAAGCATGAAGGAGGAGCAAAGAGTTCAGGTAGAGGCCTAAAGATAGCAGACAGAAATACTGAGGGCATGAATTAAAAATGCCAAGCAGGTTGTCCTAGCAGTCATGGAGAGGGTTGTCCAACAACCGCAACAGCAGCCCGCTCTGCCGAGGGTGGATAACATATTGGACTTCAAGAATATGGACACACGGAAGTTCAAGGGGACCGAAAGAATCCTCTACGCTGATGAGTGGCTCAAGGATATCGAGCGGATCATGAGGGTTTCCCGGCTTTCAAAGGACCTGGAGATTGAAGCGGTAGGCTTGCAGCTTCACAATATTGCCCGTACTTGATTCAGAAATAAGCCCAGACTTACGAATCCCGATCTAACTTAGGACTAGTTCAAGGACCTCTTCAAGAGAAAATTCTTTCCTGCAGTGGCTAAAGGAATTCTAGAGAAGCAATTTCAGAACTTGGAGCAGAACGGGATACCTATAGATGAGTACGCTGCATAGTTTGGGAGGCTAAGCCTATTTACAGAGTACATGGTAAGGAACCTGGAGGATAGAGCTCGACGGTTCAGAGAGGGGTTGATCCAGGATATCAAGGTACATATTTCTTTGGCCCATACCACTTTTGCTGACATATTGGCAAAGTCTCAAAGAGTCAAGGTAGATATGGGCTTTCGGACCAAGATGAACCAAGATGCTTATGGCAGTAATGGTAGTCTGGTGCCAGCAAAGCATCCACAATTTCAACCAAGAACCTTCCCACAACAGCAGCAGTATCGTGCCCCAGTCAGAGCCTCAGCTCGGCAGGTGCAACAGCAGCCACAAAGGCAAGTGCAACAAGCTTCCCTATGCAACTATTGCAAGAATCCAGGGAACTAATGGGAGGTCTACAAAAAAAGATTTGTCATATGCTTATTTTATGGATCGCCTGCGCATAAGATCAGAGAGTGTGCTATCGCACCTCCTATAGGTAGAGCCTCAGCCCAGAGAGGACCAGTTGGACTGCTAGTGGCCCCGCAGCCGAGGGAACCACCACTTCCTACGCAGCAGCAGCAGTTTTCTCAGCACCAACAGAGAGGAGCTCACCAACATGATCGAGATTTTGTAATGGTTATTTATGGTGAAGGAGACTGCTGAAAACATGAGTTGGCACAGGCGGGAACAAATAAAATGAGTGTTGGATCATCTATCCAATGGAGAAGTATGGAAGCTCTTTGATCGAGATTATCCCAATTTTGCTTTGGATCTGTGTAATGTCAGATTGGGGATCTCCTCCGACAGTTTTACCCTATTTGGACTTTCGAGATCCCAGTATTCGTGTTGGCCTGTGATTGTCACCACGTACAACTTACCACCATGGATGTGCATGAAGACTCTGTATATGTTTCTAACTATTATCATTCTGAGTTCGAACTATCCCAAGAGAAACATTAATGTGTACTTATAGCCGTTGATATATGAGTTGAATCAGCTATGGAAAGTAGGAGCCAACACGTATGATGTTTCCAGAAAGAAGAATTTTTATATAAGGGCAGCACTTATCTGGACCATCAACGACGGCCTATGAAATATTATTGGGGTGGAGAACTCATGGCCGTCTCTAATGTCCATATTGCATGGACCGTACTAAGACTTTTCGTTTAAAACACGGAGGAAAAACGTGCTTCTTCGATTGTCATCGATAGTTCCTACCGAAAGATCATCCGTTCAGGAGGAACATGAATGTGTTCTGTGCCGGTGTTGTAGAGATGGCCGATCCACTGTCAAGATGGTCCGAAGACACGATATGGGAGGAGGTCAAAGATTTTTCAAGTGCTATCGAAGATCCTACAAGGGAGAACAAGTGTGATGGATTTGGTCGAAGTCATAACTAAACGAAGTGGGGCATATTCTGGGACTTGTCATATTGGAGCACCAATATGACCAAACATAACCTTGATGTCATGCATATAGAGAAGAATGTGTTTGACAACATAATTAATACTGTGATGGACATAAAGGAAAAGACGAAAGACAACCCTAAGACCAGGTTGGAATTAGAAGAAATATGCAGACGACTGTGTTGCATTTGATAGAGGAAGGGAATGGGAAGGTGATGCACCCTAAGTAAATTTTCTCATTGGACAATGAGGAAAAATGAAGACTTTGTAGGTGGATCCAGGGCCTAAAATTTTCAGATGATTACGTGTCGAATCTGAGAAGATGCGTCGACCCGAAGTAGAACAAACTGACTGGTATGAAGAGCCACGATTGTCATGTATTTATAGAGAGGTTAATTCCGGTTATATTTCAAAAATTCTTATGGCAGGTAGTTTGGAATCCATTGACAAAGCTTAGCATATTCTTCAGATATCTTTGTTCTACTAAGTTGCTCGTCGATTTCATAGAAAAATAGGAGAAGGATATTGCGGTAACACTTTGCAAGTTTGAGAGAGTGTTTTCTCCTAGATTCTTTGACTCCATGGAGCATTTTCTGATTCATCTTTCCTATGAGGCACACGTTGGTGGACTTGTCAGTTATAGGTGGATGTACCCGTTTGAGCGACATCTGAACCACCTCAAGAGGAAGGTAAAAAATAAGGCATGGTTGGAGGGTTCTATTTGTGAAGTCTATGTTCTTGAGGAGATTACAAACTTTTGTTCGATGTATTTCAAGCCTCATGTTGCTACTAATAGAACGAGAGCTCCCAGAAATGACGACAGGTATAAAAAATCTAATGAGGCAATACTGAAAGTATTCAATACTTTCGAAAAGCCCTCGGGTAAAATGAAGAAGAGATATCTGAATGAGGACGAGCTTATGGCCGCTCAGTTGTATGTATTACTCAACTATGATTAGGATGAGGTAGAGAAACTAGAAGGGTAAGTAATTAATACATTGACGTTTACGTCATCTCAATACAACTATTACACTAATTCGCCTATGCTTCATTGTGTTTCAGCACATATAATGTTGCGGTAAGGTCGAGTAGACCATAAATAACATATGAAGAAGTATAACAGGAAATGAGATTTTATTTTCCTTCATAGTTGACAACATATGTAAGGATCTCGGTAATTACTTTTTGTGTATGTATACTTGCACAATAATTAACGTTAAACTCAATATCGCTTATTTGATGTTTAGGTCGATCGTCTAGAGGCAAAACTTAAGAATGAATCTATTAGAACTTTAGCGAAGGGAAAAATTTATACCGTCAAGATCTGGCCAACTTATTGCGTGAATGGGTTTAGGTTTAAGTCAATAAATGCCCCAATAAGAAACTTTCTGGATCTCGATTCTACAAAAATAGTTTTTTGTGTATCAAATCTTCGAACTACAAAGACGTCGATTGAGACACTGATTTCTTTGGCGTCTTACGGGAGATTGTGGAGTTGACATATAATTATGCCACAAAGTCTGCTAAGATCGTATTATTCAAGTGTGAGTGGTTCGATCCCATCCAAGATTAAGGTTAAATTGACAAGCATAGTCTTGTGGATATAAACTACCTGCATCGATATCAAGGATATGAACCATTTATTTTATCAAGTCAGGTTCAGTTAGTGTACTTCACAACTTATCCTAAATAAGGAACCGGGAGGTCGGATTGGTGGACAGTCTGTAAGACTAAAGCTAGAAATATCTTTGACGTTGACGAAATAGCTTATCAGGAAGACAAACTAACTCTGTTGCAAATATTATAGATATGGACTCAATGGAAGTTACTCATAACATATTTCATCAAGTAAAAGAGATAGAAGTATCAGAAGATGATGATGAAGTAGATTAAAGTGAAGATGAAGAGGAAGAGGAGGAGGAAGACGAACAAAATAAATTTTCAGATGATGATTAAAAATTAAATTAAATTTATTTAGACTTTTTTTGTGGCCTAGTTGTGTGGTCCTTATGTTTGTGACAGTGATACATACATATCTTTGTGTATTTGTAGCCTAGTTATGTAATACTTATGTTTATGAAGGTGATACATACTTATGTTTTATGATGGTGACACTTTTATCATTTAGACTTTTATTGTGGCCTAGTTCACAACTTTTGTTTATTTTTTTCTGTCATATAATCTAAATATCTCTGTATATTTGTTTTATCATTATATGTTGTTCTTAGACATGTCTGGACGACGCGGATCCTATTCCCATGAGAGTTTATCTAGACGTCATATTCATGACACGATTACTCCTTCCCGATCCTCGTCTACGAGTACTCCATACTATCGACCAGCAGTACCTCAGACTGTAACTGCGACGACCGTACATGGCAGTACTCCTGGGATCAACAGTTTCAGGCCCGAGAGTATCCCGTCTAGTGTTCCTGCTCCTTCCAATGTTTCTGCTGTTGATGGTACCACGGAGACAGATGAGGAGATAGCGGTCGAGCCGACTCGGTCTCGATATCAGAGTCATCCTCCATGTTCTCCGCCGGATGAGGCGAGAATAGAAATTTGGGCTGATGGCCCTACAAAGTAAGTTAATTAGTTATTTGTTTCTTATATATATATATATATATATATATATATATATATATATATATATTCACTGTTAATGAGTTTAATTATCAATGTAGATATCATCCCCCAGCGGTACAGAGAGCACTGAGATATTTTTTGAGGAAAAACTATGGTGGGCCGTTTATAAACTATTCGGATGCCCCGGAAGAGAGAAAGACGTTCTAGTTTGGACACTTCAAGGTAAAAGTATATTTGATTTTAACATCAGTAATATTTTTTTTTATCAATATTTTATAACTAACTATATTACTTCTTGTAGAGAACCTATTTTTCTCCACCACACCGGGCCGAACAGTTCGAGCAACAGTTTTCTTCCGTCCCCGTCAAGCTCATTCGTGATGCTATGGATGACCAGAACGCTCATGATCGTGAAGAAATACTGAGCCAAGGCTGGATCATGCCTGAACAGTGGAATGCGATAAGGGCTAGATTCAACGAGGATAGGTATAGAAAAAAGTCAGAGAAGGGCAAGGAGGCTCGACAGAGGACAAAAAAGTGGTATGGTGGGTCAATTCCGATGACGGAATATTTCTATCGCTTGGTAAGTCTTTTATTGTATACGTACAATTTTTAATCATCGTGGCCTAATTTTTTACTTTAATAACAAATAATATATTTCTTAACAGGTCCAGAGAGGTGAGGACGCGAACATGGTGACAGAGTTCCTCGCCACTCATAGGAAGGGGGGACAACTTATCGATGATAGGGCGACGTAAAGCTACATAAGTATTACTCTTGTTTTGTTAATTTTGATATAACTTAGCACAAATACCTGTAATTAGTAATAAATACCTAAGATATATAGTAAGTAGTATGCTTATCGATGGATTTATATTTTTCTAGGTTGAGTATAGGAAGCTCCGCGAAGAGTAGATCTAGCCCACACTTGGAGAGGGGGTAGTTCCTCGGAACCCCCGACCCACCCAGCTCCGTCGGATGATGAGCTATGGATGAGAGCCGTTGGTGGTCTACATAGGGGTACGTACTATGGTACGGGATCCTACGGCACTTATGTTGTATCACAGTTCTCTAGGATACCCTCTGTCAATGTGCATACCCCACAGCCCTCACAGGAGTCGTAGTGAGCCCAGGAGAGAGTTGACCTTCATATCGCATCTCTGCGTGACAAGTTGATGCAGAGGATTATGATGCAGCCACATCCACAGACAAACGATGCGACACACATAATATATTTTGAATTGCTGGAGCGTAGCATCATGGAGCTGAGGTTTCTTGTCACATCGACAGGGTGCAACGTGACGTTGCTGCAGGAGTCACAGTTGACCGTGGGCGCCACACTATCGAGGATGTAGGCATCACATATTGAGATGAGCGAGGGAGTGGAGACTGTGGGTGCTTTACTATCAAGGATGCAAGCATCACATCTTCAGATGGGCGAGCGCACTAGGAGGTTATTATCTGTCATGGATACTTGCGATGCTCGACTGAAAGAGTTGGAGCAACGACATCCTCCTGGTCTTCCTGCATCGTCATCTACATCGACTCCTGCATCGGGTTCTGTGACACTTATACAGGAGCAGTTTGACGCGCTATTATCTCAGATTCGACGTGGCTCCTCCTCCTGATTAGTAGTAGTTTATTTTTTGACATGTGTGTATTAGCACATTCATGGGAGTTTATACTTATTATATGTATACCTTTATTGTGTGACTTATTTGTACATTTTTATTGTGTGACTAGATATTGTGTGACTACATTCGGGCCTTAGAGCTTTTTATTGATTTATTTCATCATTGCTGTTGTGTGATTGTACCGATATTGAGTGTTCCACTGAAGGGGTTGGCTAACCCAAGAAATTTAACGGAGGGTTACTCCGGGTCTATCTATTTATTTAAAATATGATCATACTGCAGGCATGTTATACTGTGATATTGCAGGCATTCATTTATTTTTATTTTTTATTTTTTAATATTAAATACGTTCAGCGACGTTCAGTCACGTCCATAGGAGTCGCTAATGACGTCGCTAAACTGTCAAATAATTAGTTTTACGTCCCTAATCATCACTAAACATCGCTAAATATTGCTGACATGGCAATTTTGGCCATGTCAGCTTTTCGTCACTGATTATGGCGCGAGTTGTCGCTAAATTTAACGATAATTACCGACTAAAATAAAATGTCACAAATTTGGCGACCTACAACGCTAAGAGTCGCCATTCTTGCGACTTTGTAACGTCGCTAAATTACGTCACGACAATGACATTTTTTGACGTTATTTTGATTAGCGACTAAATCTAAATATTGCTAAATACATCGCTACTTAGTATTAGCGATGTAATTTAGCCATTTGGCAACTCTTTCCTGTGTCGCTAATTTGCCTTATTCTAGTAGTGAGTACATCTTGCTCAAAGTGGTGAATCCATAATTTTTCATATTTTTTATATGATTAGTAAATTAAAATATGTTTGATTTGAAATATTCTCCATAATATTTTTATTAGTTTTAGTTCTTGGAGTTTTTTGTTTTGTTGAACAATTTTGAGTAGATCTGAGTTTTAAAGTTAGGGTTTTCATGGGTTACAAAAGTTTTTTTTGGTTTTGATATATTAAAACATGGTATTTTAGAAAAATAGTTTTTTTGGTTGATGGAGGACTTCATTTCGAGTATTTTGGCTTTTGTTTTACTTGATTCAGAGTTAAAATAAAGTTTTTATGAAGAAAATAATTTTTTGGGTTTTTGGAACTTTTCTGCCATGGCTGAACTTTCTGTCTGGAGAAGACAAAGTTCGCATGCAGCCAGCATTCTATGCGGCCGAGAGTTCTATGCGTCTTGGCTTTTATGCGGCCTGGACTCTTTGGTTATTATTACTTTAAGTAATGCCTTAAAACTTACAGGAACGTTATCTAAACAATTCAAAAAGAAAATACCCTATAACCTGTTATATACAATATTAGGACCTAATTTAAAATTTTGGTAGCGGATGCTACAATCTACCCGCCTTAAAAAAAATTCATCCTCAAAATTTTAAAGACATTTATAGCTTCCAATCATTATAGTCTTTACCACCTTTGTCTTTGTCTTTGTCTTTGTCTTTGTCTTATGTGTGGAATCTTTCTACAGTCCTTCGTTATCGTATAATCGCAGTGATTCATCATCTTAAATCTCCAACTTCTCCTTATACGATCTCATGCTACCAATCCTTACTCAATCATTAATATATCAAGTTTTATTTCAAAGGAAGCCATATAGGCTTATTATTAGTCCCCATTTATTATTTCTCATATTATTCATAATAACGTCAAAACTTTTATTGCTAAAGCTCATGTAATTCTTTAGGTTATTGAAAAGCATAGAAACCTAAAATCTTATTTTACTAGTATTCTTTGTACCTTATCCCAATATTTAAAATATATACGTAGTTCACCGTAGCCAATTTTTAACTTATTCATACACCATCATCATCTTCATCTTCATCTAACAACTTAACCTCGAAGGGCAAGACCTTATAGCTTGTCATTATTCTACATGTATATCCAAGTTCTTTCTTTCAAGTTTCTCACTGCTCAATTGTTGCAAATATATAGGTTGCTAATCCTTTTAATCTCAAATATATTTGTCTTGCTACATTTTTATTTACTTGATCACTAGTGGATATGTTTATTAAGTTTCTAGCCTAAGTTTCTCGGAGATCCCTCAATCATAACCTTAACCCTTATACATCATTATTTTATCCTCTAATCTCATATCATCAATAATTATCGTACTGACCTATACTCTAAAACCATAGGTGAGTTCTTGATTATATGTGTATGACTCACTCATGCTTATCAATCAATGTCTTATTATGACATCAATTCTCAAAACCTTAATGTAAGATTTAAATTATTTTAATTTTTAGCTGTAATAGTCACTATTTCCTTACTCTATCTTAGATGCAAGGTCATTGAGTATATTGTCACCAGTGAAATCCTTTAACCCACTTTCTGGCTATTATTTTCGACAAAGATCTAGGTCAAACATAGTCGGTCATTCCAACCTAAACTAAAAGCTTAACTCACATAAATTCTAAGAAATTCACACTCACCCGTTAATCCTCTCAAGAAGCCTATATCAAACCAACCTATTATAAACAAATCATGTATTTTTTCTTGAATATTAACACCTTTAATATTTTCTTCACAAAAATCTTTCTCAGCCACGACGATAGATAACTCGTTAATATTCGTTTAAATAATAAATAACCACTAACGCTAAGCCTTGAATCAATCTACCATTCCTCAAAGGCCTCTTTTACATAACTCAATTATTTTTATTTATTGTTTCTCTAAATTTCTGCATGGTCTGAAAGACTTGTTTACCAAGAAGTCTTTTGACCATGACCTAATTTTTTTTAATGCTCGAACATATTCTCTACCAATCACCTATAGATTTTAAAGATTCGTATATAACCCTCTAGTCATCAATCATTTAAGTTATTAGTCGACAACCAGGCCCCTTAACTACTCTTCTATTCACCATTATAATATTTACTCCTTTTGGAATTTCTTCAATAGTGGTCCCCCTCTATATTATTAATGATATATTTATCGACTACTTGTTCACTTAAGATTTTTGAATCTAACTACCCCCAATCATCTTTGGCAATCTTAGATTAATTTATAGGAAATAACGGTTATCTACATAGTACTTACTATATGCATATGTCCAACTATTGTCCCATATACTACAATGCATCACAATTACACAACAACTCTACTTAATTTTATTCACTACAAAAATATGATGAAATAACAACATTTTTAGTGACGTCATCATAAAATGTTATCCCACTTTCTCGGCGCACTTTGGTGCATATTGTCCTTGGAGTACTTTGGCGCATATTATTTGCTAGCCCGGCCATTGTTTAGACCGAACCCGAGAGTTGTGGAGAGAGTGGATTTGTTTGGTTGGTGGCATGTGTGGCTTGGATGGGTTTGAGTGATCCAACGGTCCACATCTCAAACCTATGCCTATATATTCCTATTTCTCTCTCTTCTTATTATTTTTTTTCCATTTTTCTCTCTTAGGTTCTCTCTCCCTCCGTAAGCAAGTATATCTTACACAAGAGAAGAACCATGGATTTATGCATGCTTTTAGTTCTTAATATTTTATATTTATTTCTAGCTCATATTGTTGGGACCGAGCATCCCTTTATCTTTAATAACTTGTTGTTCTTGTTTTATTGGTTTGAATTGCATGGACCTGAGTTTGGGTCTATGGGTTCACTTATATTTTCTTGGGATTTGATCTCCCAAAAACTTTCTATTTTATAAAACTAATTAACTCATAGTATAGAGCACTATATTTTATGTAACTTTGTTTTTGGCCGTACTTGATTTCGAGTCCAGCTAAGTTCAGTGCTGAAACTTGATACCATATGTATACCAAAATGGCTGACTAGAGAAGAAGAACAGAGCCCTATGAAGAGTATGCAAGAGAACCCCTTTGTCGTAGAAATATGTATATTTCACTTTGGGCACATTGGTGTGCAGTCCCAACTCTTCGTGCGTACTAATCATACTGTACTCAATCTTCTAGCAAAAGTGTGTCAGTCACACTCCTTGAATCAGTGGCGCACTTTCGAGAGAAAACACAGTTGGGGCACTTTGGTGGGTATTCAATCAAAATTGTCCCTGGAAAACCAAGGGAAAGTGCGCCACAGTCAGTCAGAGCACTTTTTCGGGTTTGGCAATCTGGCGCACTTTTCCTATGTTTGGTCAGCCGGCACACTTTTCTTACGTTTGGTCTGCTCACGCACTTTCTTTCCTCTTTGTTTCCTTAGGGACAACTTTGGTAGTTTTCTCGATTTCTGTATTATTGATTTGTGTGCTCCTCGACTGACGAGTTTTTCGACTATAGAGAATTGACCCCAGATTGTATATTTTGTCTTTAGCTAGCTTGCTCGCGCACTTTTTTTGAAAGCACCCCTTATTCTTGCCCGCGCACTTTTTTCAAATAAGCTGTGTTTGCTAACTTGACAAAGTATGCCACCCCTTTGTAGCTCGCACACTTTATCATCCTCTATGTGATTGATCCTGGTTATTGCTTATGTTATTGAATCTAGGGGAGAATGGACTCAGTAACCCGACCAAGTGCTAGAACCCATGCTTATGATCTTCGTAATTAGACTTGAATACTGTATCTGTGCTGATACCAATATTGCCTGATATTGTTCATGATCTAATGTGCACCGAGGTGCGACGTACCGTGTTACGTGTTAATTAATTTATATTTAGGTTGTGCATCGAGAATGTCTCCAAATTCCTGAACGGTGATACTATAAATATACTTTTCCCCAGCACGGGAATGATATGCAAGTCAAGTACCAAAGCATGGCTAGGATATTAATTTATTGAATGTTGCATACACGCTCGTGTGATTCTAGATTGAACTTCCATGGATTCGTATCTAGTGTGCCCATAATTTTTACGACATCTTAAGGGAAATTCTCATGTGGACACGCCTTGAGATTTCAAAACAATATAGGGTAGGCAACTAAAATTGATAGTAACATTGGGAGGAAAAGGTATCCTGAGATCATGCCAACGAACCTTCCCACGGAGTTTTATTCTAGTGCGCTGTGGGCACCACAGATACAGTATATCACCCGCCTCAGTGGAGTGCAGTATATGACCTATTATAAATAATGTCGAGCCACTGTTTCACTATAGTAATATTGGAACCACTAATACCGTGATCTAGCGCAGTGGCCCTACGGGGAACTAGTGCAATTCGTGAAGTGCCTGTATATTCATCTATTTTGGCTCGGTTAGCTCGTGTTCGGAAATAACGTGATCTAAAGATACCTATTATGCATGATTCTGAGATAACCTCAAACTCCATAAATAGCAAGTCGTACAAGTGATTGGCCAATTTAATTAATTGGACTTGGTTGTGATTGTATTATTCTGTTAGTAGCCTAGGAAAATGGACTATCATAGTGTGATAGATTCAAACCTTGTCCTTGTTTAGTTGCAGGGTTGGGCCTTTGTGCTAGGATATTCCATGAACCTAAGTTACGATACAGAACCATCATATATTATTATATATTTATTGCTGCTTTGATTTTTTGTTCTTATTTTCGTGCTTCCTTTGTGGTACTTGCTATTTGGGGTCTAACCCAACTGGTTTTGCATGGCTAGGTTTCGAGCCAGCACCCGAGGATCCAGCATACTTTCCTATGACTCATGGCACATACCAAGAATATGGTTGTCGAGGATAGTGAGTGAATTTTCTTTTTTCCTGCTCGTCATTGTATATTTTATCTCTTGGGCATTTAGCCACTGGCAGCTGTTAGCCAGCACGTCTATATATTTAGTTTTCTTACATGATTGTATTAAATCAGACTGTATCTGATCACTGTCATGTACTTTTGTTACTTTATCAGCTTCTTATTTTGTACAACTTATCTCCAAAATATTTTGATGAAAGCATTTGGGATGCCTTATTGCTTTATTATATATGCTCTATGATTACAGTTTCTTATTTGATTCATTGAGACATATATGTTCGTATGAACCTAACTGACCTGATTGTAGCATGCACCCCCTTGTCTAGTTACAACCGTGATTGTCGTACGACGTATATTACCTTGTACGGGGTAGCTGGCCGTGTCCGTCTCAGTATTCTGGTACTGGGGCATGGCAAGGTTTTAGTGGTGGCCTATGCAGGTATGTTCTACAGACTTGTGAGGTATCATGATCATATGAGTCTCAATTAAATATGATCCTTCTTGAAATTCTGAATCCGTCCTTTTCGATACTCAGCTTGAAATTTTCCAGACTGGTTGCTTTCTTGTTCCTTCTCGTCCTGTACTTGATGTTTCTTGTGCTCTTCTTTAGGATTTTCCCTTCTCCAGATTTGCAGCAGTAAGAGAGACAAAGTTGCCAGTGGAACGAGGTCCTGTAGAACCCTATCCAGGAATCCAAGTTGAGCCCATGTTAAATGCGGTAAAGCAGCAGGCTCTAGATGTTCCCGTTCCTCCTGCAGAACAGACAACAATAAATACCCCAGCCTTGCTAGAAATTGTCTGGGGGAATATTGGCTGCCCAATAACATCAGATGGTAGTTCAACAGCAACAACATCAGGAACAACAACGTCAATAGCTTCAACAGCAAGAATAAAATGTCCTTGTAGAAGTTTGAAATATTTCTCCATGCGCTCCAGTTTATAGCTGTCACACCCCAGTCCCAAAATGCGTAGGACTAGGACACGTAAACATGCCAGCCGCATGTATACGGCAACTCCAACATATGGAAACCATGACACATGCGTATGCTGTATTATGAACAATAATTCACAAGTGGTAAAAATATCACAAGTCACAGTGTATAATCTAATCTCATCCACAGAAATCAAATAGAAATAAATAACCAATATCTATGAAACTAGATCTCAATATAAAGTATCTAAAGATGATAGTCAGATGGAAACAAATCCACTACCAACTAGAATATTAAAGCAAACACAATAATACAAGTACAACAACCAACAATCACTGAGACTCGAAGAGAGGACTCCTCGGAACATATGTAACCAGTCCGGATCTGTGCTCCTGCAAATACTCATGAACATCTACACCTGAAAAGGGACAAGGTCCTCACAGGGACATAACAAGATACATAGAAACATGCCATAAAGTAAATAATAAATAAATAAAGGGGGTGTGCTAACCATCCAAGTGAATACAATTTGAGGATAACTTTGGTACGTATGGGTAGGCGTAGGCATAACGTCCAATACTTCGAAGAGCATAGAATCTGTATAGTATATAACGTCTATTTTGCTCCAAAGAACGTGGAATCTGCATAGTATATAACGTCCATTTCGCTCCGAAGAATGTGGAATCTGCATAGTATATAACGTCCATATCGCTCCGAAGAATATGGAATCTGCATAAAGGAAGTGGGTGTCCCATACGCCTACTAGTCGTCCTCCCCGTCCAATGATCTATGCATGTTGTATCCATAACACGCTGTAGCTACTACACCGAGACTGAGTGCAAGTATCGGTGTCGTAACTTTGGCTCATAGTCTATCATTAGAATAATAGCCCAACCTTACAACCAAACAAGGACAAGGATTGGACCACCGTACTAGAATAGTCTATGCTCCGACTACTAATAACTGCTAAGCCTTCTAACATGCATCACTATTAGCAGTTATACCCTATCCTTCGCACGACCTACACGTACAGGTGGCCAACCGCATACGCAAGTCCGTGCCCTACATGAGACTCACAACACGTGTAAGAAATATGTCAAGGCCTGGGAAGTCATACCGATAACTCCATAACTTTAGGTGGGTCCACTAGACACTAGGTCAGACACAAGTCCTAACGTCAACGCCTTCGTTGACTACACCCGAGTCAATCTTGGATGCGCACAGTTATATAAAATAAAACAACAAGATATCATACAACATATGCATAAGTTCAATTAAATAGTAAATATGGCAAGGTATCTTGCCTGGGTCCTCAAGCTGCGAATGCCAATAGCCTACTCCTGAAGTATCTCCTGGCTGGTTCAGTGACCCTTGGGGTACGCGCACGGGAATAACGGTAACGACGATGAGGTTGACGACGATGACGATGATGCGGTTGATGACGATGACGACGATGATTGGGGTTATAATAATATAATAACTACGATGATGGCTATGATGTGGTGATGATGGTGATGCTCCTGGTGAAGATGATGGTGATGATCATGATGGTGATTACATGATAGTGATGACGAGGATGGTGATGTGGATGATGTTGATGATGAGGATGGTGATGTGGACGATGGTGATGACGAGGACGATGATGTGGATGATATTGATGATGATAATGATGATGGGGGGTTGATGATGGTGATGATGTTGACATGGATGATGATGGGTTGTAGGCTGCCGGAGTCCGGCCAGGGGGGAGGTCCGGCCAAGGAGGAGGGGCTGTGGTCGAGGAGGAGAAACAGGGACATAGGAAGGAGGACAGGTGACTCAGGGAGGAGGTCGAACTGGGACACGAAAGAGGGAGGAGTTTGTGGTGGTGCTGGTGGTGTGGGGTTACTTCGGTCGTCGAGGAGTGGTGTAGAGACAGGGGGAAGTCGGAGAAGAAGGTGTAGAAGGTGGTGGTGGTGACGGGATCTGGTGGTCCCCTCGGCTGCTCCGGAGGTCGGGCTCCGGCCGGGAAGGATGGTGTTAGGGGTCTTGTTCGAGTCGGGGAAGAAGTGGTGATGAGCTGGAGAGGGAGATCGAGGTGGTCGGCCAGGCTAGGCAGAGGATAAGGCGGGTCGAGGGGAGGCTCCGGTGAAGTCTGGCCGCGGGGGACTGTGCGGAGGAGGTAATGCAGGCGGTCGGGTTCAGCGGTTGATGGCCGTAGTTGAGGGAGGTTGAAGAAGGAGATGGTGGTGGTATTGACGGGAACGGTGGCTGTACTGCACGAAGGTGGTGGCGGTGGTGACTGTCTGCTTCAGCGGAGGAAGGCCGGGGCGGTGGCTCGGCGGTTGCAGGTTGCTCCAATAGGTTTAGTTTTTGGGTTTTGGGAAAGTAAAGGAAATATGATATTTATACATGTAGAATTTTTAGGTTTGGGGTTGACCTAGGATTAGGGCTTGGTCAACACTCCTTGGGTTGGGCCTTGGGCTCACATGGGGATGTTTGGAGGGCCATAATTGCATTGCTTAAATGTAAGGACTAGGTTTAAATGGGGGGGCGATGTTTGCGCGTTTCACATTCCGAAAAATTACAAAAAAATTCATGTCAAGGGACAAACAAGTTTTCTTCATGTATTGTCCAATGGTGTGGACACCTTAATGCACTTTTGCAAAAAAATGCCCAACAATTGGGAAATTGCACAAAGATAGAAATTGGATTTAAATTAATTAAAATTAATGCGCACGGTATTCTGGAATTAATTAGAAGTACATGGAACTAAAATTTGGTGGGACACAAGTATCATGGACATAGAAGACTTAGAGTAGAATATTATCATAAATTGGGTTGCACTAAATGTGTCAAGATTGTGTCTCCAATTTCGATTGGAACGCACGAGGATACAAAGTCATATTTATTTAGAATTAAATATAAACGTCCGCGATTAATGTTGTGTGACTAAAATGTAGCACAAGAGAGCATAATTATAAGTTACACAAAGGTCAGAATAGATGGTGGTCATGTCTAGGGCAAAGTTGTGAAATTAAATGAAATATCATTTTTTATTTCTAATTGGATACAAACTAGCCCTCATTTCACTATCTAAGCCAAGTAGGCCTAATTTTGGTCGAGGGGGTTTACAATCTACTTAAATTAAAACAATTTCATCCTCAAAATTAAAATAAGGCATAATTTGTCAATCCTTCACGTACATACAGCAAGTCAATTGCAAACTCTTCCAAATAACATAATCTTTTCAATTTCATCGCAATTACTTTAAATTTAAAATACCCACTGTTTAAATCAAATTTTACATATTGTAATCTCTTCTCAAACTTTCAAATCATCAACATCCAAATCTAATTCAAATTTATATGACATCCCACATCAAAATTTACATTATAATTTGTAAAGCCCTCGACCAATTTAGGATTTATTTTAATTTAATTTAGAGGCTAGGATTTAATTTGATATAATTAGATTTATGTGCAACAATTATTGTGACTTAATACGCCTTACCGTTGCTTCGATGTTCGGAGCGCTACACTAGTAAGTACCCCCCAAACTAATTAAATATTCATTTCCTAGACCTGCCAGACTACCCATCTGACCCTTGTGTGACTTTTAGATCTACATTGGGCTCCACGTGAGCTGTGCATTATTCGTTACAAATACCTAGGTATTATTTTGATAAACTCAAGTTTCTCTTAGGCCAGATGCAACTGTTTGTAATCTAGCTATTTGGGGCCAAGTTCACCATAAATAAGACCGAACCAAGCCGTGTACACCATTAAAATTTGGACCAGCCCCACCCCGAGGAGTTGGTCGGCCCAAATCCATAGGATACCCACGAAAGCCAACACCTATAAATATACATTTCCTTCCACATGAAAACCCTAAGGAATCATAAACCCCCCTTAACCCTAGTCGACCCCTTTCCCTCTCCCAACCAAGATCTCCCTCCCCGACTACCCGACTACCTGACACCGCCACCACCGCCGCCTGACACCGCCGACACTGCCCTCCCAAATCGGACAACTACCGCCACTCCAAACCACCATCCGCCATCGCCACCTCCTCCTTCACCATCACCAACTCCCTCCATTATAACTTGACCCCCCCTTAGTCGTTGCCGACTGCCCCCAACCGCCTCCAGCACCTCCAACCACTATTGGCCGGCCGACCCTGACG
The DNA here is from genome assembly GCA_036927795.1 of Iris macrosiphon. Taxonomy (NCBI): domain Eukaryota; kingdom Viridiplantae; phylum Streptophyta; class Magnoliopsida; order Asparagales; family Iridaceae; genus Iris; species Iris macrosiphon. Next base: position 214,688,839 of record JAYESA010000005.1, read on the forward strand.
TCCCCCACGACCCGACCACCCCCAGGCATAATCCCAACCGCCTGCCGCCGCCGCCAGACCTGTGCAGCAGCTACTCCGACGACTGTAGTTGTTGTTACTGCCTGCTGCACTTGCTAACACCGCCGATGTTACCTTTCTGGCCGCCGACCGGAGCCGTCCCTTCACCGGAGTACGCACCCTCGACGAGCACAGGCCCTCTCCAGTCAGCCACGTCGAGGTAACCACCCACATTCCCCTCTTCCTCATGATATCATTGTACACGTAGCGTTGTGTCATCGTGTCGTGTCATTGCATGGACACGAGATAGTTAATTTGGAAACCCTAATTGTGAATATGTGTATGCCTAATCAGATTGCTTAATGACTAATAAGTTAGTAATCAATAACTTAGTGAATGTCCTCATAGCAGAAATTGTTATTAAAGACTTGTAATTCATCAATAAAATCTAGACATCGATAAGTATAATTAATATGGATAATAAGGACCATTAATTATACTAAACGTAATTAGTTGGTGACTTATGACCTTAGTATTTTACTATCGCGAGATACACGGTGACTGAAGACAGGGCACGTGTGTATCTTAGCTATATGCACCCGCGACTCTGTATTCGACCCACCGTGATCCTTGCGTCAGTACCGAAAAGCAACGTAGTGTATATATTACTTAGTGTCTCATGCTGGATTGCTATATTATATTGTGTTTAGGATCATTGGATCAGCCAGGAGACACTGCAGGAACCGGCTTTTGACATTCACCGCTTGAGGATTCAGGCAAGATACCTTGCCATATTACTTTTTAATTTAAATTATGCATATGTTGTATTGTTATCTTGTTGCTTTCTTTTATACAACTGTGCGTGTCCGAGATTGCTCGGGTGCAGTTGATGGATACGTGGATGATTTAGTGTACTTGACCTAGTCACTAACAGACCCACCACATTTAGGAGGATATCCTGATATCTTTCGAGGACTCGACACTCTTACATGTTCACAGTGACAAATTTATATTGGGATGCGGGTCCGCGTACTCGACTAGCTATCGGTGCGTGTGACATGCATCACGGTTAGTACGTAACTCAGGATCTTTTATTTGTAGAGACTGGCATATAGATACGTGGTATGCACGTCGAGTGTTCGACTAGTGTATCTACATTGGGCGGGAAAGACAACTAGTAGGCGTATGGGATACACACATTGGATTCCGTAGTATCCGGAGGAGCCACGGGTCCAATGACTTCCTTTATTGCAGATACCGCGCTCTTCGGAGTGATACGGACGTATATATATTGCAGATACCTCATTCTTCGAAATGATGGACGTTATAGATACCACGCTCTTCAGAGTATTGGATGTTATGCCTACGCCTACCCATACGTACAAAAGTTGTCTTCACATTGCATTCACTTAGATGGTTAGCACACCATTTATTGTATTTATTTTATTCAGTATTTATATATGGCATGGTTCTATGTATCTTGTTACGTTCCTTTGAGGACCTGGTACCTTTCCAGATTTGGACGAGGCATATTACCCCCACAGTGTACGGCCCAGGACAGGAGACGAGGTACGCTACAGCTGAGGAGTTAGAGGTACTACCGTCAGAGTTTTCATGATCAATTGGTAGGCCTTCTACCTAGGAGTGGGTGCATCATTACCTAGTCAGACGATGCCCTAGTCATTATCTTTATTCTATCATTTCAGTATTTCATTTTGTCATAGTAGTGGGTTTGTCCCCACCAGACACTATTGGTTGTACAATGATATTTTGAGACTGGCGTTTATCTTCTAGCAGTTATTATTAGTACATTCTTGCTATTTATTTTGTGAATGAGATTAGTTTACCTGTTGTTCATTGATATGGGACTTGTTAGTTATTTAGGACAGCGTAGCACTCTTTGTTGGATCCACTAAATTGGGATATCCTCGGAGACGTGATAGCTGGCTATTGCCACGTGGCCTGGTCCCGTGTATTTTTGGGACTGGGGCGTGACATGGTTTTAGTGGTGGCCCATACAAGTCAGACTTTATCGCTGAGGTATGATAACATGCCTAGCGAGCCTGCAATAGGATAGAAATTACTCGGTCTCATCCACTTTGATTACATTTTTGAATTTCCTTCGTGTTACTTCTAAATATCTGCATCCTGTTTGTTTGATTCCGTACTCTTTTTAATGAAGTCCTATCTCTTGCAGCAAGATAAACTTGCACAGTGGACGAGGAGCACCCAGTGCCGTGGTGCCAACCAACACCACCCAGAGAGAGGAGGTACCCCAGGGACTACCTAGAGGGTAACCATCACCACAGGCCCCGGTAATTCAACAGGCCCCGCTGATACATTGGCACGAGACTTCTCAGGGCAATCCTATGCCACAGCATGAGGAACAGACTTTCCAGACGATCCCCACGTAGCATTGTGAGGACCAGGCTTCAGGGGCTACGCCGATGCCACAGACCGAGAGGCCGACATCTGAGGAGACCCCTACCGCACAGCCAGAGGTTCCATTGCCACCACCTCCACCTTATCCACCCCAGATGCCACAACTAGATGGGCAGCCACAGATGCTACAATTCTTTCAGACTATGATGCAAGCATAGTGGCATCAGACAAAGACGTTGAGACAGAGTTTGATGGCAGTACTAGAGAGGACACCTGTCACAACACCATTACCCGCACCTCCACCAGCCCAAACATGTGGCACTGTTAGATGGTTCTGACAGATGGGACCAGATACTTTCTCAGGTAACAAGACTACAGAGGACATCTCCGATTGAGTCGCCAACACGGAGATATTACTAGAGGCTTCACAACTGCATCTAGACCTTTGGATTATCATAGTGAGGGCCCAACTAAAAGGCAACGCCCATCACTGGTGGGATTCCATTGAGCGCAGTGTAGGCAAGAACCAGACTTGGGAACAGTTCTTAGAGTACTTCAATGGGAAGTATTTTTTGGTTACAGTCAGAAATGTCCTATACTCCCAGTTCCTACATCTAGAACAAGGAAATATGAGAATATGACTGTTGACGCGTACGACGCGGAGTTTAGCCATCTTAGCAGATTTGGTGCCGTCCTGATACCCAATGATCTCGAGAAAGCCCAGAGATTCCATCACGGCCTCAATTTTGAGCTACAGAGGTATACCACCACACAGGCGAGGATTTCTTATGAGGAGGTTCTTGCAGAGGCGAGGATCCAGGAGGCCATCGTCAGAGGAGCTAGACGTTCCAGCACGACTACACCAGCCAGAGCCCAGCTCGGAGCAGGAGGACCGATCCATCATCCCGGAGCACAGACACAGCAGAGGACAGCACCATACCCATAGCAAGAGCTTCCGACTTGTCACCATTATGGCAAGAAGGGACATGTCGTTAGAGATTGCCGAAAGAAGCTAGGACTATGCATGATATATGGAACGAGTCAGCACCTTGCCCGAGACTGCCCACAGCGCAGAGAGACAACACCGAAGGTCGAACAGAGGCCAGCAGCACCAGTCCCGAGGATACTACCCCCACTAGGAGGTCAGCGTCCACCAGCACCAGGAGGATTCCAGAGGGGACCACCTTGGGCCCCACAGCAGGCATAGTTTGATCGAACTCGACAGCAGACCGGAGGATAGAGGCACGAATAGGCCTTTGCATTAGCAGCTACTGAGGAGGAAACAGAAGAGGAAGCAATCACAGGTACCATTTTAGTTGCATCATTACCTGCGACTGTATTGTTTGATTCTGGTGCTACATTATCATCTATATCTAGTAGATTTGTAGCAATACATAGAGTAGAAACTTCCCCCTTACCTAAGAGTTAGAAAATTCTTACCGGAGGAGGTATCGTGCCAGTTACCAGCACTATCAGAACGTGTTCGGTAGTCGTATGTGGTAGAGAGATGAGAGCGCGATTCTTGGTATTGTCTATGCCGTACTTTGATGTTGTGCTAGGCATGGACTGGTTAAGCCAGTATAACGCCGTATTGAATTGTCGGAAGGGTAGCATCACTTTTAGACCCCCAGATCTACCAGAGTTTGAGTACATGGGAGGAACTGTCGAGCAAGGAGTAGGACAGACAGTTGGAACTTATATGGCTATGGAAATGGCACCCCCACCAATAGTTACAGAATTTGAGGATGTTTTTCCCGAAGAATTGCCAGGCTTACCGCCAGATAGAGACGTAGAGTTCACTATTGAGCTAGTACCCGGAGCAGCATCGGTATCTTCTAATATTTACCGATTGGCAAAGAAGAAGCTAGATGAATTGAAGCTACAGTTAGAGGAGTTGCAGAGCAAGGGATTTATCCATCCGAGTGCATCACCCTGGGGAGCACCAGTGTTGTTTGTACCTAAGAAGGATGGAACAGTACGCATGTGCATTGATTACAGAGCCCTTAATGCTTTGACTATCAAGAACAAGTACCCCCTGCCGCGGATTAACGATTTATTCGACCAGTTGACAGGAGCAGTGGTGTTCACAAAGATCGACTTGAGATCGGGTTATCATCAAGTGAAGGTGCGAAGAGAAGACATTCAAAAGACAGGATTCAGGACTAGTTATGGACACTACGAGTTCTTAGTGATGCCTTTTGAACTGACGAATGCACCTACTGTATTTATAAACTTGATGAACAGAGTCTTCCACCAATACTTTGACCAGTTCGTGGTAGTCTTCATCGATGATATTTTGGTGTATTCGAAGAGCCACGAGGAGCACGAAAAGCACTTTAGACTAGTGTTAGAGACACTAAGGAGAGAGAGGTTTTATGCCAAGCTGAGCAAGTGTGAGTTTCTCCTAGATCGTGTCACTTTTCTTGGACACGTCATCTCAGGAGATGGTATTTCTGTAGACCCGACGAAGATTTCATCAGTGGAGATATGGCCAACCCCTACTAATGTCTCAGAGGTGAGGAGTTTCCTAGGACTTGCCAGATATTACCGGAGGTTCGTGGAGAACTTCGCGAAGATCGCAGAGCCAATGACCCGCTTGACCCGTAAGGAGCAGGAGTTCACTTGGACAGAGGAGTGTCCGAAGGCATTCGATGAGCTGAAGAAGTATTTGACTACAGCACCTATCTTGACCATAGCTTCTGGACCCGGAGGATTCGTGATCTATAGCGATGCATCTGGGAAATAATTAGGGTGTGTCTTGATGCAGCATGGAAAGGTTGTAGCCTATGCCTCTAGGTAGTTGAGGACACATGAGAAGAACTATCCCACTCACGACTAGGAGCTTGCAGCAGTGATCTTTGCTTTGAAGCTTTGGAGGCACTACCTATATGGAGAAAGAGTGGAGATATTCACTGATCATAAGAGCCTGAAGTACGTCTACACCCAGAAGGACCTTAACCAGAGATAGAGACGTTGGCTCGAGGTGATGACAGACTTCAAGTTTGAGCTACAGTACCACCCGGAAAAGGCCAACGTAGTAGCTGACGCGTTGAGCAGAAGACCCATGGTATTCTTCTTGACTACCCAACAAAATCTATTGAGAGATCTAGAGCAGATGGGTATAGAGGTTGTTATGTCCGGAATAGATGGACAGTTGTCGAGTCTCCAATTACAATCGACATTAGTGGAGAGGATCAAGGATGCTTTACCGACAGATGCCAGATTTTAGAGGCTTAGACAGAGGATAGAGGCTGGAATACAGACAGGACTGCGTATATATAAAGACGAAACCTTGAGATGTGGAGATCGTCTCTATGTTCCAAATGGAGAACTTTGTCAGGAGTTGATGACAGAGGCACACAGTTCCACCTATTCTATTCATCCAGGAGGCACGAAGATGTACAGAGACTTGAGGCAGTACTACTGGTGGCATGGAATGAAGAGAGAAATAGCCTGCTTTATGGCGAAGTGCCTGGTGTGTCAGCAGGTTAAGGCTGAGCATCAGAGATCTGCAGGATTACTTCAACCACTTTCGATACCTGAATGGAAATGGGAGCATATCACTATGGACTTTGTTACAGGCTTTCCGAGGAGTCCTAGTGGTCGCAATGCAGTATGGGTAATCGTAGATAGACTCACCAAGTCCGCACACTTTTTACCCTTCAAAGTTGGGCAATCTACAGAGGTTTTAGCAGAGATGTACATGAGAGAGATCGTGCAACTGCATGGAGTGCCAGTTAGTATCGTGTCTGACAGGGATACGAGGTTTACATCTTACTTTTGGCGGAGTATGCAAGAGAGTCTCGGTATCCGCCTGAAGTTTAGCACATAGTATCACCCACAAACAGATGGCCAGTCGGAGCGCACCATTCAGACATTGGAGGACATGTTAAGGGCATGCATGCTTGATTTTGGAGGATAATGGGAGGAACTTTGCATTTGATCGAGTTTTCCTACAACAACAACTATCAAGCGAGCATCCAGATAGCTCCCTATGAAGCATTGTATGGAAGGAAATATTGTTCCCCAGTATGTTGGAGCGATATAGGCGAGAGACAGATTCTTGGGCCAGAATTGGTTGTTCGTACAGTAGAGAAGGTAAAGAAGATCCAAGGCCACCTGCGAGCAGCACAGGACAGGCAGAAGCATTGGGCGAATGCGCACCGACGACCCCTAGAGTTCCAGGTTGGAGATCACATGTTTCTAAAGATCTCACCTACTCGAGGGACTATCAGATTTGGAGGCAGAGGAAAGCTGAGTCCGAGGTACATCGGACCATTCGATGTGTTAGAACGCATCGGAGAGGTTGCTTACAGGTTAGCCTTGCCGCAGACTTTGGAAGGAGTCCATGACGTCTTCCATGTATCTCAGCTGAGGAGGTACATACCAGATCCGAGCCATGTGCTTGACCATTCAGAAATTACAGTCGGCCCGAGCTTATCATACCAAGAGGATCCTGTTGAGATCCTGAATAGAAGTGAGAAGGTTTTGCGAGGTCAGACTATCCCCCTAGTTCGTGTCGCATGGAGGCATCATGCACTAGGTGAGTCGACCTGGGAACGCGAGGAGGATATTAGACATCGCTATCCCCATTTCTTCGAAGGACTAGGTATGTATTAGCATTTTAAATTCAGTCAGTAGTTCTTACCATACGATGTATTTAATTTTGAGGACGAAATGCTCTAAGGAGGGTAGATTATAAACCCCCTCGACCAATTTAGGATTTATTTTAATTTAATTTAGAGGCTAGGATTTAATTTGAGACAATTAGATTTATGTGCAACAATTATTGTAACTTAATACGCCTTACCGTTGCTTCGATGTTCGGAGCGCTACACTAGTAAGTACCCCCCAAACTAATTAAATATTTATCTCCTAGACATGCCAGACTACCCATCTGACCCTTGTGTGATTTTTAGATCTACATTGGGCTCCATGTGAGTTGTGCAATATTCGTTACAAATACCTAGGTATTATTTTAATAAACCCAAGTTTCTCTTAGGCCAGATGCAATTATTTGTAATCTAGTTAATTTGAGGCCAAGTTCACCATAAATAAGACCGAACTAAGCCATTTACACCCTTAAAATTTGGACCAGCCCTACCCCGAGGAGCTGGTCGGCCCAAATCCATAGGATAGCCCACGAAAGCCAATACCTATAAATATATATTTCCTACCACATGAAAATCCTAAGGAATCATAAACCCCCCTTAACCCTAGCCGAACCCTTTCCCTCTCCCAACCAATCTCTCCCTTCCCGAATACCCGACTACCTGACACCGCCAGCACCGCCGCCTGACACCGCCGACACTGCCCTCCCAGACCGGACAACCACCGCCACTCCAAACCACCATCCACCATCGCCACCTCCTCCTTCACCATTACCAACTCCCTCCATTATAACCCGACCCCCCCTTAGCCGGTGCAGACTGTCCCCGATCGCCTCCAGCACCTCCAACCACCATTGGTCGGCCGACCCCGAAGTCCTCCACGACCCGACCAACCCCCAGGCACAGTCCCAACCGCCTTCCGCCGCCGCCAGACCTGTGCAGCCGCTACTACGACGACTGCAGTTGCTATTACTGTCTGCTGCAGTTGCTGCCACCGCCGCTGTTACCTTGCTGGCCGCCGACCGGAGCCGTCCCCTCGTCGGAGTACGGACCCTCGACGAGCACAGGCCCTCTCCAGTCAACCACGTCGAGGTAACCACCCACATTCCCCTCTTCCTCATGATATCATCGTACGCGTAGCGTTGTGTCGTCATGTTGTGTCATTGCATGGACACGAGATAGTTAATTTGGAAACTCTAATTGCGAATATGTGTATGCCTAATCAGATTGCTTAATGACTAATAAGTTAGTAATCAATAACTTAGTGGATGTCCTCGTAGCAGAAATTGTTATTAAAGACTTGTAATTCATCAAAAAAACCTGGACATCGACAAGTATGATTAATATGGATAATAAGGACCATTAATTATACTAAATATAATTAGTTGGTGACTTATGACTTTAGTATTTTACTGTCGTAAGATACACGGTGACTGAAGATAGGGCACGTGTGTATCTTAGCTACATGGACCCGCGACTCTGTAATCGACCGACCGTGATCCTTGCGTCAGTACCGAAGATCAACGTAGTGTATATATTACTTAGTGTCTGATGCTGGATTGCTATATTATATTGTGTTTAGGATCATTGGATCAGCTAGGAGGCACTGCAGGAACCGGCTTTTGGTACCGCTTGAGGATTCAGGCAAGATACCTTGTCATATTACTTTTTAATTTAAATTATGTATATATTGTATTGTTATCTTATTGCTTTCTTTTATACAACTGTGCACGTCTGAGATTGACTCGGGTGCAGTCGACGGATACGCCGATGATTTAGTGTACTTGACCTAGTCACTAGCAGACCCACCACATTTAGGAGGATACCCTGATATCTTCCGAGGACCCGACATTCTTACATGTTCACAGTAAAAAATTCATATTGGGATGCGGGTCCGCGTACTCGACTAGCTATCGGTGTGTGTGACATGCATCACGGTTAGTACGTAACTCAGGATCTTTTATTTATAGAGACTGGCATATAGATATATGGTATGCACGTTGAGTGTTCGACTAGTGTATCTATATTGGGCGGAGAAGACAACTAGTGGGCGTATGGGATACACACATTGGATTCCGTAGTATCCGGAGGAGCCACGGGTCCAATGACTTCCTTTATTGCAGATACCGCGCTCTTCGGAGTGATACGGACGTATATATATTGCAGATACCTCATTCTTCGGAATAATGGACGTTACAGATACCATGCTCTTCGAAGTGTTGGACGTTATGCCTACGCCTACCCATACGTACCAAGTTGTCTTCACATTGCATTCACTTAGATGGTTAGCACACCATTTATTATATTTATTTTATTCAGTATTTATATATGGCATGCTTCTATGTATCTTGTTACGTCCCTCTGAGGACTTGGTGCCTTTCCAGATTTGGATGAGGCATATTACCCCATAGTGTACGGCCCAGGACAGGAGACGAGGTACACTACAGCTGAGGAGTTAGAGGTACTACCGTCAGAGTTTCCGTGATAAGTTGGTAGGCCTTCTGCCTAGGAGTGAGTGCATCATTATCTAGTCAGCCGATGCCCTAGTCATTATCTTTATTCTATCATTTCAGTATTTTATTTTGTCATAGTAGTGGGTTTGTCCCCACCAGACACTATGAGTTGTACTATTATATTTTGAGACTAGCGTTTGTCTTCCAGCAGTTATTATTAGTACATTCTTGCTATTTATTTTGTGGATAAGATTAGTTTACCTGTTGTTCATTGATATAGGACTTGTTAGTTATTTACGACAGCGTAGCACTCTTCGTTGGATCCATTAAATTGGAATATCTTCGGAGATGTGACAGCTGGCTATTGCCACGTGGCCTGGTCCCATGTATTTTTGGGACTGGGGCGTGACACAATTTCCAACTATCATAATCTCCTTTAGAAAACAATTCAAATCAAATGTTATTCTTATCTTCAGCTTATGAATTTTTGTACTCTTCAAATTTAAATTCAATCTACATCCTCAATATTTCAAATAGGTAATCCCACAATCAACATTTAACTTTTAATTTAATCCTCAAATTTGGAATTCAATCCGTCCATGTTCATGTTTAGAGTTCTATTTATTTTCTTCGAGATTTTAAATCGATGTTTCAACCTCCAATACTCTAAATTTAAATCCTGCTCAAATTATAATTATTCGGTCTGAAATATCAAGATTTTAAAAATTTATTAAATACTCATCCTCTAACTCCTTCTTCTAAAATTTTGCACATTTAAAATGACTTAATCTCTCAATCTATTCTTACTTGATCACAATCTAACAAAAATTCCTCTCAAGTTAACGATGCAACTTCTATCCAACTTAGAATTTATCCATCTATCACATAAGGCTATATATTTAAGAGAAATATTCCTCAAATTATTTAATCGTGTTATTCAATCCTCAAAGTTTTTAACATCAAAATATATCACCAATGATATGCCCTTATTTACGAAAAAAGTTACCAAATAATGTGATTGGCCTATGGGGTATTTCTAGTACTCTCCGTGTATCAAACTTATACCAAGCACAAGCGTTCGTCTTTTCGAAATAGGGGAAGACGGAGAAAAATAATAAGGAATTCAATGAGGAGGTGATAGAGTACAAGTACGAAATTCAAAGCGATTAAGAATTCAAAGGGAATTGTCAAGGCAAGTATTGTTTGAATCCTATTTTGGTAAATTTCTATTCACATGCTCATATCAGTACAGTTATGTAACTGATATGATATGCTCAGACATGTCTAAGGGAAACTATATTCGTCTACTAGTCAACTATATATCTCAATCCACGTAAAGTAGTTATGCGATGGGCGAACCAAGCGCACTATGGTTGATCAGACCGTAATACACTGATTCTGAAATGTATTAGTGTAGCACTCCAATAATACATATGTCATGTACAAGCTCGATAAAGAATAAGCTTGAAAAACTAGGATATAATAGCAGCATAAGTCAAGGTAGTACAACAAATATAAGTACGCTAGATAATGATGAGAGAAATTATAAAATAATTCAAGTTTACAAAGAAGATAAGGCCCTACAATCTCTACAGTCGTCATACTAACTCCTTGTGTAAGTCGCTAGTCGACTATATAGAGGTATGGGCCTCTAAGTTATATAGTCTGACTAAGCACTATCGTCTTATGCTATTATACAGTTAATGTCATTCAGTTACACATCAATAATGAGTCAAGAGGACTATGTGTTACTAGGTTGTGAGGCATACTACCCAGATAATAAACTAATACTTTGAAAGTCTTAAGGGAAATCTACAAAATAACCTTGTTCTTATAAATAAAGTATGAACTCTTATTGGGGTATACGCGGAAAAGATTTTGCTACTTATTAAGGTATCATATTGTATTACATAGGTAATAGTCATCTTAAATCTTAGTCATAGTGCTTATAGAGCAAGTGTGTTAATAGTAGGTATGGAAATGTTACTGGCCTTCAAGGGGAAGGGGATATAACTTATAGTGAGATGTGGTTACAAATTACGTGATTCAAACTAAAGGATAATCATCAAGTCACAATCTACAAGAATAACTCAAACTTATCAAGCTCTAACTACCAAGCACAAAATTTTCAAAATTTAAGTTTACAACTATAACCTTAGCAACTATATATCCTAACATAGAATAAAATCACTTGGCCTAAAATCAGAAAGGTTAGGTGGCACGAATTAAAAAATGAAGAATAGAAGAACCTAATTAGTCGTCACACAACTAGTGAGCGTTAGGGTTCAGAGGAACAAGATATGAATTTAAAATAGAGGGACTCTAGATAATATCATGGTTTTCTAAGGGGAAGGTGGTAGCTAATCTCTGTGTTCAAGGTATGATCAAGGGAAATATTATATTTATTCCTCTTGGCTTCCTAAGGCATTGTTTGCTAATACCATGACAATAATCTAAATTTATAGCTCTCTAATACTATCTCACAATGAAAGTAAAGTTTTGGTCCTAATACTCAACCTTAGATTTCTATTGGTCCCTCAATGCTAGGGTTAAACAATATGGTTGAATTTATAACTCACTCTAGTTGTGTCTATACTACTCTCAAGTCATCCCAAATTATCAAGGGATAATGGTCAATCATTCTACAGGTAAGGGTTGCTAGGGTTTATTAGGTAGTCTAAACTTAATGATGTGTCAATGCCCTACTTGTATTCTTAATAGGAATGTTACCCTAATTATCATCTTATCAATATGGATTCCTATATTCTAGCAGGGGCTACACTCAAGAAACTATTAGGGAAGCACATGAATCAAGTAGGATGTAATTATTTAAATAGAACAGACCGGAAGGAAGATAAGGCATAGTCAATTGTGGATGAGGTCCTATACTCTAATCCTAGGTGCAGGCTTGCTCGGTACAGTAACGTAACCGAGATAATATGCTCTTGACCTGCATAGGCCACCACTAAAAACATGTCATGCCCCAGTCCCAAAATGTGTAGGACTAGGACACGTAAGCATGCCAGCTGCATGTATATGGCAACTCCAACATATGGAAACCATAACACATGCGTACGCTGTATTATGAACAATAATTCACAAGTGGTAAAAACTATCACAAGTCACAGTGTATAATCTAATCTCATCCACAGAAATCAAATAGAAATAAATAAACAATATCTATGAAACTAGATCTCAATAAAAAGTATCTAATGATGATAGTCGGATGGAAATAAATCCACTACCAACTAGAATATAAAAGCAAACACAACAATATAAGTACATCGACCAACAATCACTGAGACTCGAAGAGAGGACTCCTCGAACATAAGTAACCAGTCCGGATCTGTGCTCCTGCGAATACTCATGAACATCTACACCTGGAAAGAGACCACGTGTCATATCCCAGTCCCAAAATACGTAGGACTAGGACACGTAAGCATGCCAGCCGCATGTACATGGCAATTCCAATATATGGAAACCATAACACGTGCGTATGCTGTATTATGAATATCAATCCATAAGTGGTAAAACTATCACAAGTCACAGGGTATAATCTAAATCTCATCCATAGAATCAAATATAAATAAATGACCAGTACCTAAGAAACTAGATCTCAATGAAAAGTATCTAAAGATGACAGTCGGATGGAAACATATCCACTACCGAACTAGAATATAGACTAAACAAGATAAATACAATACAAGAATATCAACTAACAATCACGGCTCGAAGAGAAGGCTCCTCAGAACGTATGCAACCAGTCCGGATCAGTGCTCCTGTGAATACTCATGAACAATACACCTGAAAAGGGCCAGGTCCTCAGAGGGACATAACAAGATACATAAAAGCATGCCATAAAGTAAATACTGTAAAATCTCCAGGGTGACCTAATCATCTAAGTGGAATGCAACTTGAGGACAACTTGAGTGTATGGGAAAGTATAGGCTAGACATATGTTGACATAATTCACCAATCGTGACAACTGGCTAGTATATGCCACATATGCCCCCATACCTGGGCACTGTAATATAATAACGCCCATACCGTTCCGAAGAACGGGGAATCTGCATAGTATAACGTCCATACCGCTCCGAAGAACGGGGAATCTGAATAATATAACGTCCATACCGCTCCGAGGAACGAGAAATCTGCAAGTATATAATGTCTATATCGTTCCGTCGAACGGGGAATTTGAATAAAGGAAGTGGGTGTCCCATACGCCTACTAGTAGTCCTCCCCACCCAATTATCTAAGCATGTTGTATCCACAACATGCTTCAGCTACTACGCCGAGGCGTCGTAACTCTGGCTTATAGTCTATTATTAGAACAATAGTCCAATTCTTACAACCAAACAAGGACAAGGATTGGACCGTCATACCACGATAGTCGACGCTGCGCCTACTAATAACTGCTAAGTCTTCTAACATGCATCACTATTAGCAGTTATACCCTATCCGTCGCACGCCTACACGTACAGGTGGTCAACCACATACGCAGGACGGAGCCCTACATGAGATCATAACACGTGTAAGAAATGTGTCAAGGCCTGGGAGTCATACCGATAACTCCACAACTCTAGGTGGGTCTACTAGACGCTAGGTCGGACATACATCCTAATGTCGAAGCATTCATTGACTGCACCCGAGTCTCTCTCGGACGCGCACAATTATAATAATAACATACAGCTAAATAATGCAGAATTTAAACAGTAGAATAAGGCAAGGTATACTTGCCTGGCAAGAAGGCTGCGTAGCACCAATAACCTGCTCTTGAAGTCACACAGATAAATCCAACAGATCTTCGGGGTCAGCGTGCACAGGTACGGGAATCGGGGGTGTCTGCTGCGGGTTGTCTGGCAAAGGTGACGGGTTTATGATGACGACGATGACGAGGGTTATGATGATGGTGTTGGCAACGATATGGATGACGATGACGATGGGGGTGATGACGATAATTACGATAATGAGATGATGAGGATGATGATGATGTGGATGATGAACAAGTGATTAGGGTTGTATTGATGATGATGATGATATAAATAGAATGGTGACGGTGATGGTATAAATGGGATGATGATGGCAATGATGTTGAGGTGTTGATTATGATGGAGGGGGGGGTCATGACTGAACTCCGGACAGTGGGGGAGGGAGGTCCGGCCACTGGGGGATGTACTGGTCAGGGGGTAGAATCTCGGCTGGAGGTGCTAAGGCCAGGAGGAGGAGGAGGAGAAGAACAGGGAAGTGATGAGGTACTCGGGTGGAGGTGCAGCGGTCTCCGGCGAGTTCGGTGGCCGCGGGGAAGTCTAGCAGCGGGTCTCCGGTCGAGTACAGTCGGCGAGGGTGGGTCAGGTGATCAACAGCTTCTGGTAAACGAGGATGAGGAAGGAGAGGCGGGGTGGATGACTGGGGGGAGAGGAGAGTCGAGCGGGGGAAGGAAGAGTGGTGGCGATGACGATGGAGGCGGTAGTGTGTTGATGAAGTCGGGGAAGAAGGAAGTCGGGGAGGGGATGGCTTCAGGCGGCCGAGGGTTCTGGTCGAGGATAGTGGCTTCATGGCGGTGGATCCGGTCGATACTGGTGAGGCAGTCGTGTCTCCGGCGGGGTCGAGGGGTGCTCGACGGTCTGCTCGGAGGGAGGTAAAGTCGGGTAGAAGGAGAGGGAGGTCAAGATGTGGCCGGTGGGGCAGAGTTGCTCGGCCGCGGGTTGGATCAGTCGAGGAGAAGGAGAATGGGATGAAGTGGCGGCCGGGATGGCGAGGTTCGACTACTCCGGAGAGTTCTCCGACGGGTGGCGACGGAAACATGGACAGGGAGATGATGAATAGTATTTGGTTTTTGGGTCTAAATAAAAGAAAAAGAAAGGAATAAAACTTGTATATTTATACATGGGAAACTAGGGTTTTGTGTTGACCTAGTGGTTGGGCTTGGTCAACACCCTTGGGCTTGGGCCTTGGGCTCACATGGGGATGTTTGGAGGCTAAAATTTGCATTGTCTAAATGCAAGGATAGGTTTAAAATAAAGGGACGATGTTACGCGTTGCACATCCCAAAAAATAAGGGAAAAATTCCTACGAAGGGGAAAGTTGGATTTCTTCATGCATTGTCCAATGGTGGGAACACCTCAATACGTTTTGCATAAAAGCGTCCAACAATTGAAAAATTGCACAAAGACGGAAATTAAGTTTTAATTAATTAAATTGAATGCGCACGATGTTCTGAAATTAATTAGAAGCACATGAGAATAAAAATAGGTAGGACACAAGTGTCAGGGACATAGAGGGTGCAGTGTAGAATATTAATAAAATTTGGGTTGCATAAAACGGTCAAGATTGTGTCTCCAATTTCGATTGGAACGCACAAGGGTACCAAGTCGTATTTTATTTAGAATTACAATAATAACGTCCGCGACGTTTATTATGTGACTAAAATGTAGCACAAGAAAGCAATATTATAAGTTACACAAAGGTCAGAATAGTAGGCGGTCATGTCTAGGATGAGGTGGTGAAATTTGTAGAAAGGCAGTGGCTAGTGAGGTGCTCCAATTATTGAAGCAACAGTAGGGTGCGCTAAGCGATATAAAGTATCGTATAATTAAATAATTTTCATGTTCTAATTCTAATTGGGTTCAACTAGCCCTAGTTTCACTATCTAAGCCAAGGAGGCCTAATTTTGGGTGAGGAGGTTTACACCAGGTCCTCAGAGGGACATAACAAGATACATAAAAACATGCCATAAAGTAAATACTGAATAAATAAAGGGGGTATGCTAACCATCTAAGTGAATGCAATTTGAGGACAATTTTGGTACGTATGGGTAGGCGTAGACATAATGTCCAACACTCTGAAGAGCATAGAATCTGTATAGTATATAACGTCCATATCGCTCCGAAGAACGTGGAATCTGCATAGTATATAACGTCCATATCGCTCCGAAGAACGTGGAATCTGCATAAAGGAAGTGGGTGTCCCATACGCCTATTAGTCGTCCTCCCCGCCCAATGATCTATGCATGTTGTATCCACAATACGCTGTAGCTACTACACCGAGATGGAGTGCAAGTATCGGTGTTGTAACTCTGGCTCATAGTCTATCGTTAGAACAATAGCCCAACCTTACAACCAAACAAGGACAATGATTGGACCACCGTACTAGAATAGTCTATGCTCTGACTACTAATAACTGCTAAGTCTTCTAACATGCATCACTATTAGCAGTTATACCCTATCCATCGTACGACCTACTCGTACAGGTGGCCAACCGCATACGCAAGTCCATGCCCTACATGAGAATCACAACACGTGTAAGAAATATGCCAAGGCCTAGGGAGTCATACCGATAACTCCATAACTTTAGGTGGGTCCACTAGACACTAGGTCAGACACAAGTCCTAATGTCAACGCCTTCGTTGACTGCACCCGAGTCAATCTCGGACGTGCATAATTATATGAAATAAAATAACAAGATATCATACAACATATGCATAAGTTAAATTAAACAGTAAATATGGCAAGTTATCTTGCTTGGGTCCTCAAGATGCGAATGCCAATAGCCTGCTCCTGAAGTATCTCCTAGCTGGTTTAGTGACCCTCGGGGTACGCGCACGGAAATGACGGTGATGACGATAAGGTTGACAACGATGACGATGATGCAGTTGTTGATGATGACGATGATGATTGGGGTTATGATGAGATGATAACTACGATGATGGCTATGATATGGTGATGCTCCTGGTAAAGATGATGGTGATGATCATGATGGTGATTACATGATGGTGATGACGAGGATGGTGATGTGGATGATGTTGATGATAAGGATGGGGATGTGGACGATGGTGATGACGAGGACGATGATGTGGATGATGTTGATGATGAGAGGATGATGATAATGATGATGGGGGGTTGATGATGATGATGATGACATGGATGATGATGGGTTGTGGGCTGCCGGAGTCCGGCCAGGGGGGAGGTCCGGCCAAGGAGGAGGAGTTGTGGTCGAGGAGGAGGAGAAGGGACACAGGGAGGAGGACAGGTGACTCAAGGAGGAGGTCGGAATAGGACAGGGAAGAGGGAGGAGTTTGTGGTGGTGTTGGTGGTGTGGGGTTACTCCGGTCGTCGATGAGTGGTGTAGAGGCGGAGGGGAAAGTCGGAGAAGAAGGTGTAGAAGGTGGTGGTGGTGACGGGATCTGGCGGTCCCCTCGGCTGCTCCGGAGGTCGGGCTCCGGCCGGAAAGGATGTTGTGAGGGGTCTTGTTCGAGTCGGGGAAGAAGGTGGTGATGATGCTGGAGAGGGAGATCGAGGTGGTCGGCCAGGCTAGGCGGTGGACGAGGCGGGTCGAGCGGAGGCTCCGGTAAAGTCTGGCCGTAGGGGACTGTGCAGAGGAGGTGATGCAGGCGGTCGGGTTCAGCGGTGGATGGCCGGAGTTGAGGGAGGTTGAAGAAGGAGATGGTGGTGGTATTGACGGAAATGGTGGCTGTGTTGCACGGAGGTGGTGGCGGTAGTGACTGGCTGCTTCGACGGAGGAAGGCCGGGGAGGTGGCTCGGCGGTTGCTGGCTGCTCCGGCGAGGGTGGCCGGAGGGGAGGATGAAGGTGAGGGTGATGATGAATAGTGTCGGCTGGGTGAATAGGTTTAATTTTGGGGTTTTGGGAATGTAAAGGAAATGTGATATTTATACATGTAGAATTTTTAGGTTTGGGGTTGACCTAGGATTAGGGCTTGGTCAACACTCCTTAGGCTGGGCCTTGGGCTCACATAGGGATATTTGGAGGGCCATAATTGTATTGCTTAAATGTAAGGACTAGGTTTAAATTGGGGGGGGGGCAATATTTGTGCGTTTCACATTCCGAAAAATTACGAAAAAAATTATGTGAAGGGACAAACGAGTTTTCTTCATGTATTGTCCAATGATGTGGATACCTTAATGCACTTTTGCATAAAAATGCCCAACAATTAAGAAATTGCACAAAGATAGAAATTAGATTTAAATTAATTAAAATTAATGCGCAAGATGTTCTAGAATTAATTAGAAGTACATGGGAATAAAATTTGGTGGGACACAAGTGTCATGGACATAGAAGACTCAGAGTAGAATATTATCATAAATTGGGTTGCACGAAATGGGTCAAGATTGTGTCTCCAATTTCGATTGGAATGCACAAGGATACAAAGTCGTATTTATTTAGAATTAAATATAAACGTCCGCGATGAATGTTGTGCGACTAAAATGTAGCACAAGAGAGCATAATTATAAGTTACACAAAGGTCAGAATAGATGGTGGTCATGTCTAGGGCAAAGGTGTGAAATTCGTTGGAAGGTAAAAGCTAGTGTAGCGCTCCAATTATCGAAGAAACAGTAAGGTGCACTTCGTTATATAAATATTGTATAATTAAATAAAATGTCGTGTTCTATTTCTAATTGGATACAAACTAGCCCTCATTTCACTATCTAAGCCAAGTAGGCCTAATTTTGGTCGAGGGGGTTTACAATAGCAAACAAATAAGAAAGAGATGCATAACAGTTGTGGACATATAACACCCTCGGATACATGATATCCTGAGACGCATGCCGTCCTTTGAAGCATCATCCCTACAGTCACATCAGAGCATTTATGACTCCGATAAAATATACAGTCATCCTGACTGCCTCGAATCCTGTACCAATGATTGGAATCCGGGCTGACGGCTTCATCATAATTACTTTTGGCAGTATATAGCTGTTCAAATGCCACGAATACAGAAGGCGACAAAAATTCATGTGTCTCTGGCCCAATGCATTCCAGATTCCATGTAGTCCATGCGTCTCTGGCCCAATGCGTTCCAGATTCCATGCATCCCATATGGCTCTGGCCCATGCGTCCTATGCGGCTCTGGCCCATGCATTCCATACTTTATGCGGTCCATGGGTCTCTGGCCCCATGCTTTCCAAACTCTATGCGTCCTACGCTGCTCTGGCCCATGTGTCCCAGACTACATATGTCCTATGCGGCTCTGGCCCATGGGTTCCAGACTCCAAGCATTACATGCTTCTCTGGCCCCTGGTGTTCCAAACTCCATGCGTCTTTGGCCACACTTGTCCCAGATTCCACATCGACCAAATCTTGCTGTTATAATTGAGTAATTTTCTCCAACCAAATAGAGACCATATGTCCATTTGACCAAGTCGGTCCTACAACAGATGAGAACCATCCAGATATTCAGCAATAAAAAAATCTTAACAAATGTCTACGTAACAACTGAACCCCGGATTCTTGTGCACAGTTGTAACTCCTTTATGTTGGGAGATGACACGTTGTATGGCATGCGGCAACAGTTGCAGCTAAATTCTGTTGAGGGAGCATTATGCGGCCACCAAATAGAGGCCTATGCGGCACCCATAGCCCATCAGCACGATGGCTATAAATAGGAGCAACTTGAACGTTCTAAAGGTCGACTTTTTCTACTTCAGAGAGAGACCAAACCAAAAGAGGTTGGCTGGCCATCTGCGAATCAACACTCAAGGGAGAGAGAAGACCTTCTGCATCAGATCGTCCATAGAGTAAAGAGAGTTGCTACACTCCTAACCCTCTATTATTACCTCCCAGAAAATAAAATTTGTACTTAGATTGTCTCCTAGGACTCTTCTTTCTACTCTCTTAGTTTGTTAATCAAATCTACTTCTCCAAGTTCTCGTTTTGATATTGAATGGCAAACACGATGGCGACTCTGCTGGGGACATCCTTCTCCTTTGTTGAGAAGTCAATGACGCAGTCCGATGCTGTCACGCCCCGATCTCCCGCAGGCAAATCGACCGTTCCCACTAGGCGGGAATCACCTTCGCCAGCGCTCCCGCAGAACGATCGCTTGACCCTTCCGGCCGTGATGCCGCACGAGCGTGAGCCACGCCTGTACAAGGTTGTGGTTCATTGGCTGGCGATAAGAGTTCTAAGCCACAGAGTCGTACAGATTGTCCGAGTGCAGCAGAGTCATGAACGCATAGGCGATCGATAACAGGTTCACTGAGTCGATAATATAGCGGAAGCATTGAAACACAAGTTGAAGTAAAGCAAGCTCTTTTATTAATATAAACATGTGTTACAGGTGGCGCTTAGCCGAGATTACAAGTCTCTCAAGTCTCTCTCTCTGAAACATAAAGCATGCCAAGTGGCTACAATTTGTAGAATGATTGTAGAGGCGATGTTCAGGCAAGTTCAGGCGATGTTCACAACATTATGTCTTGTATATGTGCTTCTGTTCCAGATGTACCGTTGCTTCGGAGTGATCTCTACGCCTTAGTACGCACGAAGGAGCATCCGTACCGAACGAGGTTCTCCCGCACCCTGCATACAAACTGGTGGATTTTCAGTACATTTAATGCACTAGTGGGGAAGCTACTCGCCCGCTCGACAAATCCAAACACGTAATAAAGGTTTTGTGCACCAACTATTAAGTTGTCTTTCTAGTTGCCTTAGGATCAGTTTCATGCAAACATTGAATGGCCTAACTCGTGTCGGGCAGTGCGTCGTGCAACATGAGAGGAAACACGGCGAGACTTATCATTTAGCCTTCCCTGTCCAAGGCAAACATTATAAATTCATGCACGGGCAAGTATAAGCATTCAGGGGCAATAACATATGCAAACACGAGAGTCGTTTTAACATGATCGTTCAGATATTTAGTTGTTCATTGATGCGATACAGTGACTCACACGCGGATAGCCGCTAAGCGAGGATGACTTATCTATATGAACATGAGTCGCTGGCATAGCCATTTAGGACCAATCTAGTCAATGACAAGGATGGAATGCAACCAAGGAACGTGAGCATTACAAACCACCCTGTCCTAGGACAAGAACTATCAGCCTTAATCTGCGAAGGTGGCACAACGTTACCGGAGACACCACCCAGCTCGTACATGAAGGCTGCATGAGTTCTTTCCCAAACGTGAGACTATACGTGCATTCAGTCTATGACGAGGATGGAATGCAGCCAAGAACGTGAGTGCTACAAACCATCCCGTCCAAGAACGTGAGACTGAACCGTGAGTTCCATCCGGATCGGATCGGCCCCAGTGCCCCGGAACCGTCCGTGGAACTATACCTCGTTTCCGAGTTATCCGCGACATGCACTTATTTGGTTTCTTTTCCAATTCCATTATTTTGCCAAGCAGGCTACGTGAGTTTCGCCAAGCAGGCTACGTGAGTTTCGCCAAGCAGGCTACATGAGTTTCGCCAAGCAGGCTACATGAGTACGTGATTTTTTATTTCGCCAGCAGGCTACATGAGTTCACGAGAATAGGAGTACACGAGAACATGCGAACACGGATACTTGCAGGTTCGTTCAGGCACGGAACAACTACTTAGTAGTCTTCTGGGGTTTGGATGAAAACAAGGCAACATACAAGCAGACAAGCATGCGTTTCTAAGGAACATAAGTAAACACGTTTGCTCGGGCCCGAAGGTAAACCGAGAGTTAGATCGTTAGGGGACTTGGCATGCGAGGGTCTGAATATAAGCAGTATCTCAATTTCCATATTCTAGCATAGCAATACAAGTTGGGATTATTCCCTTAGCTAGGTGCGTTGGATTCTTATTAGCATGTAGGGGGTGATTCACCTAGCGACTAGCATAAAAATATCCAAGTTTTATGTGTGTTGGCTAAGCAAAGACAAGTTCACCGTAGCCACCCACCTTAGCGATGATTCACCTCGGTAGAGCGATACGTCAAGCGAGCCTCTGAAAGCCTAAGCTGCATTTCTGTAGGGACAAGTCTGGATATCCTTTGCTTTTTATATGAGGCAAAGTGGGTCGGGACATGCACTATTGCCGTTTGAAACGGCAGTCCGCTTGAGCGGAACGGGGTGTTACAGATGCGGCCAAGCTCGGCTCGACACAAAATATGCTGGTGTTCTGCTTCTACCAGCAAGTGTTCGAGGATATGCTCTCCGGGGACAGCGCGAGTCCTTCTCCGATGAAAGCAAAGCCCAAGAAGTCCCTCAGGACGTGCGTATCATAGGCCTCTATGCCTCACCCAACTACGAAAAATGTGCTCCCTGTCTCTCTTCCAGCCACAGGGACCACACATCATGCGGCCATTGTCTATGTGGCAGCCTCTTCAAACCAAAAGGGTGCTCCCCACTCAAAGACCCACAGAACATGGGTGGCCAAGGCCGCTGTGCTCCACCCAGCTACGGAGCAGACTCTTCCAGTCTCTCACAATGTTGCCCATGACGGTCGTCGAACGAACACCCATAACATTGACATCTATGCGACATCCCGGGCAGACGCAGAGACTGCTCAGCACCTGGACTCTGGCAGAGAAAAATACTATGATGCCAGACATCCTGGTGCTGAGGCATCCTGGCAGGCCACATCCTGCCCTAATCGCAACAGAACCTATGTTTTTGACCGTATCTTATGGGGCGTAGATCCTATGCGACCCATTAAGAATGGTAAAAACCTAAAACTGGACACTTTATACTGCGTGCCTGCGTTAGCTAAGCTGAAGAAATCTAAAGCAGTACGAGCAAGTCAAGCTCAAGCAAATGCTCATACGATCGACCGCCAACAGGCATCGCTAGTTATTACACAAGCCTCTGATGGAAAGTTGTACAGGACTGACCCATACGTCCAGTCCACAGGGACCAATGGATAGGGTCAATCTCAAAAGTCTTCCATAGTTACCTCGGGGCAAGTTCGTGTACAAATCCCAGACCAGGGAGCAAACACAGCACTTGTTCATCCATATGCTCAGGATACCCGGACTCACAAAAAGGATACAAAGGTAAAAACACCCTTCGCATAATTTGCGTAACGTGATTACTCATAAACACAAAGCAACGGAAATAACTGCGGCATGCGATATGCCCTCTCTGAGGCACAGCTGCACCAACATCATTATCAACTGATGTTGCAATAAAGCATCAGTACTCACAAACAGGCAGTCAGCCTTCAAGCGACTACACCAGAAAGCACCTACCCGACAGAAACCCAGAGATGAGGTGCAAGTATCAAAGGAGGAGGAGTTGCCCTTTGCCTCATGCTACTCAACTGGAAAGATTCTTGCCGCCAAGGGAAGAAAGCAGTCAAACACCTCTAGTCCGATGTTCACTACCACTGCATCACGAAGGCGATTACCTGGAGGGCTGAGAACGACACCTGCAGAAGGCGTCTTCCAAGGCACCCGCTCAAGGAAGAAACTGTCAGCCCCTGGGGGTAGTTCTTTCTCAGAACCTCTGGGGGTGGCCCAGGCTGGGGGTAGTTCTTTCTCAGAACCTCTGGGGGTGGCCCAGGCTGTGGGTAGTGCCCCCTTGCATGTATGCAACAGCCCGACATTCCGAGGGGATAGTGAATCTCAAGGGTCAGATGTCGGGTTCCCTAGAGCATCTAGGGCTGGGGGTAACAATCCTCAGAATCGAAAGATGGTACGATGATACTTACCTCCCCTGAAGACTCTAACACCCAAGGAACAGACAATGACATGCTTTGGGGTAATCACCCTCGAATAGCCAGAGTGTCATCTGGAGCTGGGAGTAGCATCTCCTTTGAGTCTGGAGATGATGTCACCATGCCCGTTTTCCTTGAAGACAGTGCAACTCAGGAACCGAAGATGGAAGTGCTCGGCGATTGCCAACGTCTCGATGCTCTTGAAGAAATGATGGACACCATTAGTGCCACAATGCAAACTCTGGCCCGGGAAATACTGGAGATCAAAGCAAACATGGTCCTGCCATCCTCAGGGCCCACAGTAACTCTGCAAGCCGGGGGTAGCAATCTCCTGGTAACCCACGCCAACCCGTCATGCGGTAAAGACAGTAATTCCTAAGAAAAAGACAATAACATGTCTTGGGGTAGCCTCCTTCGATAAGAGATAGCAGCATCCAAAACTGGGGGTAGAATTCGCTCCAAGTCCAAAAATGATGCAAAACTACCAGTCTCCCCGGAGGACCGTACGACTCAGGTATTAAAATCCCCAAAGACAAATGGGACTTTCTCCTTCAATGACGATGACATCATTGAGATATTTAACATATTGTGGAAGGAAAACAAACTTCGGCTACCCAACATTAGGTGCCCTGAAGAGGCTGACAAGGTCGAAACCCCAAAATATTGCCTCTTTCATTGGTACATTCATGATCTAACCAGAGACTGCTCTGTGTTGAATAGACGTATCCAGCAATTGATCAATGCCAATAAGCTTATCCTCCACTTCGAGGATAAGACGGCTATTAAGAATATAGTATCCCTCCAATTTGGCAAATTTTTACCGAAGGAAGCCCATGACGAAGTGGTCCCAGCCTAGGCAACCAAGAAAGTTGTCCAACTCCTACCAGCTTGCAACCGAGTAGCGGGCTTGGTATCACTTACCACCGTAAGAGGTGAGATCACTGCTCAAAGGCTAGTACAACAAATAGTACCGTCAACGACCAGGTCAAAGGAAAAGCAATATAGGCCAAGACGTAGGATCCTTTCCTTAGAAAGTACCAATTGTAGTCTTCGGATGCTCAGAGCAGCTCGACAAGTCTCCCCGTGCACAAAAACTAAGTCTCACATGGCTCATCAGTAATGGCGTATGATAGGCAGCGCTCCATTGTACGCATCCAAGCAAGTCTTCAGCGCAAGGGCGTATTACCCTCCATGTTCATACGTTAGTACTTCTTGTCATAACAAATCCTTGCAGGCAACAGACAGTATTCCCCTATGCAATATACAAAAATATGCAGCAAGCGATGGTTCTTGATCTGGTAGACAAACGTACGCACACCGCAGTGATCCTACGCGCATAACTCAGCCAACTCCCTCGTTAATACACGATAGTGTTCCTATGCATAGAGCTCCTCATTTGGCATAGGCTTAGTCATCAACAGTATTCAATACAACAAAGGATGAGCTGCCTCAGTTCCATCATTATAGCAAACAATCACTCTGTCTCATGTCGAAGATAGGATACGACCTCCACAAAGCTGAAGGCCTAAACTTTGGTAAATGACGGCGTATTCCTTTAGAGTCCGACAATTTTTATAACAGCAGTCGCAGAGGGCTAGGATATGGAGATGCTTGCACGATCCATGACTCACAAGACGTCCAAAAAATTCTAACATAAATGGGAGCGCCCATTCATTATGGAAATTGTGCTTCCCAACGACGCATACCGGCTAGCAAAATCCAACAACGACTTGCTCCTTATGCCTATCAACGACAAGTTTCTCAAAAAGTACTACGTCTAAATTGGACTGGAACTCCTCTATTACCAAACTATATCGTATCTTCCTGGGCGTTGGTTCATGTCCATATGACCTCTGGACTGTAGCTCTAATACACTACTCCGACAGAGTCTTCCATATCCAGATTACCTCTGAGCAAACTTCCCGGCCTTTACCATCGATCATCGCGTCCATATTACCTCTGATATCGATTGTCTTCCAACTTATCACCCGTACCAAATTCGGATTATGCCCGCAGTGTTTAGTCCATAAAAACTATCACGTTCATATTACCTCTGGCAGGGCTTGTCTCAAACCTATTACTTGTACTAACGTGCACAAAAAGTAATGGATCCATAAAACCTATTACATCCATATTACCTCTGATAGAGTTTATTTTGAATCTATTACTCGCACCCCAAGTACGCAAAAGGGTAATAGGTCCCAAAAAAATCCTCCAGCGGGATGTTCTTAAAATCTACAAAACCTATCACTTCCATATTACCTCTGATAGAGTTTGTTTTGAATCTATTACTCGCATCCCAAGTGCGCAATAGGGTAATAGATCCACCAAAAATCCCCCAGTGGGATGTACTAAGGATCGTATCTAACCTCTCGGTATGGCTATTGATCAGCTCACGTCTACGTCACCTCTGAGCTATCATCCTCACATCCTCCCTCGAGAACTTGCCATCTCTAAGTGACCTCTGATCAAACCTCTCCCTACGAATATCACCAGTCGTCAACTCAACTTATCACCTGCTTTTAAACTAAAGTGCGCCAACGGTGTTACATCCACCAAACTTGCCATGACCATACCACCTCTGGCAAGACCTATTTTGAACTTATTACTTGCACCCTAGCGTGCAAGAAGTAATAAGTCCACCGAAGATCCTCCAGCGGGATATTCTCAATCCAAAGAAAACAGCCACATCCATATTACCTCTGGCTCATTTTTTTTTCCTTTCACTAAAAATACCGGGATCATACCTAACCTCTAAAAACGACTATCGATCAGTTCACGTCCATACTACCTCTGAACTATGTCTCTCCACTTTTTCCAGTGGAGTGAATCTATCACGACAAGAAAATGGTCACGTCCACATTACCTTTGTCCTATTTTTTTTATCCCCACCGAGTCATATCATACCATATCCATATTACCTCTAAGTGAGATATTTTCAGAACTTTTTTATCTCCATATCACCTCTGAGTAAAGTTTTGCTTTCAACTTTCTACTATCACGTTTGCATAAGTCCTGATAGTGCTAGTCGTTTCAGCTTATTATCTGTACTTAAGGTACACCATGGGTAATAAGTCCACAACCTTAGAGTTTTCCATGTTCATATTACCTCTGAGCAAACTTTTCGGCCTTGACCATCGATCATCACGTCCATATTACCTCCAATATCGATTGTCTTCTAACTTATCACCCGTACCCAATCCGGAGTATGCCCACGGTGTTAAGTCCACTAAAATTGTCACATCCATATTACCTCTGGCAGGGCTTATCTCAAACCTATTAACTTGCATTAACGTGCACAAAAATTAGTGGGTCCACAAAATCTATCACGTCTATATTACCTCTGATAGGGTTTATTTTCGAATCTATTACTCGCACCCCAAGTGCGCAAAATGGTAATAGGTCCACCAAAATCTCCCAGCGGAATGTCCTTACTATTTATAAAACCTATCACGTCCATATTACCTCTGATAGGGTTTGTTTTGAATCTATTACTCGTACCCCCAAGTGCACAAAATGGTAATAGGTCCACCAAAATCTCCCAGTGGGATGTTCACACTTACTTAAAATGTTGTACTACGACCATCTCACCTCTAGTACTAGCACCACAAATGTCACAACAGCGATGAAAGTAATTTCTCCTTTCACTAAAACAAAAAGAAAAAGAGAATACAAACATCAAGCAGAAGAGGAGTTAGAGCCCTCAATGCGACAACTTCTACATGCGTCAACCTGACGAACTTAGCAGAAGGAGACGGACGGTGAATGCGTCCTGATTTTATGCTTCTTATTCAAAGTATTCCAGACTTAGCCAAGTCTAAAATTTTTGAAGGGGATCTTGTAGAAGCATAAAAAATCTCTCAATGCGCTCTAGTTTACAATCAACAAATAAGCAAGAGAAGCATAACAGTGGTGGACGCATAACACCCTCTGATATATGACATCCTGAGACGCATGCCGCCCTTTGAGGCATCGTTCCTACAGTCACATCAGAGCATTTATGACTCCGACAGAACAGACAGTCATCCTGACCACCTCAAATTATGCACCGATAAATTAAATCCGGACTGACGGCTTCGTCATAATTACTTTTGGCAGTATACAATTATTTAAATAACACGAATGCAGAAGACGACAAAAATCCATGCGTCTCTGGCCCAATGCGTTCCAGACTCCATGCGATCCATGCGTCTCTGGCCCAATGTGTTCCAGACTCCATGCATCCCATGCGTCTCTGGCCCATGCATTCCAGACTCTATGTATCTCATGCGGCTCTGGCCCATATGTTCCAGACTCTATACGGTCCATGCGTCTCTGTTCCTATGTGTTCCAGACTCTATGTGTCCCATGCGGGTCTAGCCCAAGCGTCCCAAACTCCATGTGTCCTATGCAGCTCTGGCCTATGCATTCCAAACTCTATGCAGTCCATGCATCTCTGGCCCCATACGTTCTAGACTCCATGCCTCTTTGGCCACACATGTCCCAGATTCCATATCGATCAAATCTTGCTGTTACAACTGAGTGATGCTCTTCAACTAAATAGTGACCACGTATCCATTTGACCAAGTCGTGCCTACAACAGATGAGAACCATCCAGATATTCATCAACAAAAAAATCTTAACAAATATCTACGTGACAGCTGAAGTCCAGATTCCTGTGCACAGTTGTAACTCATTTCTATTATGAGAAGAGATGTGGCATGGCATGCGACAACAGTTGCAACCGTATTCTATTGAAGGAGCCTTATGTGGCAACCAAACAGAGGCCTATGCGGCACCCATAGCCCATCAGCACGATGGCTATAAATAAGAGCAACTTGAACGTTCTAAACATTGACTTATTCTGCATCAGAGAGAGATCGAACCAAAAGAGGCTAGTTGCCATCTGCTAATCAATACTCAAGGGAGAGAAAAGAGCGTCTGCATCATATCGTCCATGGAGTAAAGAAAGTTGCTACACTTCTAACCCTCCATCGTCACCCCAGAAAATAAAATTTGTACTTAGATTATCTCCTAGGACTCTTCTTTTTGCTCTCTTAGTTTGTTAATCAAATCTACTTCTCCCAGTTCTTATTTTGATATTAAATGGCAAACAGTCTTGTTGAACCAAGGGTTGAGATGGTACTGGAACGAGATGGGAGAGTATATTCTGGGGTATCTGTTTGGGTTTGTAGACTGAATCTCAAATATTTTGATGGTACGGAGGATGCTATTTTGACAGATGATAGGCTCCAGGATATTGAGACATTCGACAGTAGCTAAAGTTTTGGCTGAGGAACAGGTTGACCTGGTTCGCTTGCAGCTTCAGGTCTTGCAAGAGATTGATGGGCCACGATGGAGATAGGATTGAGACATCTTATTTCGTGGGACAATTTCAGAACCCGGTTCAGGACGAAGTACTTTGGGATTGTGTCTCAGTGCGAGTTACAACAGAGGTTTACTAAACTCAAGTGGGATGGAAGGAAAGTAGATGGCTACGTGACAGAGTTTTGTTGACTGAGCAGATCTGCTCAAACCATGGTGGCAGCAGAGTTGGCTAGAGAAATAAAGTTCCAGCAGGGACTTCACTTAGAGATTTTACAGATGGTAGAGGTGCATGAATACTAGACCTTAGAGGAAGTATTGATAGCGGCCAAGAGGGTTGAGCTTACCTCTCAGAGCATGCCAGCAAGAAGAGTAGACTAAAAGAGGCCTCATGAAAGCAGTGAGGGAGGACCAATACCGCGAATGTCAGCACCATTCTGTAATATTCGTATCCATGAAGTAGAACAAAGGAGACAAATGACCTCGATAGTGATAGCATATACTCAGCAGTAGCAGCCAAGGCAGCAACAACAAGAATAGCAACATCGACGAGGAGCGCCGACGGGTTGTATGTATTGTGGCAAGGGAGAACATACCCGGGATGTTTCTTGGACATCGAATGGGCTATGCTTGATATGTGGAAGCCCCGATCATAGTGATACAGAGGCCAAGAGGGCCAGTATAACAGTTTCTTGCATTACCGGCTCTAATGGTAGTGCAGCAAGGAGGACCAACAATAGCGATACGGCCTATAGCTTAGCGTTCATTGCCGACGCAGGCTCAATTGTACTAACAATAATAAGAGCAGGAACAACAGAGAATGCAATAACGACACCAGGAAAGGCAGCAGTAGGGAGCTAGAAAATGCCAAAGGCAGGCATTCACCTTATCTTTGGAAGAAGCTATGGCATCAGGCGACGTAGTGGCAGGTAACATTTTTATTACAACCTTTCCTGCCATAGATTATTTGATTCTAGAGCTTCGCACTAATTTATTTTTGTATAATATGTGACATATATTGGATTAAAATTTGAGGCATTGCCAGAGAGGCTGAATATACTTACTAGCAATGGGATCATAGGAGTTAGTAGGGTGTGCCTAGCGTGTCCAGTTGTAGTATGTGTGCATTTATTATTTACGAAGTTTATCGAGTTTCTTATGGATAACTTTGACGTTATCTTAGACATGGACTGGTTGAGAAACAGTCATGCGACGATAGATTGTCATGAGGGTAGAGCGTTGTTTAGAGTCCCTGGTCTAGAAGAGTTTATTCTTAGCAGAATTGAAGAAGACCATCATAAGGAAGGAATTGTAATAGTAGCAATGGACGAGGATCCGATATCCAAAATAGTTAAAAAAATTATGGATGTCTTTCCCGACGACCTTCCCGGATTACCTCAGTTAGAGAAGTAGAATTTGGTATAGAGTTGATGCCAGGAGCAGAACCAATATCCCATAAGGTATACCCAATGTCACCATCAGAGCTTGATTAGTTATATCGACACGTAAAAGAACTGAAGGCAAAGAATTTTATTTGGACTAGTGGATCACCGTGGGGAGTACCAGCGGTATTGGTGAAGAAGAAGGATGGATCGACGCGGTTTTGCCTAGATTACATGCGATTGAATAAGGTGACAGTGACGAACAAGTATCCATTTTCCTGGATTGATGACTTGTTTGACCAATTAAGCAGAGCAAGATTCTTCTCCAAGATAGATCTACGATCAGGATATCATCAGGTGCAAGTTCAGGAGTAGGATATATTGAAGATAGCATTTAGGTCACGATATGGGTTTACGAATTCATAGTTATGCCATTCGAAATGACTAATGCCCCAGCAGTATTCATGGATTTTACGAACGTATTTCCATGCCATACTTAGACCAATTTGTGGTAGTATTTATCGATGCATCCTTGCGTATTCTTGTAATGAGGAGGAGAATAAAGAACATCTCAGGATAGTACTACAGACTTTGAGGGAGCACCAGTTATATGCGAAGCTTAGTAAGTATGAGTTTTGGTTGTATCACATATCCTTTCTTGGGCATATTATTTCTAGAGTAGGAGTGTCATTTGATCCCAAGAAGGTAGATACAGAAGAGAACTGGTCAGTTCCGAAGACAGTAGCGGAGGTGCATAGTTTTCTGGGCTTGGAAGTATACTAAAGAAGATTTATGTCAGACTTTGCAAAGATCTCTTGGCACCTTTGACTCGGTTGACGCGCAAGAAAGTTAAATTTATATGGTCAACAGAGTGCTAGATAGCCTTTGAAGATTTGAAGAAGAAGTTAATCTCTACCCCGATCCTTACTCTCCCAGCAGGCTTTGGAGGAATCACAGTGTATTGTGATCATCTAGCAAAGGGCTTGGATGTATTTTAATGCAGCAAGGGAGAGTGATAGTGTATGCTTCTCGGCAGCTCAGAGATCATGAGAAGAACTATCCAACTCATAATTTGGAGTTAGCAATAGTAGTATTTGCGCTTAAGCTATGGAGGCACTACTTATATGGCGATCGGATGGAGATCTTTACAGATCATAAGATTTGAAAAATGTATTCACGCAGAAGGACTTAAACATGAGACAGAGAAAGTGGCGAGAGTTATTGAAAAACTATGACATGGAACTTCAACACCATCCAGGCAAGGCAAATGTAGTAGCTGATGCACTTTGTAGAAGAGATAGAGAATTTATGTTGACCACTCAGAAGCACATTCTAGAAGATTTATGAGAGATAGGAATTGAGATAGTACTTCCACAGGATGCGGGAGTTCTGGCTAGCCTACAGATCCAGTCAACTTTGGTAGATAGTATCAAGATAGCTCAGGCAGAGGACCCAAAGATTCAGAAGCTACGGACATAATGTGAGTCTGGTCTTCGAAAATAGTTGACGATTCATGATGATGGAACGCTAAGGTTTGGGAACTGTCTATGTGAAACAAGCGAGGATATTCGGTAAGAAGTTATGACTGAAGCTCATAGTTTCCAGTACTCCATTTATCCTGGAGGCAAGAAGATGTACCAAGATATCAGGCAACACTTTTAGTAGAACGAAATGAAGAGAAAAATAGCACGATTCATATCGCGATATCTGGTATGTCAACAAGTGAAGGCAGAACAACAGAGATCGACAGGGTTATTGCAGCCGCTTCCTATTCTAGAGTGGAAGTGGGAACACATCACCAAGGACTTTATGATCGGTTTACCTAGATCCCCGACTAGTTGAGATACGATTTGGGTGATAGTGGATCGACTCACAAAGTGATGCATTTTCTCCCCTTTAGAGTAGGACAGTCTACAGAGCAGTTGGCAGATTTGTATATGTGACGAATTATGAGGCAACATGGCGTGCCGGTAAGCATAATTTCCGATCGAGATACAAGGTTTACTTCTTATTTCTAGAGAAGCTTGCACGAGAGATTTGGTACCAGGTTAAGATTCAGTACTACGTACGAGCCCTAGATAGACGGGCAATCAGAGAGGATCATCCTAACCCTAGAAGATATATTACGAGCCTGTACCCTAGACTTTGGTGGGTCTTGGAAGAATCACCTTCACTTAGTAGAATTCTCATATAATAATAGTTATCAAGCCAGTATTCAGATGGTACCTTTTGTGGCACTATATGGCAGGAAGTGTAGATCATCATTGCTATATGACGACATTAGTGAGCGAAAGATGTTAGGCCCCAAAATGATCATGCACACAGTTAAAGTTTTCAGGCAGATCAGAGAGCGACTTCGGGTTGCGCAGGATCGACATCATTACTGGAAAGACCAGCATCATAGGCCTTTAGAGTTTTGTATAGGCGACTACGTATTCTTTTAGATTTTGCCAACCTGTAGAGTTATTAGATTCGTGGTCTACCGGAAGCTTAGTTCGTGATACACTGGGCCATTTGACATTCTCGATCAGGTAGGCGATGTGGCTTATCGTCTTGCCCTTCCACCTTCGCTACATGAGGTGTACGATGTATTTCATGTATCTCAGTTGCATAGGTATGTCTTGATTCTGAGTCATATCCTCGATCATTTCGAATTAGTCGTTGGTACCGACTTATCTTACGGGGAGCAACCCATATACATTCTGGACCGAAGGGAGAAGGTAGTCAAGAACTGGACTATTTCTCTTGTCCGAGTTGCTTGGGGCCATCACACACTTGGAGAATCAACATGGGAGCATGAGGACGATATACAGTCTTGGTACCTGCACTTATTCAATAAAGAAGGTATATTCAACCTTATGCCTTCGTATCTTAGATTCCGTTCTCAGGCGATCACCTATGTGTTATGATATTATTGCTTGCATGTGTAGATTTGCTAGTAGATTCATATCGTGCTTATCCAGACTTCTCTAGCATTACATTAGATTTGAATTCCAAGGAAGAAATTTTTCTAAGGTAGGTAGAGATGTCAGCCCCCTTTTCCGGCATACTTTGGTGCATATTATCCTTGGCGCACTTTGGCGCATATTGTTTGCTAGCCCGGCCATTGTTTAGACTGGACCCAAGAGTTGTAGAGAGAGTGGATTTGGTTGGGTTGGTGGCATGTGTGGCTTGGATGGGTTTAGTGATCCAATGGTATATATTTTAAACCTAAGCCTATATATTCCTATTTCTCTCTCTCTCTCTCTCTCTCTCTCTCTCTCTCTCTACTCATTATTTAATTTTTATTTTTTTCTCTCTTAGGTTTTCTCTCTTCCTCCGTAGGCAAGTACATCTTGCACAAGAGAAGAACAATAGATTTATGTATGCTTTTAGTTATTAATATTTTATGTTTATTTCTAGCTCATATTGTTGTGACCGAGTACCCCTTCATCTTTAATAACTTGTTGTTCTTGATTTTCCTGGTTGGAATTGCATTGACCTGAGTTTGGGTCTATGGGTTCACTTTTATTTTCCAGGGGTTTGATCTCCCAAAACTTTTGTGTTTTACAAAACTAATTATCTCATAGTATAGAGCACCATATTTTATGTAACTTTGCTTTTTGTCGTGCTTAATTTCGAGTCCAGCTAACTTCAGTGTTGAAACTTGATACCATTCGTATACCAAAATGGCTGATTGAGAAGAAGAACAGTGCTATGTGAAGAATATGTAAGAGAAACCCTTGGGCGTAGATATATGTATTTTTACTTAGGGCACATTGGTGTGCAGTCACAACTCTTCGTGCGTACTAATTATACTGTACTAACCCTCCTAGCAAAAGTGCGTCAGTCACACTCCTTGAGTCAATGGCACACTTTCGAGAGAAAACTCAGTTGGCGCAATTTTGTGCATATTCAATCAAAGTTCTCCATGTGAAACCAAGAGAAAGTGCATCATAGTCAGTTAGCATACTTTCTTCGCATTTGGCAATCTGGTGCACTTTTTCTATATTTCATCAGCCGGCGCACTTTTCTTATATTTGGTCTTCTCGCGCACTTTCTTTCCTCTTTGTTTTCTTAGGGACAAAGCTTTGGTTGGTTTCTCAATTTTTGTGTTATTGATTTGTGTGCTCCTAGACCAACGAGTTTTTCGACTGTCGAGCTTTGACCTCGGATTGTGTGTTTTGTCTTTTAACTAGCTTGCTCGCACACTTTCTTTGAAAGCATGCCTTATTCTTGCCCGCGCACTTTCTTTGAAAGCATGCCATATAACACAGACACGACCTGGACACACAAAACTGACACAAACACAGACATGACACGGTTTAGGCATATATAAGGGTCCCGTTTACTTTTAAAGTATGACAAGTTCCGGTTCAACCCGCTCCAATCCATTTGGTTTAAATTTCTAGTGTTTACATAGATTTACATAAAATACAGATCCACACATGTGAAGTATATAAATAAATAAGTAAATAAAGTTATATATCTCTAAATTTTATATGTAATGTGTAAATTGTTCGAAGGTAGAGCTTTCAGCTAAAAGATGAGATAATGTTGATAATCATGTGACTACAATTTATCTTTTAGCATTTGCATCAAAGGTCAAATAGATTTGGTTTGAAATATAACACGTATTTAGCAATTGTAGGAGATATATATATGAAATTGGTGGGGTTGTGAAGAGGTAGTAGATATATAACTAAAATAAAGTTCTTATCCCTGATGCGCGTCGGTGCTCATCCTCCTCCAGTTTCGCAGTAGTCCTAGTTAGGACAGTTTACTGGTTGTTTGTGTTTTGACCCATGATATTGGGTCATTTATGAATATTATACATTTATTGAGGCTTTCAGACTTTCTTTCTTGCACTTAGTTATGTGAATATTTATCGCATTCTTTACGACGGGATTTTCTTGAGACTCGGTTTGTAATTCCAATGTGTCATTTTCTTCAAATTTTACTTTATTATTCATATTAAATGTATGTGAATTTATCGGTGTTGAGTGTTCCACCGAAGGGGTCGGCGAACCTAGAGAATTCACGGAGGGTTGATCCGGGTCTGTCTATTTTATGAACTATGATATTGCAAGAATATATGACAAATTATATGACAAACTATAAGCATACATTTATTTCATATTTTTTAAATGTTTTTTGTAATTTAGAGACATTTAGCGACGTCGCTAACTACGTCGCTATTTTTCGCTAAACGCCGCTAAATGGCTGACATGGCAGTATTTATCAGGTTAGCAAAATATCGCTAAATATGCTGCACAATATCGCTAAATAGAACAAAATTAGCAATATTTAGCGACAAATTATATGTCGCTAATTTAGTGACGGAACGTCGCTAAACGTTGCTATTGTAAAAAAATTAGCGACGCCTAAACGTCGCTAGTATATGTCACTATAGCGACGTTTTGTGACGTTGTTCCTGTCAGCGACTAGCTAAAATACGACTTTACTGAAACGTTGCTAAAACTTGTTAGCGATATTTTTATGTTATTTAGCGACATTTCCAAACGTCGCTGATTTGACTTATTCTAGTAGTGATTAAGGAGTCCATCTATGGGGGTCTTCTAGTCCAGTCATTGATGAATAAAGAGATAGCAAGGACCTAAGGCTGGGTCAAGCAATCTATACCAAGAAATACGGTTAAGGTCAAGCAAAGCAAGAAGAAAATAACAAAAAAATTCAATGATAGTGTGAAGCTAATCGAGATGCACAAGATATAGTCTAGCTAAATTTCGAGGTCATATATCTCCCTGATCATGTCAGTTGAAGTTGTTGTCAAGCTAGTGTGCATTTGGCTCCAAACAACCCCCTTATTTCGTTATTCTAATGGATGGTTGAAGTGCACAATTGCCTCGTCAAATAATATTGGTTCTCGAACTTGCCTTCAACCAAATCTATGAGATATTTTCTAAAACAACTATCCAATAAACAAAAAGAGTCAAGTGAGAGAGAACATTATGGAAATATTTAGTCATGGCACAAGAAAGAGAATAATACAGAAGCAATCATGCCGAAAGGATGCTAGGAAAGCTAATAATTCTAGCTATGGATGTATCCTCAAATCATTAACTCCTTAGTTAGTCGCATGCTCGCAGTAGTACGGCTAACCTAAGTACTACTATGACTTTTCATACTTTACGAATATGAGACCTACATGAGCTACCAAAAATACTATGTTATGTCCCAGTCCCAAAATACATGTAACTAAGATACATAACAATGGCAAAATATGTATCAGTGGGCTCCATTTAAACTCAAATATGTATACAATATCCAGAATTAGATTAAACTATCCATAAATCCATACAAGTACATCCACACCTCTATCTATAAGAATATGATCTATATAACATAAATAACTACAGAAGAATAAAGAAGAAGGCATAAACTAACAATACCTGAATCCCAAAGAAATAATCCCCAACAATTCTAGGATTGATAGAAGCTCAACAATAACCTGGAAGGAAAATAGGTCCTTAGAGGGACGTAACAAGATACATAATATATATGACATACACTACCAGAATAAGGCAAATTAGGGACGCCTAAAAACGTCGCAAAATAAGCAAAAAACGTCGCTAAAGTAGTTTAGCGACGTAATTAGCGACGTTATACAGTTGTCGGAAAAAATCAAGTCGCAAAAAAAAACTACGTATAACAAAGGAATGAACTGCTAATCCAGGAACAACTACGTATAACAAATCTATGTGAAATGCAATTGAGAACAATATTTGCGCGCATGGGCATGTATAGGCTGAATAGGTAAGCTATACATGTACTGTCAACTAGTCGTGTGAATCTCGTGTATAACGTACGTTCATCGAACATCAGAAGTCATATATGCATATCAAGGGTCATTATTCCCATAGTTTCTCTGGATACTTCGATTTATCGATTTGGGTAGCCCATCCACCTAATGGTTGTCCTTTCTATTCCCATTATATTGTTTAAGACGAATCTATGACATGCCCAGTCTCGCACTAGTAAGTAATAAAACCTTTCAATGTATCAAGCCTAATGTGTTAACAAATAATACCATATAATAAGACTGAAAAGAAAGAACATGAACCAATAATAACAATATAAAATTCAAATAAATGATGAACCATGCTACATAGATAAAAAATTATAAATCAAGTAGAAAATGTATACTTGCTTGGAGTTCGTCCAAGCCTGATTAGTTTGCGAGTACCAAAAGTCTAGCCAAGTTTAATCATGAACCAACAAACTATGATTCAAAAAAATCTACCTAATCATATAAAACTACCAAGAATTACACAACAAATCTATATATTAGCCAATAAATTATATAAAACTACCAAGAAGTATATAAAACTACCTAATCATATATTAGCCAAGTTCTTATTCAGGAAAATTAGATAGGGCTAGGTTGTCTATGACTTAGACCAACTAATTGTTTATTATCCATGGCACCTAGATCTAGGTTACCCTACTCTCTATAATATATATTTATTCAATTATATTTTAATTTATAAGTTTTATAATTAATTTATCAAGTTTGTATATCGTAATTCGTACGATAAAATCTACGACACACAAATCAAGATAAGATGGTCAATGATAACGTTAACTATCTTATCTTGATGATCCATATGACCACTTTATCAATTTTAGTGATATGAGATAACTGTAATCGACGGATCTTAATTCAATCACATTAATTTTGAAATATAAATATGATAATAATTAGTTACATAAATAAAGGTAGAATAGTTTGATCTATCTAACGATATCAAGATGCTATAAAACTTGGTATCCTAGGGTAAAAGTCATTACGACTATAACAGAGCTGGCAGATTGAATATTCAACGGTTTGATCTTCCAGAAAATCCAAAATACCAAATATAGATAGCGAGTAAAAACTGGGGTTACACACGATGTACTGTCCGAATCTAGGTGATCTAACCGTATTAATGAAAGATAACATAGAGGGGAAGAGTTATCTAAAAAAGGATAAAAAACGGAAGTCCTAACACGAAGATACGACTTTTGGAAGTGACTAGGCTGTCAGATGCAATCAGGATACGGTACACTAATACAATCGATTTTGGTTGCCAAAACCTCATCATGGTCACGTCCAACTTCCATGATCTAAGAGGAACATGCTATGAGCACAACGACAAAGACGAATTGAGAAAACAATTGCTGGATCTTGTGTGACGAGCCTTCAAAGTTGCTGCCAATAAAATGCTCTTCATGTCCTAGAAAAGTAGACATGAAGGCCTATTACTTAGTGTAGGGGTGTCGTGGAGGGGGTCAAGCTAGGGTCCAGATGATAGAGGAGAGAGATAGGGACATGGAGGTGGTAGTTGATCATCATTTTCGAATCGAGAACAGGTATGACACAGGGTGGACCCGGAGCTATGCACCGTTGGACATAAGGAAGGAAGTTGTTGTGTGGCTAGGGTTTCCTCAACTTCTGCTTATCTTAGATATTGCTTATTGTCGCTTATATATATGGAAAGAGAGGGGATTGGATCGATTTTGGGTCAAAATTGAAGCAGAATTTGGTCCAACCCTCCAAGAATGATTATTCGATTAGGATATTCTCCCGCTTTAATCGAATCGTGTAAGATAAATTATGGGGTCAACGGCAATACAGAGGAGGGTTGTGTGTGCCTGTTTAATCTGACGGTCAAGTCTTGATCAAGGGGTGGACCAATAGTCAAGGAGCGCAGACTTTGATTCAGCAATGCGGGTTAAATGATTTGGATCCACATGATTCTATAAGCAAGATTAAACCTTGATGGATCATGCAGTCCATATCGATAACTCAAAAATGGGTTGGGGTCGGGTTCATGTCCGCTAAAGAGTTTAGCGGGTCTTGGGTGATTGCATCTCACGATCACAACTTAAATCAAGATTAATCAACGGTTGTTGTTGATACACTCAAGTTAAGGGTTAGCAGTGCTGGTTGTCCTAACGGGTTCAGCCCGCCCACTAGGATTTAAATTAGAAAAAAAATGTTTCAATTAAATAAAAGCAGTTTATTAATTACCAGAAGTTGATTTAATTGATTTATTATTTTTTGAAATAGGGTTTCAGCTAGGAAAATACCAAATAAATCAAGAAAATTTCTAGAATATTCTAGAAATGATTTTATGTTGTTAGAACACTATAAACCAGGTTCCTAGTTCGAGGTTACCCACAAAAATTCGTAGAAGTTCCCAGATAATTCGTTTTCCTTGTGAAATAATTATCAGAAAAATCTTAATAATCCCCATAAAATACTAAATACTTCAGAACTGTTTCTCAAGCCAAAGTAATGTCTTACACTACTAATTCTAGCCAATCTAAAAGGTTTGTAGGCTATTGTTTGTTTAAGTAGAGCCTTAAAACTTATGGGAACTCTATCTAAACAATCCAAAAAGATAACCCTCTACCCGTTTTATACAATATTAGGACTTAATTTAAAATTTTGGTAGCGGATACTACAGACGCCCATGTCATAACAGAGTAGCACAAAGAGACATGATAGTCTCTTGTCGGAAGATATTACATTCTCAAAGAAAAGAAGTCACCTATGTGTATGAGTAGAGGTGTAGACCATCTCATTTGGTTCCACTTATAAACACCATGAATATATATAAAAAATGGTCGACATAAGGCCTTTTATGTATGAAAAATGGCACAATTTATGTAGTTTTGTGAGTGATGTGACTTGCGGTTATGATGTTGAATGAAGACTTGGTCCATTCTGTATCTAACGCACCTTATGTGGGAAAGAGTTATGTTGTAATCGACATCTATCCTGATGCAGTCATTGTAGGGAAAGCTCAAACATATAATGAAATATATGGGGAATTATGGAATTTGCTCATAGAATTCTGCATATCCCTGACCCCCTATTAGTTCCATTTTAGGGCAAATCCTTTTATTTCAATATGTCGTTATTTCATATTGATTTTATTACAAGGGTGTGAGTTGTCCCAAGTTGTAGGTATTGATGGATGGTATACAAAAGATCAAAGGTTCTAACCCGGATATGTCACCGTACTTTCAAGGTTGAGACCTTTTGGATTCAGGGGATAGATACATTGAGTGATTTACGAATATGTTTACGAATATGTTTAGATACATTGAGTGTTAGTTCATAACAACTCAATTATGAAACTAGAGTTTATGCTCTGTGAGTTATGAATCTGTTTAGGTTTAACTCCTGGTTGTTTGGACATTGTTCTTCTACTTTAGGAGAGTGCTATGGTACACTTGAGATACACTCCAGAATCTTTGATCCTCTAAATAGTACTATCATAAGAAATGCTAAAACGTGCATGCTATGACAAAACGGTGGTAAAACCAGCGTACCGGTAGTTCTTCTGAGCCTGCTGGTTCTAGAAGATGATTGACATACAAGATGGAATCACTTTGAGCAACGGTGGTCTTAAATCACTATAGTAGGTTTCTGTCTCCTTTTGTACATCTTGTATTTGGTTTGTTTGGACTAATATCTTTCTGATTCTTCTCTTTGTGATTACAGTTTATATATGTTGTTGCAACCAAGGAGCAACCTCGATGACAAAGAAGTAAGATGTAAATTATTGTAGGAAATTGCATGCATCTCTACGGCACATTTTAAGTCCTAGAAAAAGAAATGAAATTCCATACTCTGCTATGAAATTCATGAAACAATTTTCTTCTAGGTTGTTTCCTGATATGAACATTTCTCATCCTCTCCATTTTCATACATGTATCTTAATTACTTTAGTGAAGCAATTACGGGTTTTTTTGTAAGACTTGGTATATAACCTGTTTCATGTGTTCTCATGTTGTTGGCAATGCAACAATGTCAGCAAGTGTTTTTGTTTCCTTCATGTTTCTTCTTGATTACGAGAATTTCTTTGCCTCTAGTGCAAGTAATTAAATGAAGATACAGGAAAGACAATGTCAGAATGAAAGAACCTCCTACATTGTAATCTTGTTTAATCATAGTCTATGACTGATTTTCATTAGTAGAACCTTTGGGGCCATCATAGTATTTACACAAGCTCGCAAACATGAGGAAGCTAACAAAGCTCAGCAGAGCCAGGAAGCAGTAGTACTTGTCTAGCCGCGCCTCCCTCATGTCGTCAGATAACCAGCCGTGGTCTTTCCCATGACCGGTGCCGGTGAACATCTCGACTGCCGAGATCAAGAACGCGCTGAGAAAGCTTCCGACTCCGAACACGCTGAGATAGAGCGCCACTCCTATCGTCCTCATCGTCGAAGGCACCTGCGTGTAGAAGAACTCTTGCATGCCCACGACCGTGAAGACATCGGAGACCCCGAGAAGAATGTACTGCGGCAGCAGCCAGAAGATGCTCAGACGCGTCGACGGCTCCGGCTTCGCCGCAACCCCGAGCCTCTTCGTCTCCGCGAGTGCAGCTACGATCATCGCAAGGACCGAGAGCAGCATGCCGATGCCCATCCTCTGGAGGACGCTGATCCCCTTGTCGTTGTTTCGGGCAATCGAAAGCAGGGCGGGGATTATCAGCCTGTCGTAGAGAGGCATGAGCAGTATTATTGAGACGGTCGTCGCGCTCTGGAGCATCGCCGGAGGGATCACGAATGAGCCCCCGATCGTGTGCTCCATCGCCATGCCTTGCTTCGTGAAGAAGGTCGCAGGTTGCTGAAAGATCACTGCGAACATGAGGAGCATTATCCAGATGGGGAAGAGCCTCAGTATCACTCTGGCAACGCTAGGGCTCGGCTCGTCGTCGACCTTGGGGAAGTTCGCATCGACCATCTTCGGACATTCGAAGTCTTCGCGAAGGGGCTTTTCTTGTAACCTACATTGCAAACAAGTAGCTATTAGATAGCCATTACAATCGCATGCCAAGCAAAAATCATTCTCTGTATAGTAATTTACTCTATCTCAGCTGTATCAGCTTCTAGTTGCGGTAAGCTGACTTTTCGGGACACGATAACATGTTTCTTGTGCACGTAAAGTCGAGTGCAGCACAAGAAGCATGCCACTGATAGGCTCATTGCGATTGCGGGGATAGCGAAGCCGAGTCCCCAACCGACATTGTCTTGGACATAGGACATGAGTGAGTTCCCCAAGAGGCTTCCGCTGCAAATGCCCAAGTACCACCACTGGAAGAACAGGCTCTTCTTCTTCTTGCTTGTCATCTCGTCTTCGTCATCTCCCCGGCAAGCCGG
The DNA here is from genome assembly GCA_036927795.1 of Iris macrosiphon. Taxonomy (NCBI): domain Eukaryota; kingdom Viridiplantae; phylum Streptophyta; class Magnoliopsida; order Asparagales; family Iridaceae; genus Iris; species Iris macrosiphon. The sequence goes on from JAYESA010000005.1 coordinate 214,731,540, forward strand.
ATCATGGGCCATTTCCAGTTGATCCGCACCGAATGCTTGCAAGGACGGGTTGTAGCCGCCTTGTCCTATCGAAATCAAGTAGAGCGGAAGGAACAAGGAAGATGCCGGCATCCATGCACATAGTAATGCCCATAATGCCAATCCGAAAAGACCCTGGCGAGAAGAAGAAAAAAAAAAACAAGAACAATCTAAGAAATAACACATTCTTCTTACCACTCTTAGATTTCTTCCTTTCTCGTTTCGAAATCTCGAGCAGTTCAATTCATATTGAGCTGAAAATGTTATAAATTGACGAGCTAGCGAATTAACCTCTGATATTTATGAATGTAGATTGATCAAGCACATCTTCTATAGTCCAACTTTTGGTGACAACATTGAGAAAACATGAACTTCACATGCAAATGCCAATTGTGGCTTGAATTCTTTACAAGCATGAGTTCAAGAACAGGGATGGAAGTACTAAAACCTCGAAAACACTTTTTGAAAAAAAACGTAAAATTTTTTTTTTGTGGTTATGAATTTTCTTTGAAGTGTTACCTGATTTCTCGAATTTATTTCCGTTATGACATGCGTACAGTACTCTCTGGACCACCACCATTTATGAAGATCACAAATGTTGGTCTACAACTAGATTTGTTAGCATACCACAATGTAGACCAGAGAAGACCCCGCGATGGTGGAATATCTATCCCAGTAAGTGTCGGCAAGGACCGCACTGATCAGGGGAAGCATCGACGTGAACCCACTCCACGCGCTGATGCTCTTCGCGGCCGAGGAGGTGCTCATCTTCACCTCGTCCGTAAGATAAGTCACCAAGTTCGAAGCCACCCCCTTGTAGGCAAATCTTTCCACACCAGCCACCACTGCAATCAAAACGATTTCCGTGCTACTTCAGTACTTCATAATTAACTCAAAATCAAGAGAAATTATTCAGTGAGCCGGGCTCAACATGAACTTTGATTTTCCTCCACTTAATTGTCTGAATATTTAAGAACGACTCATCAAGTGGAGGAAAACCACGACTCATGATGAGTTCGGCTCACTGAATAATTTTTCCAAAATTAAACAGAAGAAGAAGTTATATATACCAATAAGGAGAATACATGACTTGTTGAGTCCTGCTGATCTCTTCATCGCATTCATGGACAGAGAGAATGCTTAGCTTGGCTCCTTACTTGAGAGAGCGCGAGGTGGCCAACCAGTGCACTCTTTCTTCTCTAAGTGGATCAGCAAAAAGAAAGCTTAACCAACAAAATCACCAATTGAAGACCCATACCAATCTCCCACTAGGTACTTTTTTCTTTCGCGCTAGTGCCCTGCTTTCTGTTACTTAGTGGCCTCTGTATCAGCAATCCCACCTTGAGAAGATTAAGGTGAAACTTCATAGAGAGAAAAGGGTTCCTGGAAGCTACCGAGCTTACAAAACTGGAAACTGAGGGTTAGAATTTCTAAATGAAGCCTAAACCTCGATCGATACTTTTCAGGTTGGTGTTCCGAGGACGGAAAGTCCGAGATGAAACGGAGAAATGGTAATTTATGGGAATTCTGTGTCGTGTCGAACTATCAAATAACCAGTTAATAATAGTAACATATAATAATAGTAACATAGAGGATGATTTGGTCTCTGTCAATGCAATTTGAATTGTGCGTAGAAATGAGAGAGAATGTGCAAGAAAGCAAAAAGACGACGAAGAAACTGATCAAGTACGTAAACTTGTCAGGACCAATTCAAGAAAATGCTGATCAAGAAGAACTGATTTCATTCCTTTGCATTGCCAATTCAACCCAGCCAAGCCAAAATTCCTGAATTGGAACAAGATTTCTGTGGAATACTCGGTAGTCTGCATGTTTTGAATATGCAATGAACAAGTTTCGCACTATCTGTATATTGGAATGGGTACTGGACCCTATCTATGAATATGGGTGGACTATACCGACAATATCGACAGTTTCGATCAAAGTATCAGATTTTTTTTTTTTCTGCTATCGAAAAACAATAATTATTAATAAATTATTAAAATTTTAGATACATTATTTATATATTTTGGCATAATTTAAAATATTTTTTGTTGTTGTTTTTTAGTAGTTTTAAAATTGGATGAAATAATAGTCGTCTTATTGATTGGTTTATCTGCGATAAATATGTTTATTTTCATTTATATGCTTTTACAATTTTATTATGCTTTTACACACTTGTCAATTTATCTTTTTCGTTCAATTTTCTATGCCACGTCTATATCGATAGCGGTTGGCTGCGGATTAGTTTCTCATGTTCCATGACTAGGCTCCTACATCCTTCTTATTGTAGGATTTAGATTTAGAAAGTCTTTTTCTGATTCAGCTTGACTGTGCAGAGGACCTCTTTGAAACTTGCAAATAATATATGTAGTAGCATTAATTTATTTCGGAAGCTTGTCTCATTCCTGTAAAATTAGTTTATGATTCTTGTGGATTCAAGGATACTCTGAATCCAAAACCGTTCCTCTTGTTCTTGTGGACATATAACACCCTATGATTATACAAATCTTATTTTATTTTATTTACAGGATCTTTGCGAAGTCGTTGGTAAAATCGCCAATCGAGAATCCTTCATGACCTAATCTTATATGTTTCAATAATGACGTCTTAAGTGTGATAATAGGTACAAAACCAGGTACATCCCCAGCTCATATACATACATATGCCAAGAACTGGTGATGGTATAGAGCATAAGATGACGCAATATAAAAATAAAAAAAATAAAAAACTTGAATAATTGGACATGAGTAAGTCAATCTAACAAGTCTAACTAAATTATTATTTTTCTCGTTCGCACTCTCTTTCTTCACTTGTCCTCTCACATGAATCTTGATTATTTTTGTTGAGTTATAAAAACTTATTTAGTCCCATATCGAATAGAAAATAAGGAGGAGGTTAGCCTCCTCCTATATATTTGTAATCCCTCTGAAAAAATAAATAAATCAACTACTTTCTTTCTACATGGTAGCAGAGCCAAAGCTCTCAATACTTTCTCCACAAATTTTTTTTTCTTTTTCCCTGTCTTTCACCCGAACAAACCCCCCCCCCCCCTCCCCCACCTTCCTCTGTCCGGGTGGAAACTCCCCCCACCCCCACCCCCTCTGTGAATGAAAGGACCCCTGCCTCCCTCCCTCTGTGAGTGGAAGCCCCCCTCCCCCCCCCCCACCCCCCCCCCCCCCCCCCCTCTCCTCCCTCTGTGAGTGGAAGGCCCACCCTCCAGTGTCGTCGACGTCCCCTGCGGATATTGTTAAACCATCGGGAGGCAGGGTACGCTCTTGCCGATCTTGTCCTCGTCGTACGCTGGATTAGGCGAGTTCTACCCATCGTGCACCTCTCCTGCCACATGAACTTGGAGGTGTATAGATATATGGAGAAAGTGTCACACCCGATTCCAGATTTGGTATTTCTAGAATTTAATTTTTTCTGATAATGTATTCCTGTTGTATTTCATATGTTGGTTCCTGTCATTTTATTTATTTTTTTATTTTTTCTGTTGTTGAAAGAGACTATCCGAGACCTGTAGAATACTCATTGGCATTGCCATAGACCCGATTTAGGACCCGCATGTAGAATGGATCCTTGGTTCAGTTTATTTTGGGTGAACCCATGACTAAACCCTCTTTCTATTCTCTCTTAGTATATATATATATATATATATATATATATATATATATATATATATATATGATTTTTTCTCCCTCCGCTCTTTCTTTTTCTTCATTTTCATTTCCTTCTTCCTCCTCTCCCTCAAGCTCCCCCTAGCCCTAACTCTAAGGGAAGGTTTTTGCGACTTGGACCGTGAGAGGTAGAGGCTAGGAGCCACCCAAGGCAAGTATATCTTGCTCAATGGTGAAGTCATAAATTTTTGGATTTTTATATATGTTGTTGTTTGAAAAATATATTTGATGGAAAATGTTCTCCTTAAGTTGTTGATCATAGTTAGTTCTTGGAGTTTTGGATTTTTGATGTATAGATTTTTGTAGATCTGAGTTTTAAGTTTCGGGTTTGTATGTGTTCCATAAGTTTTCCTTGATTTTGATCTATTAGAACTTAGTGTTTTCGAAAAAATAGTTGTCCCTTATGTTAGAGCATTTCATTTCGTGCATTTTGTCTTTTGATTCACTTAATTTTGAGTTAAAATGAAGTTTTTATGAAGAAAATAAATTTTTGATTTTTTTTAGAGTTTCGGCCATGACTGAACTTATTATTAGAGAAGACAAAGTCTTCATGCCGCCAGCGAGCCTTGCTGCCGAGAGTGTCATGCGGCCCGAGAGGGTTATGCGGCCTGAACTCTTGACGCATGTTGACAGAATGTGTCCATCTTGTTGGACGCATGACTGCTTATTTACACAAGTGTCCTTGAACACCTTGTGTTTTCACTCACTGAACTAATGAGAAATTTGCTAAGTCCAAGAGTGAGTCCATGCGGCCAGTGAATCCATGCGGCCAGTGGGTGCATGCGGCCAGCGAGTCCATGAGGCCAGTGGGTGCATGCGGCCTGTGAGTCCATGCAGACAGTGGGCATATAAAGCCAGGAATTCTTGTGTGCATTTTGTATTCCCTTTTGTTATGTTCTCTCTGTAATTCATTTTAGTGATTATTGTTGTGTGCTTCCTTATGTCGATACAAGTTTATGTTACCAGACCAGTTTATGTACTAATTTACAATCCTCATGACACCGTGGAAGTATCTGTGTATGAAAATCCATTACATTTGGCATCGGGCAATCGAGTGTGAGTATTACCCAATGTATCACGTGTCGCGGATAAGATAACTAGTGAAAAGCTCGTACCTGCGATCCGTCATTCTAGGGAAGTTATCGAGTGTCCACGACTCGAGAACTTAAAATAATTTAGTAACGATTAAACAAGATAATTTTTACCTAGATCATTGGGAGGAAAGAATATTGTGCTACCGGCTATCCCGATCCCCAAGGGCCCCATGCAGCATAGAACAACCCTGATAGGCAAGGGCTCCATGACTGACCATGTTTATGCGTGCTACGGCACTATAAGTTTTTGTTTTGTATTTCAGTATATGCATTCCAGTATATGTTCCAGTTATGTTTCAGTTTCAGTTATGTTACCAGACCATTTACCGATAAGTTTATGTTTACAAAAATCAGTTTTACTTATAAAACCTCTTTTATGTTTACAAAAATCAGCATCACTTATAAAACATCTTTATGTTTACAAAAATCAGTTTCACATACAAAACCTCTTTTATGTTTACAAAAATCAGTTTCACTTACAAATTTTTTTTATGTTTACAAAATCAGTTACATTTTACAAAAAAACCTTTTGTTTATAAAAACTAATCTCATTTACAAAAATTCACTTATGTCTTCAAAAGCCAGTTTATGCTTACATTATGTTGTGTTATGCTATCAGTTATCTGCTTTAGTTCTTCATTCATCATTGTTTGTGATGTGCATTATAAGTACTAGACAAGCGTACCCTTGGCCATCTAAGTTAACTGCAGTGTCGGTGGTATCGATATTCTTTAAAGCATACATTTGTTAGTAACTAGGTTTGTGATAACCCTAGTTAGTTAATTATAGTAAGTCGGAAGCATGTTTGGCCGTGCAATGTTTGACTATTCATTAAGCTCGCCCTTTTAATTTATTCTTCGGTGCATGGTTAGGGTGCTAAGTTCTGCTCGGGTGAAGGTCTGCAACCCCGGTCCGGTTTAAGGGTTGTGGTCCCGATCTAGAGTAGTTCATAAGCTTTCTTGCCGCTCGTCGCCTTACTTTCATTTATGCACTTATTATTAGTTCTTCCTGTGTTATTCTTGAGACAAGTACGTTGGTACCGTACAAGTCCCAATCTGCATTTATTTCTTATATGTCTCTTTTGCTTATGTTGTGATTTGTTTGGTCTATTACCTCAAGCTCCTTTGTGGTACTTGTTGCTTGGAGTTTTGACCCCACTAGTTTTGTATGACCTGATTACTTCGAGGGGACCCAGGATCCACCAAATTTTTAGCAAGATGGGTCGCACTCGTAGGACTACGGCCGAAGCTCGCGAGTGGGTTTCCTTTCTCCACCCCTCGTAGTGTTATTCCTTTTATGGTATTTTAGCAAGAGGTAGTGTTAGGCCCTTATTTTGAGATCACTTATCTGACTACGGTCAACATGATGTATATATTGGACCATGGCTGGTATATTTGATCATGTATAATTATACTCTACTAGTGCAGTATTTTATATTCACCATCTTCATGATCATATGTGACATATAATTTGGGATGCCTCTTTACTTTCATGTATGATATACTCTTGTGATTGTGTTATTGGATTGAGATAATAGGATTTGTCGGCCTTAGGACTGACGTCATAGCATGCTAGAGTTTTTTCATTTGTCTTCTAGACAATCTTAACACATTGCGGCTTACTTCGGTATCCTGCAAGGTGCAGTTGGCCATGTCAGTTCCCGTATTTACCAGTATTCTGGGAGCGGGAGTGACAGAAAGTTGTGATCGCGCACAACCCGTGTTTAAGTTGCATTTGATCCGGTTCATGTGCAACTGTGAAGATGGGAACACCTATGACTAGTCAGGAGCAGAATAAGATACTAAGGGGATGGCCAGGGTGTTTCAGGCCAATTTGGAGGAGACCTCATCCAGTAGGATAGTCGTGCCCGAACCAGAACCGTCGCTGGTGATGAAGAAGATATAATTGCTGCCCAATGACATCAAACTTGAGGGGATGAGAAATTACCTTAGTTAGTCCAGAAGGGTGCGGTTGAACCTTCAGACCAAGGGACTTGAAAAATATGTGCAGGGAGAGTGCACTAAGCCAAAGGATATGACGAGTGCTAAGTGGAGCACATGGAGTCACAGAAATTATTTGGTTGTTTTTTGGCTCCTGACTTCTGTGTCTCCATCCAAAGCTGGGATGGTAAAGTCGATCTGCAGTGTAGCTGATGTCTGGAAGACATTGGCGGGGATGTACTCTGGAGCTAGGAGTGTCATGTTGATGATGGAAGTTGAGAAAAAGATTGATGCTACCACACAGAGGGAGAGGACATACTCCAGTATGCAGCGGAGCTACGTCGCTTAGGAGCAGACTTGGACCACTATAATCCATTATCATTGCAAAACTCGGCAGATGTTCTCCTTGGGAAGCAGTACCTTGAGCGTAGGCGTGTGACTCATTTTCTCAAGGGTCTAAACCCGCAGTTTGAGGCAAGGTAGGAAGCAATGTGTCATCTGTATCATTCCCATCCCTGGATGAGGCTGTTGCATCGATAGAGCAAGAAGAGTTCAGACAGAACCTAAAAAAAGGCGAGAACTCATCTGTTGTCCGCTCGATATTGGTGATCCCTAGTGCCCCCATCAGCGATGACAGGGAGTGCTACAATTGCAGAAAGAAATGGTACCTCAGCTACAAATGACTTTAACCCCGCAATTATGGTCGTAGCCGAAAAAGCAGAGGATAGGGAGGCGGACGTGCATGTCAATGAGGCAGGGGACATAGAGGTCAGGGAGTTGCTCACTTAGTTGTGGTAGAGAAGACCACTACTGAGATGACTGGAGCTGAGATGACAGAGCTGAAGAAACTATGTCAGTTCAAGCTTCAGGTTGAGAGTTCCAAACTATAAGATCAACTGAAATATAATAGTATCTCAATCACAAGAACAATAAGAATAATAACAAGATGTAAGATCAACTGAAATATAATAGTAAAGCATCCCAAACTATAATATACAAATGATCATGATGCTAGTAGACACAGAAACTAGTCAGAATATGAGTCATACATGATCAACCCTAGGATATGTCAATCATGCTAATGCTTGTAGGCTAACTGATCAAACCAAACACGAGTTAAACACGTGCTTGGTGGCTAAACACCTACAAAATAGAATGTACATCATGGTGGGGAAGTAAGAAAACCCACTCAAGCGGCCTGGTTCTCCTGGTGGCCACCATCCTCAGGAAAGTACGAAAGATCCTCTGGTGCTGCTACTGGATTGGGCCATACAAAACTAGTAGGGTCAGACCCCCAAATATCAAGTACCACAAAGAAAGCCAATCTAGGAACTTAAACCAACAACACAAGCAATACAAATACTGGAAAGTAAAGACTGAATATAAAAGATCTCAGGATAACAAATATTGTAAAACCTGCAATGAGACATATCCGGATCTGATAATCAATAAAAAAATAACAAGTACTAAAAGTAAAGGTGATTATGTGAAGCCTAGAATATCCATCAACCATCAATCATAGCAAATCATGTAAGTACGGCTTGATACTTTAACTAACTAGGATTATCATAATCCTTAATTACTAACTCTATAATACAACACAATACTAGAGTTCCTTCTGATCGCATGCCCTTGCAGTCCGTCCGAGATACCCACTAGCGCACGTTGAGACTAGGAAAATCACACAATGAAGCCATATAAATCCACTCGATAAAGCCATGTAAATATACTTCTTTGTTATAGGTAACCGGGACTGCATGCAATCTAGAAAAATCCCTACACATGAACTATGTGAGTCTCTAGTTGTTTAATCCTTAGCATTTTCTTGTATGAATCCGGGTGTGGCATTCCACTGAATCCATCCTAAACATGATGCAGATAAATCAAGTTCTAACAGTAATATAAACATGTTTAATATACATTCCACAACCGGACTCATGTATGTCGCGACAACATTAAAGCCACGTAAAATCAAGTAAAGCCAGTAAAAGACAAGTAAAGTCATGTCAATCCAGGTAAAGCCATCTACAACCATGTGAAGCCATGTCCAACTAGATAAAACTATATGAAAACAAGTCAAGCCATGTCCGATGAAACCATTTAAATTCATGCCAAGTCAAGTTCAGGCAATCATGTCATCACGTATAATCGGGCAAAGCCGGGTGAAATGGAGTAAAGCCAAGTCATGTTCAGTCAAGTCATCTGAAGCCATGTAAGTTCATGTCTAAATTAGGTCAAGTCATCGTGTGTCCAAGCAAAAAGCCAAAAGTTTCAAAATAAAATCACAAAAAACCAAGAATTCCTAAAGAGAGCGCATGATCGGTATACCAGCGGTACAATCCAGTACACCGTCGGTACACCGGTCCAGAGATAGAAAAAATATAGTATGTTCAGGATTCCAACAAATTGGTATACCGTCGATAAAATGTAGTATACCATTGGTATGTCATTCCAAGTTGGCAAAAAGTTACTAAAAAATCAAGTTCCACAATAGGTACACCGTCGGCACAGCCCAGTATGTCGTCGGTATGCCGGCCAAGATAAATATCTAACAATGTTGGCAAGATCGGTATACCGTCGGCACAACCCAGTACACCGTCGGTATGCCGATAGGGTTCACACAAATATATCTTGGAATCAAGTTAGTTGAAATCGGTATACTGTAATATACCGTCGGTATGCCGGTTTCCAAGAATAAACATAGTTAAATCAAGTCTGATTTTCGGAACCCAAATCAAATTCCAAAAATTACCAGAACCTAGTCTAACAGGAAGTCAAGTTTAGGGTAAGTCTTATATCACAATATGGACTAAATCTCACGGTCACAACTACGGTATCATTTTCGCTACCCAGTTACCAAAAAAGGACGAAACGAGATTCTACCAGAAAGCAAAACCGAGATGGTCACTAGACTAGAAATTACGATATGAATACGAATAGTAAAGCAAGTCTAAAAAAAATAACAAGAACCAAACTCCAGGAAAACAAAATGACAGTTGTAGAAGCATGAAAAATACGCTGGAACAATCTGCGCAGCATCTTGATACAGAGCAGCGTAAACAGAGGCCTTCGAAGCCATCCAACGTAAAACAGGGTTCTGCATCGCCTCCATGGCATAAAACCCAGCCGCTCTCAAAGCAGCGTTAAAGCGTACGAGGAACGCTTCGTCTTCTCCGAAATGAACCTGTCAAGTCACGCGGTGAACCTGGCCTCTGACTCCTGACAAAAAGTACTGCACGGCTACCCAGACGACGGCTGAAAACGATGGCAGACCCCTCGGGACGCACCCCACAGTATGATGGTGGATCTCTGCATTTAATGCAGAGGATTTGGTTAAATATCACCAAACCGTCGCCTACCAAAATCCCCCCAGCGTAAACCGCTCTTTCGCGTACAAGGGAATACGCTGCCTTGTTTACACAGGCAAACATGAGCTGTTTCACGCTCCGCAGTAAGGCAAACCGCTGCCACGTCAAAAGCTGCACTTCGTACGGGGCTCGAGGCACGTCTCTACGTCTAATTGCATAAAGCAGTGACAGTTTCCCTCAAGGCACGTCTCCGCGACGGATGCACAGAAGGGCTGCAGACCTTCAAAAACACGTCTCCGCATTTAATGCACAAGATGATGATAAATCTCTGTAGAAGATTTGATTACATCTTCGAAAGCCGTAATTCCGGCTAAGACGTCCGTATCAGCACTTCGACTCGGTACGCAGTGTCTTCTACGCCCGCTCAGGATCAGTGCTCCCTCGGCTTGCAACGCCCTCTCGGTCTCTACGACCATTCGGCTTCTATGCCCATTCGGCTTCTATGCCTGTTCGGCTTCTATGCCCATTCGGCTTCTATGCCTGCTCGGCTTCTATGCCTATTTTGGCTTCTACGCCAAGGTGACAGTCGCTTGGCTTTTACGCCAACCTCTGCTACACAAGGGATACCTACCTACGTGGCTTCTACGCCATGATCTTCGTAGCAGATATACGCATTTTGTCCCCTTAGTTGGACACGCGTCACATGCTCACTCAAAAGGTCATTTACACGCAGGCATTGGTTATTTTAAACCGTTGTGTAAAAGGGTGCTGTACTGTCCACTCCTCGGTTGTTACACCGACGGAGTGGTCACTGTCACCAAAACTCTATAAATAGAGACCCCTATCAATGGGGAAAAAGGTCGAAAAATTAGAAACTCGAAGATCGGACAAGGTCATCGAACCAGAGATCAAGGAGGAGAGATAGAGAAAGAGAGGAGAACCCAGAGCTCGGGCAAGGAACAGGGAGCGACGACCTTCAGCATCGCGCATCCACCCTCCTTTGCAACCTCCGAAGCTGCATCCTGTCTTCCACGGCACTTCTTCAACATCGTGTAGTCCAAGGGCTAAAGTGATCGACCGCAGATCAGACACCTATAGCAATTTATACCCAGATTAAATAAATTATACTCCCACATCCTAGTATAGGATTACATTGTACAAGTTTGTTTGTAAACCAAAGGGCGCGGGTCTCTTATAACCCCGTCATTGAAATACACTTTCATTCTTTCGTTTAATACCACAAACAAGATGGCAACTCTGCTGGGGACATCTTTCTCTTCTGACGAGGAAGTAATTGCTCAACACGATGCGGTATCTGTAGGAACCGTGAAGAAGACACTGGTCGTTCAGTTCGACCAATCTGCCTACGAAGACATGCTTCGGACTGGGGATAGCTCTCACCCTCTTTCCGTCCAAGACAGCAGGAAGCTACGCAAAGTGTGGATGCCCAAGACATCCTCCGCCGTTCCTGTGGACTCTCCGATCTCTCCGATCTCTCCGACCAATGAGGTGGTAGCATCGCTCCCTCCTTGCCCCGCACGTAAAATTCAGTCTTCTGCTACGCGCGGTACAGACAAAACTTCTGGCAAAGCCTCAGCACTAACCCAGGAGTATCATCTCCGTTATACATGCAGAAATCAGTCTCCCGCTACGCGCGGTACAGACAAAGCTTCTGGCAAAGCCTCAGCGCTAACCCCGGAGTATCCTCTACGCTATACGCGCAGAAATTAGTCTCCCGCTACGTGCGGTACAGACAAAACTTCTGGCAAAGCCTCAGCGCTAACCCAGGAGTATCCACTGCGTTCTACGCGCAGAAATTAGTCTCTCGCTACGCGCGGTACAGACAAGACCTCTGATGGCGTCTCAACACCAAATCAGAAGTACAGATCACGCTCTACGCGCAAAAAGACATCTGACCTTTACGGTGAACCAGATAAGCACGGCGATCTCCGCAAGGGAAAGCGACGTATGGCAACTGTTCTTTGAAGGCGCCTCCAGAACTGGTCCTAAAGGAAACGTCGTTTTAGGAGTGGGAGTCGTCCTAGTTACCCCGGATCAACTCGTCATCTACCGAGCATACTCTCTTAGCGAGCCCTGCTCCAACAACGTGGCGGAATACAACGCTCTACTAATTGGGCTCCAAGTTGCTACGGAACTGGAGGTAGAATCCCTGGAGGCTTTCGGTGATTCTCTGCTCATCGTCAATCAAGTCAGGGGAATATACGAAGTCCGTAATCCAGACCTCATCCCCTATCACCGGGCGACAATCGAGATAACCATGACGTTCAAAGGGTTCTTCCTAGAGCACGTACCTCAATCTCAGAATCTGGAAGCTGACGCCCTGGCCAGCTTGGCCGCAGACTTAGCCGCTCCTATAAGAAGGCAAGATTCGGTAATCCTTCTTAACAGAGATTTGTTCTGTTTGAAGAACAGCTGTCACATAGAACGCAGCTACGTTGTAAACGCCGATCCTCCTACAAAAGATTGGACAAGTCCTTTCATAGATTTTGTGGCATACGGAATCTTACCGGAGAACCCCAAGGAAGCAGTATCCGTCAAGAGACGATCGCTACGCTTCTACTTCGATGCGTCTTCACAATGCCTGTATCGCCGGACCTACGACGGACTGCTGTTGAGGTGTCTCTCTGGCACCGAAGCACAGCAGATTATCCGTGAAGCTCACGACGGCGTATGCGGAGCGCATCAACCCTGGCCTAAGCTACAGGATCGCATCAGGAGGATGGGCTATTACTGGCCGACCATGATCGCAGATGCAATACAGTATGCAAAGCATTGCAGAGCCTGTCAGGTTCATGCAGACTTCATACATCAACCGTCGGAACATCTACATCCTACGGTCGCATCCTGGCCTTTTGAAGCATGGGGAATGGATATCATCGGTCCTATTCACCCGTCGTCTTCCAGGGGTCACCAGTTCATATTGGCCATCACGGATTACTTTTCCAAATGGGCCGAAGCAATCCCCCTCACTGAGGTAAAGGCATCCAACGTGGTCAGCTTCATCAAATATCACGTCATCTATCGTTTCGGGGTACCCCGGAGGATAATTCATGACAATGGGCCCCAGTTTATCAGCCAGACGTTTCATCGGTTTTGCGATAAAAACCGGATACACAATGTTGCCTCCACGGTGTACTATTCAGCTGCTAATGGTCTGGCGGAAGCTTTCAACAAAACCATTATCAAACTCTTGAAGAAGTTTGTCTCTTCAAACAAGAGAGACTGGAACGAAAAGCTGGGCGAATGCCTCTGGGCATACCGCACAACAGTGAGAACGCCGACGGGTTGTACCCCATTCTCGCTGGTCTACGGGAGCGAAGCAGTTCTTTCCATTGAAATCCAGATCCCGTCGCTCAGAATAGCCATGGCTAATGAGCTGACTCAAGAAAAGAATGACCTCTTAAGGCTTCAGGAGCTAGAAGGATTAGACGAGAAATGCCTCCAAGCTCAACAACGCATCGCGCTCTACCAAGCACGCATTTCCAGGGCTTTTAACCATAAAGTAAAGGAAAGGGTGTTCAAAGTCGGCGAGCTGGTTCTAGCAGTAAGAAGGCCGATGATTTTAACTCACAGAAGTAAAGGCAAATTCCAGCCCAAGTGGGAAGGCCCTTATGTGATCGAGACAACGTTCTCGAACGGCGCCTACAGGATAGCCCAGCCTAACGGAGACCTATTAATGGCTCCCATCAACGGCAAGTTCCTGAAAAGATACTACACTTAATTTCCCCCCTGCCCAGGCGGAACATAGCGAGAATCTCAATTCTGACGAAACTACCCCAAAAAGAGAAACTAGTTAGGTCATATCCTATCATGTCTATACGACCTCTGAATAGATATATCCTGCTAAAGAGGTTTATCGAGAGTATGTTAGGTCCATACTACCTCTGATATCCCCCTCACTAAAAAAAAAACTGTCATTTACATTCCGAAATGACGGGTCCACAACAGTCAGAAAAGAGTCGCTTTTATTCATTCCCAAAAGGAGGCGAAATTACATAGGGAGAGATACATCAAGATGGCGGAGTAATCAGATCACGAATCTGCCGTCCCAGTGCAGCCATCCCCTCCTTCCTAAAGGCCAAGGCATCGGCGCGAGCCCGCTCCAGCTGTGCCTCGGGGGTATGCGTAAGGGTCAGGTTAGCCCTTGCCCGAAGACAGCCCGCACGGGCAGCTTCCGCACGGTCCAGATCCCGTCGCGCTTCACTCAGTCGACCAATCGCTACCTCTGAACCTGCCAACGACTGGGAGGCCCGCTCCTCTGCCAGAGCAAGTTTTTCCCTCAGCTTGGAGACCCTCGCTGCATTCCCTTCATGCTCGGATCGACACTTCATCTCGACAGCAAGAGCTTCTTCTACAACAGCCTTTCTCCTATCCATCTCCAGCTTATGCTTCTGGATAGAGTTGTCTAGACTTGCAAGCTTGGTAGCGAGCCGCTCAGCCATGAGGTCGAATCGAGCCTGGACATCAGCATCAAGGCCGGCCTCCGCCCGCTGTAAATATTCGTTAACGGGCTGCTCTAAACCATTAACCACCGCCTCCAAAGTGTCAGCTACTCCAGGATTGCCAAGCCCCCTGACAACCTCGATCGAAAGCTGAGAAGTCTTCTTCAGGAGCTCGAAGTCAAGTTTCTTCGCCAACACCATCGGTATCATCGTTTGTAAACCGGTGTAGACAAGGCTGGTATGCTGCTCGGTTAACGCAACTAGACCCGACTGAACGTCCGGAGTAACCGCGATGCTAGTAACTCCCTCTCCAGGGACAATTGCAGACGAGGTAGCCACCGCCGCCGCCTCGACGGACGGCGCGGCCGAAAAAGGTGTGACGGCAACGATCGAGGTCATCGGCATACTCGCGAAAGGCGAGGTCGCGATAACAGGTTTGTCCCCCTCCTGAGACGACGAAACCTCTCCAGGCAAGCTGGCCCCCGAAGACACCTCTGCCTCGAAATTAGGCGCCTCCACATCTTTACTAGGAGCCAACGGCATATACGACGCGTCTGCACCTGATGTGGCTAAACTACGCCTTAAGGACGCAATACGACCTGTCATGCCTGGAGAAGGAGGTGGGCCGACCGACATCGCCAAAAGTTCGGTCAAGCCTTCCCCAAGACGCGGTCGAGGTTCGTCAGCCGGAGTCTCGCCAAGCGCGCTCGCTGACACATACTGCTGACCTCGGGAAAGTTTCTTCCATCTGCAGCGGCCACGTGGGCAATCCCGCTCCGCTACTTAAAGCAGCCACAGCGACAGCAACCTCTAGCGAGGACTCCCCGGCGCCACCAGCCGGAGCTGTAGAAGGTCCCTCTCTAAAAGGCGAGGAACCTCCAGCCAAAGATTCATCCCTGATATAGGGAGGTGCCGACTCACTCACGGGAGCCTCAATACCAGGAATGCGGAGAGGACGAGCCATCGTCTCCTTCCTCCTCTTACGAAGGGAAGCTTCCTTCGGAGCAGAAGCCCGTCGCTTCCCAGAGGAGACTATCAAAGCCCCCGCCGGCGCAGGCACTGCACACCTCGGCAACGACACCAGGAGCTCATCCGGAGTACCAGACTCCTCGCCCTCGTCAGAAAAAACCGAGGGGACTTCGATTCTTCCCCCAGGCTTGGCAGAAGGCACTCTAAAGCTTCCCCGCATGTCAAAATCGCGATGGAAGGTGTTAATCGCCACATAAAACTGGGCATAAGAGTGAAGGATGTGCAGCTCCGTGGAGGTTGTAACGACCGGCACGATAAAAATTGCCCCCGTACAACCCATGATAAAATATCGCCACCCTCTAGCTCCATCAATGAGTCTGCCCCGGGGCCTAAAGATGGTGACGGCGTTACCCACGTGCAATTGATCGTACCCGAACTGCCTGGTAAATCGACTAGGCAAGTAGGGCTCGAAGAAGCAATAGTCTTCGCTCCTATACAGCAGATGGGATGGTCTGATACAGACCAACCAATTAAAAGCCTCCGGAGAAAGAACGGTCTTCTCTCCACCTGAATCCTCAAGCCACACCCCGGATTGGTTGCGATGTACCGGAGGGGGAGTACAGAGGATCTTCCAGCCGTGGCTGAGGTTCAACACTAACCGACAGTCTAAAACTGTGTTCATATTCCAGGTAGAATCCCTGTAATTCAACAGGAATATGCCCCCTGAGCTGCTGCCGGAACCAGGAGACATCACCCGGGGGTTGTGGAGAATTAACCAACCCATTAGATACAGGTATCGCAATTCCACCCTGGGAAAACTCTCACGCCGAGCTTCATCGACGAGCAACCCATCGGTCATGGCCCTCAGGCCAGCCTGAATAAGGCACACCATGGCAGAAAGCAGGCCCAGTCTTGCCCCAAACACCAGACGCACTGCGGGCCACAGGATGTTCCGGTGAATTCGATCCGTAGACGCGATACTGGGCACTACCACTCGACGCAGCCATATGGAGAGGAAACCAGCCAGCTGGGCTTCCTTAGATAGAGGCCTACGACAGCGCCTCAAGTAACTGTGGGCCTTGGTGCCTTCGGGGTATTTTCCTACCCCCTCAACGAGAATCTGATCGGGAGCCTTGGCGTCCTCCATAAGAGCCTCGACCACCTGGGCACTAAGGATGCTCAAGCAGTTTACGGGCTCATTCTTACCCCCCGAAGCTTTCTTCGACTTGGCGGCCCTAGCCCGATGGAAGAAGAGGTAAGACATCCACTTAGTGGTATGGGCCAAATCCGAGGGCTCGTCATGAAAAGCGGTGCACGCGAAGTACTGACACATCAGCTCCTGATATACCTCCGCCACCCGAGGGTCCAAATCCCCCAACTCCCGGTTGGTGGGGACATACTCTTCATATGGGGTATCCCCCATCGGCAGTCTCGAGACAACTGCCATCTCATGGAGGGCCAATCCCAACTCCCCCAGTGGAGTGGCGAAGGTCCCGGTGAGCGGAATATACCGCTCCATCAGTGCCAAGAACAAATTAGCATTGGAAGGCAACCCAACACTCGTCGCGCTCACAGCGGCGTATAGTCCGATGTCCTCCAGCTCTCTTCGGAAGTGCGACAAGGCCCAATCAACTAGGCATCTCCATCGGGAGTTCATCGGGGCGATCCACCCGTTGCACCGAGGATTCTCCTTGGGGTATACCCCGTCTCGACTCATGAAGTCATTGCAGAAGGTCGGCAACTGAACAGGCTGGATCACCGAGCTAACTTCACTCGGGACATTACCCGGGCACAGCCCCCGGAACAGCGTCACAACGCCGGAGGGGCGGCTGACAAACGACCCCTGGTCGGCTCCTTTCAGATGAAAGATCTTTCCAGGCTTCCCGTGAAGATCAGGAGTCAGCTTCCACGACATCTTTCTAGGATGCGTCGCATGGGAGAAAGTCGAGATAGGATAATCCCTCGGCATCGTCGGCAGATACAAGACTAAATTCCCGGCAGGGAAGACCCAAGGCTCCCTCTTAGGCTTCGTCTGGGACTGTTTATCGATCATGTCCCCAAAGAGGAAAGCCGGCTTTATGTACTGCTCCCCGTCTACATGTGTCAAGGGTTCGCCATTGATCATGCTCAACAACATTCGCTCACCCTGGGCCGATATCAGAAACTCCCTGCCCTCAGGGTACTGGGGTCCAGAGATGGGAAAGGCCACATGGGACAGATCCTCCAGGTAGTTCGAGTGCAGCATCCCGACAGCGGAGCCCATCACCTCAGCCAGCGGTGACTCACCCAAATCAACTGCAAAAGTGCAAGGAAAATAGGTCATTACAAATCCTGCACAAGTGCGGACCAAAAGAAAACGACAGTCTGTGCTTTACGCCAAGATTGCGCAAATTTGGTCTCTATACGCCGGAAGTCTCCTCCACAAGCGTAAAATTCAAAATTTACGATATACCCCGATTTTCGTTAGCCAGAGCTTTTACGCTCGGAACTACGAAAATATGGAGTTCTTACGCTGGCACATTAGAAATGTGGGCATAAAAGATGAAAACGTCTCCGTGCATCATCTTCCTCAAAAGAGGCTATCAGCACAGAAGACGACCTAGCGCGGTCACGTTCAACGTGTGCGAAGGATTTTTCGTCGTTTGTGTCATCCCAAAAGGCTCTACCTCTAAAGCCGGGTGCGCTGCTCGCCGGCGGGATGCTCCTCTCGGAAGGAGGTTCACCTTGCCCGACCGAAGATTCTCTCTCCGGTATCGAAGAACGAGAAGAAGAACCTACGCTCTTTCCCTTAGTGGAGGAAGTTTGTTTCGACGCCATTTCTGAGGACTCGAAGTGCTCGGAGAAGGAACGAAGGAAAACTCGAACAGTCGAAAGCTCTCTTTCGCAGAAGACAAATAAAAAACTTTTTCTCTCAAAAGCTTGGGGTATATATACGGTCCGAGTCGACTCCTCGAATCCTCGGACGGACCCCTCGAGACCCCAACCGGATCTCGCAATTAAGAGTTGGTTATGATTGGATGCTACGTCAGCCCACTACCCTCGAAAAACGGACAGTCAGCGAATTCGAAAGGTTTTTTCGTGCAAGACGGTTCAGCGGATTCTACGCTAAAGGAGCTTTTTCTACGCTCGACAGCAACAGATCTACGGTTTTACGCTCGCAAGCGGCAAGTCTATGGTTTTACGCCCGGATGCCTTTGTGCTCGGTAGCTTTTATGCTCGAGAGGCCACAAACCTACGACTTTACGCTCAGCAGATACCAAATCGACGATCTCACGCTCGGTGGCGCTCAGTTTACGCTCAGAAGCAACAGATCCGCAAAACCTCACGCTCGAAGAAATTTTCTTTTCAGGAGTACAGATCTACAGTTCTGCGCTAAAGGAGCTTTTCTACGCTCGACAGCAACAGATCTACGGCTTTATGTTCGACAGCTACAAGTCTACGGTTTATGCCCGGATGCCTTTGTGCTCGGTAGCTTTTATGCTCGAGAGGCAGCAAACCTATGACTTCACGCTCAGGAACCACAAGTCCACGATTTTAAGCTCGATGGTGTTCTTACGCTCACAGGCTACAGATCTACAGTTCTGCGCTAAAGGAGCTTTTCTACGCTCGACAGCAACAGATCTACGGCTTCACGTTCGACAGCTACAAGTCTACGGTTTATGCCCGGATGCCTTTGTGCTCGGTAGCTTTTATGCTCGAGAGGCAACAAACCTATGACTTCACGCTCAGGAACCACAAGTCTACGATTTCACGCTCGATGGTGTTCTTACGCTCACAGGCTACAGATCTATAGTTCTGCGCTAAAGGAGCTTTTCTACGCTCGACAGCAACAAATCTACGGCTTCATGTTCGACAGCCACAAGTCTACGGTTTATGCCCGGATGCCTTTGTGCTCGGTAGATTTTATGCTCGAGAGGCAACAAACCTATGACTTCACGCTCAGGAACCACAAGTCTACAATTTCGTGCTCGGTGGTATTTTTTACGCTCAGAGGCTACAGACTGATGATTTCGTGCTCCACGACTTTCCGCATATCCGAACAGTCCCTAAGACGGTCAATTGCAAAGAGTTCACACAGAAAATACTCGTTCTTGACCCAGAGCATCCCAAGTACCCGAAGCATACAGAGTTCAAACATTGAGAAATTACTCTTCTCGGGTCCAAAATTGGAGGTTCATCCAGACTCCAGTCTGAACATTTCGTCTATCAAGGTGGCAACTCAATTCGACAGCCAAAAACCTCGACCCTGTTCCAAGGGAGTTTTGAGAGATCATTCTTGAAGACGAAGTCTGAACAAGATCCTGCTCATCAGAGAAGCAACAGTTCAGAATTCTACGCCGTCCCTCAGTCCTAGCAACAGGACAGTTCTAAATGTTCAAGGACGCTCAGCAGCATTCTATGGACTATTCAGGGCCTAATACTCTTCCTATCAGAGTCGGCGTAAAGATTCAGACGTGTTGAAGCGGCACATATCCAGACTTCACAAGCAACGTATGGCAAAGATGATCATATGCAGAGAAGAAAGACGACTTTATTTAAAATTATGATTACATATGAGGGAAATCCAATCTACAAGGGTTTTTCTCTATTTTTTATGATTACATATGAGGGAAACTCCATCTATAAAGGAGATACCCCCTCGTCGTCTGAAGATCATGCCCAAGATCTTCCTCTTCTTCCAAGAAGGTAATCAGCGGCGCAAGGATGTCTTCAACAGAAGAAAAGCGACGTAAATCCGCTTTCCTGCATCCCTCGTCACCGGAGGCAACGGGAGAAGGCACCGCTTGCAAGCAGTATGGTCTAATACGACCGTTCTTCTCGCCAGAAGCAACGCCATACAAAGTTGCTGATTATCCCGAGCAAGGGAGGCTAAGATATCCTTCCATGATCCATCGCTGCAATGGACACTTGCTCGAAGATGCCGTCATTTTCGGCTCCTTACATGCTGGAAGAACATGATCTCCTTCTTCCTCAGATCGACCCTACGAGCTCCGGCGATCATCTCTGCATGATAATGGGAATGTGGTGAAACAGGTTCACCCCCCAGCCTTTTATAGGCGCAAGAGATCACAGCGGTCCCCAATAAATCTGCCATAAAGTCAGCACCGACCGTTTCAACGCTCCATTCAGAAACGTTTCGAGTTACGAGGGGCCGTTCATGCTTCTTTCAAAGCATTTCAAATTCCTAGGAATTTAAAAGCTTTGAAGGGGGTCTTGTAGAAGCATGAAAAATACGCTGGAACAATCTGCGCAGCATCTTGATACAGAGCAGCGTAAACAGAGGCCTTCGAAGACATCCAACGTAAAACAGGGTTCTGCATCGCCTCCATGGCGTAAAACCCAGCCGCTCTCAAAGCAGCATTAAAGCATACGAGGAACGCTTCGTCTTCCCCGAAATGAACCTGTCAAGTCACGCGGTAAATCTGGCCTCTGACTCCTGACAAAAAGTACTGCACGGCTACCCAGACGACGGCTGGAAACGATGGCAGACCCCTCGGGACGCACCCCGCAGTATGATGGCGGATCTCTGCATTTAATGCAGAGGATTTGGTTAAATATCACCAAACCGTCGCCTACCAAAATCCCCCCAGCGTAAACCGCTCTTTCGCGTACAAGGGAATACGCTGCCTTGTTTACACAGGCAAACATGAGCTGTTTCACGCTCCGCAGTAAGGCAAACCGCTGCCACGTCAAAAGCTGCACTTCGTACGGGGCTCGAGGCACGTCTCTACGTCTAATTGTACAGAGCAGTGACAGTTTCCCTCAAGGCACGTCTCCGCGACGGATGCACAGAAGGGCTGCAGACCTTCAAAAATACGTCTCCGCATTTAATGCACAAGATGATGACAAATCTCTGTAGAAGATTTGATTACATCTTCGAAAGCCGTAATTCCGGCTAAGACGTCCGCATCAGCACTTCGACTCGGTACGCAGTGGCTTCTACGCCCGCTCAGGATCAGTGCTCCCTCGGCTTCCAACGCCCTCTCGGTCTCTACGACTATTCGGCTTCTATGCCCATTCGGCTTCTATGCCTGTTCGGCTTCTATGCCCATTCGGCTTCTATGCCTGCTCGGCTTCTATGCCTATTTTGGCTTCTACGCCAAGGTGACAGTCGCTTGGCTTTTACGCCAACCTCTGCTACACAAGGGATACCTACCTACGTGGCTTCTACGCCGTGATCTTCGTAACAGATATACGCGTTTTGTCCCCTTAGTTGGACACGCTCACATGCTCACTCAAAAGGTCATTTACACGCAGGCATTGGTTATTTTAAACCGTTGTGTAAAAGGGTGTTGTACTATCCACTCCTCGGTTGTTACACCGACGGAGTGGTCACTGTCACCAAAACTCTATAAATAGAGACCCCTATCAATGGGGAAAAAGGTCGAAAAATTAGAAACTCGAAGATCGGACAAGGTCATCGAACCAGAGATCAAGGAGGAGAGATAGAGAGAGAGAGGAGAACCCAGAGCTCGGGCTAGGAACAGGGAGCGACGACCTTCAGCATCGCGCATCCACCCTCCTTTGCAACCTCCGAAGCTGCATCCTGTCTTCCACGACACTTCTTCAACATCGTGTAGTCCAAGGGCTAAAGTGATCGACCGCAGATCAGACACCTATAGCAATTTATACCCAGATTAAATAAATTGTACTCCCACATCCTCGTATAGGATTACATTGTACAAGTTTGTTTGTAAACCAAAGGGCGCGGGTCTCTTATAACCCCGTCATTGAAATACACTTTCATTCTTTCGTTTAATACCACAAACAACAGTAAGTAAAAGAAGTTCACGAAATCGGCAAGGTGTACTTGCCTAACGCGAGCGTGCAGTCTAATCTTCTAGTCCACCACCACGAAGGGGTTCAAAAATAACACTCCAGGTATCAAGACCACGCTTCCTAGCTCGAGAGAAAATGAAGTAGAGAGGAGAGAGAAAGAGAAAAAGGAAAGTGAAATATCTTGAGTACTATTTATCTCAAAAATATCTCAAAAGGGAAATAATTATCTGCCGGGTAGTATACCATCGGTATATTATAGTATTCCATCGGTATACCGGTCAAGTAGTAACATTTCAATTTTAAGAATTTGAGCTTCCTTAAGATCCAATAAAATGCAATAACTAGCACAAAATATGTATCCGCATAAAATATGAATACTTTGAGACGAGTCTCACAACTCTCCCCTTCTTAGAAAAATTTTATCCTCAAAATTTTTATAAGAATCCAAAATCACTAACAAGAAAATCAAAGAAAGCCAGCTCGAAATCAAAAATGAACAAGAAACTCATGTGAGCATAAAATTTTTTGGGCAACAACAAGAAATCAGAAAGTAAAATAACTGACATAACAGATAAACTAACAATCAATCACATGCACAGGCTAAGGTAGGACATGGGTATACGAATAAGTATACCTCCCAAGTCGAAGAAAAATGGATAACTAGTACGCATATCGTCCTCGCGCTCCCAGGTTGACTCGTCCAGTGAGTGATGCCCCCAAGCAACACGAACTAACCTGATAGTCCGGTTCTTGAGAACCTTCTCCCTCTGGTCCAAAATAGACATGGGCCTCTTCTCATATGATAAGTCGGTACCAATGACCAACTCAGAATGATCCAGGATATAGCTCGGGTCTGGAATATATTGACGCAACTGAGAAACATGAAAGACATCATGTACCTCATGAAGAGATGGTGGAAGAGCTAGACGATATCATACGTCTCCAACTCTCTCGAGAATATCGAACGGGCCTATATATTTGGTACTAAGATTTTCCCGTACTCCAAATTTATAACTCCACGGGTAGGCAAAATCCTTATAAATATATGGTCACCGACAGAGAACTTAAGATGACGACGGTGCTGATCTGTCCAATAACGCTGGTGATCCTGAGCCATTCTGAGATGCTCTCTGATCTGCCTGATCACTTTAACCGGTTGAGCAATCATCTCTAGACCAAGAATATGCCTCTCTCCAATGTCATCCCAAGCTAATGGTGATCTGTATCTCCTACCATACAAAGTCTCTAAGGTCGCCATCTGAATGCTCGCATGGAAGCTATTGTTATAGGAGAACTCTACTAAATATAAGTGATCCTCCTAAGACCCACATAAGTCAATTGTACAAGCTCGAAGCATATCCTCCAAAGTCTGAATAATATACTACGACTGTCCATCTGTCTGTAGATGGTAGGCGGAACTAAACTTTAACCTAGTACCCAGACTGTTGTAGGCTCTACCAGAAATAAGACGTAAATCGCGAATCTCTATCTGAGACTATGCTAATTGGTACGCCATATAATCTGACTATCTGCCTCATGTACATCTCAGCTAGCTGCTCTATAGATTGGCCCACTCTGAAAGGAACAAAGTGAGTAACCTTCATGAGTCGATCCACTATAACCCATATAGCATCTCTGCCAGACGGGGATCTAGGAAGACCGGTCACAAAAACTATAGTAATATGGTCCCACTTCTGCTCCGGAATCGGTAAAGGCCGAAGTAGTCTGGCTGGTCTCTGATGCTCAGCCTTAACCTGCTTACAGCCTAAACACCAAAAAATAAACCGAGCTATCTTCCTCTTCATACTATTCTACCAGAAGTGCTGACGAATATCCGGATACATCTTCGTCCCTCCTGGATGCACTAAGTACTGAGAACTGTGGGTCTCTGACATAATTTTCTGCCAGATATTTCCTCTCGACACACAAATTTGACTCCCAAACCGGAGAGTCCCATCCTCATGAATGCTCAACTCTGGCCTGCGTCCTAACTCACACTCTGCTCTGATCTGCTGAAGTCTGACATCACCAGTCTGCTCTGTTCTGATCCTCTCAACTATAGAAGACTAAACCTAAAGACTCGCCATCAAACTGGTATTGCCTGGTAATACTACCTCGATACCCATCTCCTACAGATCCTCCAAAATATGATGCTGCTTTGTCAGGAAGTAAGCTCCTTCTCTCCTGCTCAACGCATCTGCTATGACATTGGCCTTCACTAGATGATACTGAAGGTCAAGATCGTAGTCTGACAATAACTCAAGCCATCTCCTCTGACGTATGTTGAGTTCCTTCTTTGTAGACACATATCTCAAGCTTTTGTGGTCTGTGAAAATCTTTACTCGATCACCATATAGGTAATGCCTCCAGAGCTTAAATGCAAACAATATAGTTGCCAACTCAAGATCATGCGTCGGATAACTCTTCTCATGGTCTCGAAGCTGACGAGACGCATAATTTATCACCTTGTCATGCTGCATAAGGACACACCCTAGTCCCACTCATGAAGCATCACAATATACTGAGAACCTACCTGGTCCTACTGGAAGTGTCAGAATAGGAGCCGAGATCAAACTATGCTTGAGATTCTATAAGAAGTCTGACAAGCTTCTGATCATTCAAAGCGCACATCTTTACACGTCAGTCGTGTCAAGGGTGAAGAGATCCTGCAAAGTCTGCCACAAACTGCCTGTAGTAGCCTGTTAGACCCAGAAAACTGCACACATATGAAGCTGTATGGGGTACTGGCCAACTCTTAATAGCCTCCACCTTCTTAGGATCCACCTCGACTCCTCTACCAGAAATGATATATCCCAACAATGAGATACGTTCAAGCCAGAACTCACACTTGCTGAACTTCACGTACAACTGCTGCTCTTAAAGAATCTGAAGAACTACGCGAAGATGTTGCTCATATTCTTTCTCACTCCGACTATAGACCAAGATATCGTTAATAAACACTATCATTAACTGTTCTAACTAAGGCATGAAGATGCTATTCATGAGAGATATGAATATAGCTGGTGCATTGGTCGTCCCAAATGGCATAACTAGGAACTTCCTTTGACCATATCTAGATCTGAACGCCATCTTGGGTATATCCTGCTCTCTGACTATGATCTGATGGTACCCAAACCGTAAATCAATCTTAGAAAATATAGTTTCCCCACTGATCTGATCAAACAAGTCATCTATCATGGGCAAGGGATAAATGTTCTTAATGGTTGTCGCATTAGTGGAATCAATAACTAAACGCAATGAACCATCCTTCTTTTTAACAAGAAGTAATGGGGCTCACTAAGGTGATGCACTTGGTCTAATGAATCCCTTGGCTCTCAACTCCTCAATCATCCTGTACAAGATCTCTAACTTAGATGGTGACATACTGTAAACCCTCTCTAATACTGGCTCTGTTCCCGGGATCAAATTAATGTAGAACTCCATATCTCTAACTGGTGGTACACTTGGTAGCTCATCGAGAAATATGTCAGAAAACTCAATAACTATCCTGGGAAACTGTACCTCCTCAGCCTCTGCCATCATCAATGTAACCTCCGGAGACTCTACTATACCTCACAAAAATAAGAACTCCTCCCCCATCAAGTACACGAAAGATAACCTTGCCACTATGGAAATCTATCGATGTGTGTCTTACACTCAATCAATCCATCCCAAGGATGACATCATAATCGCCCATAGAAAACTCTATCAGTCTCGCGAGAAACTCTCTCCTGCACACTGTAACTCTATACGAGGGATATACTCTATCTACTCCCATGAGACCGTTACCAGTAAGTATATTCAACCTTACAGGTAAGGACTCGAACTCCAATCAAACTCGTGTCGCAAAGCATGCAGATATAAATAAATACGATGCACCAAAATCAAATAAAGCTAAAGCTGAATGAAAATGGACTAGAGTGGTACCTGTTACTACCTCTCCTGCTGCCAAAGCCTCCTTCATCGATAGCAAGAAAGCTCGACCATGTCCTCTGGGTGCTAGTCCCCTTTGTTGCTGACCTCTAGGTCTCGCATGTTTCTGGGCATGTGCATACTGCTACGGCCTCTAGTGGAATACCTGAGCCTGTGGAGGCAAAGCCCTCTGAATCTGCGGCTGCACCGATGTTGGTGCCCTGAACTGCGATAATGTTGTTGTACTGCTGACTGGACTGATGATGATCTAATCTGGTTCCTCCTGGGGCATGCTTCGATCTGGTAGTTTGATGCCTCACATGCCAAGCACAATCCCTGTGCCCTTCAGCACTCTGATACTATATACCCAGGTTTCCCGCAATGGAA
Source organism: Iris macrosiphon (assembly GCA_036927795.1). Lineage (NCBI taxonomy): Eukaryota > Viridiplantae > Streptophyta > Magnoliopsida > Asparagales > Iridaceae > Iris > Iris macrosiphon. The sequence goes on from JAYESA010000005.1 coordinate 214,758,088, forward strand.
ACAACTGTGGGAAGAAGAAGAAGAGGATGACTGCCTCCGTTGAGGGCGCGTATGGGAAGATTGCTGAGATAATGTTGTCCTCTTCGAGGATCCAATCGTCAGGGCTTTAACTGCCGGAGCTGGTGCTAATAACTGGGATGATCCTCCCGAAACGTTGGACCTCTTTTGGTCCCCAACTCGATCGGTAATCCTCTGCGATGTATACTCATACCTTTTGGCTTTCCTCATCACAGCGTCAAAGGTCTGAAACTCATGCTGCTCCACCGCCAAGATAATCTCTAAATGGAGTCCCTATTGGAATATTCTTGCCCCTCTCCAACTCGGTCACTACCAAAGTGGGAGCAAACCGACTAAGTCTTACAAACTCCGCCACGTAATTGTCAACGGTCATGCCTGTCACCCTCATTTTTTCTACCAGAGGTAATTTGGTAATTTGGCCTAGTTATTTAATTTTAGTAATATAATGTTAATATTAGTGGGCCATGTATATTTATTTGATGCTTGTATTAGTTATTTTATTATTAGAGTGCCATAATTAAGTAGAGACTTGTAGCATTTAATTTAGTTAGTGGACTAGCCTATTTAATTTGACTTGACATTAGTGGACCTAAATTAGACTTGTCATGACAAATAGTAAGCCAACATGGACTAGACCCAATGAACCATTCCCACTAATTAACTAAGGAGAATTAGTTTAATTGTAATTAGTGAGAGACTTCTAAAAATACCCTTTCTTAATTATTCCTCATTTAGCAAGTAGGAGCAAACAGCAGGGACTGCTATACACTACGGTTTCCTTGCAATAACAGAAAGTTAAAGCCTTGTAGTGTATCAGACATTAGGCATATAGGAAGTGGTATATACTGGTATTAGTAACAATAGACTTTAGGTTGGGTACAAGGCTGTGCCATTAAGGGGTTAAGTATCAGAGCTTATTGATGTATCAATTGTGTAGAGATAGCAGTGGGGTATCAATCAGACATCAAGTTAAAAGGGGGTTTATAAATCAAGTACCAACTTGTTATGTGTGTGAATCAAACATGAATGAGGGGCCTTAGGACTGCCTGTATGTAGAGATGTGTTGTCCTCAACTGAGAACAAAGTAAGGATTATCAAGAGTGCGGTTTCAGTCATAATAGGAATTTGGTTGTTAGTTAACATGGAGTATAGTGATGTTAGTTACTAGTGAAAAGTTATCAATTAGAGAATTGGAGGGTGTTACTATCAGTTATTAGTTGTATCAGTTAGTTAGCTAAGTGATTAGTCAGTAGCAGTTAGTTGATTTGATAGTATTAGTAATTATCGTAGTAAGTTAGTACCAGTAATAATAGCTATAGTTAGTTAATAGTAGATATTAGTAGGTATATTGTACTAGTTAGTTGTTACTAAACATTAGTTAAGGTAATAGCTAAAACTATAGAAAATGATCTAGTATAGTTACTAAAAGTTAGTTTTGACTGGTTGGTGGTCAAAATAGACCAATAAACCTAGTTGGACCTAAAAATAACTCAGAATGCATGGTTGACTCATCTTAGCATAATTATCACTCTTTTACACCCTCTAACATAATATTCCTATCTAGGATTGTGTGACATCATCTCGGACACCGAGTGATATCTATTGCTCAGGACCAAAGGCGAGTACATTCTCTGATTATTTCTATTATTTGATAATTACTATAATACAAGCATTTGGAAATATTTTACTTGATTCTGACACAGTGGTTACACAGACTAGTACTATATGGATCCTATTAGGAGATGTCATCCTATTCTTGTGCTCGTGTTCATTCGTGTACATTCATGTTCTTCGTGTACTAATATTATATTTGTGTTCGTGACGTGTCATGGTCGGACCCATGAGTATTGGTTGGGGCAGGGGAAGTGTTAGCTAGATATGTGATCAAGCCTAGACAATGTTCAATGTTCAATATTTAAGTTAGACAATGTTTATACAACGTTAAGTAGACAATGTTCAACCGAATCCGATCACATATCTAACTAGTATTTCAATCACTTAGTATAGTTACAGTTCTTCACCATATTCTACTTTATTGTCTTGTTCTATTTTTTTGAGATCAGTTTATACAATATTGCTCTAGTTTACCTGTTCTTTATACCATATTATTATATTGTTCATTGTTTCTCGTCTTGTATTATATTCTCTATTTATGTTTATAGTCATTATCAATTAATTAGAACTGCTATTGGGTTGTACTTCGCTCCAATCCTGACTGGATATATTTTTCAGATGACTGGTTAGTGAGGATGTGTCCCACCTACTATAGGGTAACAGATGGAGTGTCACCTGAGGATGTAGTGCCAGATACTGAGGCCATTTAGATTTTCATATCATGTAGTAGTTGTTTCTAGTTAGACTTTGGTTTATATTATTATTTTGAGATCTTGAGTTGTGTTTAGATATTGAGTTGGACCTGTGATGTATTGAGACTTGTATTTCTTTTCCTCTATTCCATATCGTGCTTACATCTTCCTTTAATTTTATATTTGATTGAGTATTGACTACCCTTTATTATATCATAATATTGCTCCTCCATTTGGAGTTCAGATGGCATGACAGGTATAATATATATATATATATATATATATATATATATATATATATATATATATATATATATATATATATATATATATATATTGTGTTAATGTTAGATAGTATAGAAGATCGAGACAGCGTTCTACCATCGATGCTACGGTGTAGGCTGGACGTACCCACGTACTAGTGCCCCTATACCGGGTACGGATCATGACACATTTTTGTGGTGGCCTATACAGGTTAGGCTTCACAATAGTACGATATCGTGGTAGTGCAATGGCTTAGTTATACTACTGCGAGCCTGCGATAGGATAGCATATAGGATATTAGGATGAGAGCGTATACTCAATCACAACTAGAAAATAATTCGAACCTAATTGAATCTTGCCATCTTTATCGTTCTGAATATTGCTTTCCTTGAAAAATTTTGTCCTTCTTTGACGATATCGTATCTTGCTCAATATTGATTCCTTATTTCGAATTTGTCTTCAAGATACCGCCGAAGACGCGTTACCAGTACTCAGGCACAATGTCAGCGAGGTCAGTCACTTTATCACCTATGACGGCAGCACCATCAAACGTTGTTCCAGTAGCTACATTCTAGAGGTCCGCTTCACCGATCCAGGTGGGCGTTTCTGCAGTAGCTTTCGGAGGTGATCCACCTCCGGTACAGAGGACAACACCGACAATTTCAGGGGATCTTCCATTCCCGTCACCCGCAAACGATCAGATACAGATATTTGCATTCTTTCAACAGATGATGAAGGCGCAGCAGCACCAATCAGAGTTCATGAGGCAGGGCATTGAGAATGCTTACCAGATTGAGCTCGCAGTAGTCGAGAGAGTCACCTTAGTTCAGCCACAGACGACACCGTCTCAGCCCGATCCACAGCAGCCGAGCCTAGGGACTATCATTGACTTCAAGATGATGGGGCCTAAGCACTTTAAGGGCACCGAGAAAATCTTGTACACAGACGACTGAATAGAGGACATTGAGAGGGACCTGCGATTGATGCAGATTCCTGAGAGCATGCAGGTAGAGGCGGCGGGTAGTATGATGTTCGATATTGTGCTAACATGATTCAGGACAGGCCCTAGGATATCAACGTCGGGACTTATTTGGGAAGCTTTTAAAGATCTTTTTAAAGAAAAGTTCTTTCCGGATGTGGCTCAGAGTACTTTGGAGAGCCAATTCCAGAACCTCGTCCAGAGGAACTTGACAGTGGATGAGTATGCGGCAGAGTATTACCGATTGGGACAATTTGTTGAGGGGCAGGATCCTCGGGCCAAGGCTAGGAAGTTCAGGAAGGGACTGAACAGTGAGATTAATTCCCATACTAATGAAGACCGTACCGCTACTTTTGAAAAAAATTTGAGTCAGGCACAGCGGGCGGAGGATGATTTAGAGCTTGGCTCCAAGAGGCCGAGAGACACCGGAGGAGCAAGTAGTGGTGCGGGCCCAGCGAAGCGCACCCACTTTTAGCAACCGAGAGTATATCAACATCAGCAGTATCTTGTGCCCGTTAGGTCACCATCTCAACAGATACAACAGTTTTAGAAGCCAGTTTACCGGGCACCACAGCAGCCTCAGAGGCAGACTCAACAGACTTTTTCTTGTGCCTATTATGGAAGGCATTCACATGATTGGGAGAACTGTCGGATGAGGCTCAGAATATGCTTGTATTGTGGTTCCCTTGACCATCAGGTGAAGGAGTATTCCAACAACCCGTATGGACCAGATCGCAGTTAGAGAGGTGGAGTTAGGCCATATGTGACACCGTAGACTGCTCAGCACCCGCATAGGGAGACACCCCAGTAGTGCGGGGCATTTGCAATGGCAGCCGGAGAGGACGACACTTCAGGTGATAGGTTAGCTTGTTTTGTCATGTTCTGTTCATTTCCTTTCCATTTGTTGTTTGTGTGCTTAGTTAGTACCTTATAGACTGCTTGTGAGTTATTGTATAGTTAGTATACCCTGTCGGAGACTGCAAAACCATGATGGATAAAGACCACAATTAGTGATTTCTTTTAAATTGCATGTTGTATGTTTTAGTTTAGATTGGGGTTGATCTAGAGGGGGGTATGGTCATCTTTAAATTTCGAGGACGAAATTTTTCTAAGATGGATATGATTGTCACCCTCACTTTTTCAACTAGGGATAATTTGATAATTTTGCCTAGTTATTTAATTTTAGTAATATAATGTTAATATTAGTAGGCCATGTATATTTATTTGATGCTTGTATTAGTTATTTAATTATAAGAGTGCCATAATTAAGTAGAGGTTTATAGCATTTAATTTAGTTAGTAGGCAAGCCTATTTAATTTAACTTGACATTAGTGAACCTAAATTAGACTTGTCATGACAAATAGTGAGCCAACATGGACTAGGCCCAATGAACCATTCCTTCTAATTAACTAAGGAGAATTAGTTTAATTACAATTAGTTAGAGAATTCCAAAAATATCCTTTCTTAATTATTCCTCATTTAGCAAGTAGGAGCCAACAGCAGGGACTGCTTTACACTATTGTTTCCTTACAATAATAGCTAGTTAGAGCCTTGCAGTGTATCAGACATTTGGCATATAGGAAGTGGTGTATACTGGTATTAGTAACAATAGACTTTAGGTTGGGTAAAAGGCTGTGCCATTAAGGGATTAAGTATCAGAGCTTATTAATGTATCAATTGTGTAGAGATAGCAGTGGGGTATTAATCAGACATCAAGTTAGAAGGGGGGTTATACATCAAGTACCAACTTGTTATGTGTGTGTATCAAACATGAATGAGGGGCTTTAGGACTGCCTGTATGCAGAGATGTGTTGTCCTCAACTGAGAACAGAGTGAGGAGTATCAAGAGTGGGGTATCAGTCATAATGGGAATTGGGTTGTTAGTTAGCATGGAGTATAATGATGTTAGTTACTAGTTAAAATTTATCAATTAGAGTATTGGAGAGGTGTTAGTATCAGTTATTAGTTGTATCAGTTTGTTAGCTAAGTTATTAGTCAGTAGTAGTTAGTTGATTTGATAGTATCAGTAATTATCATAGTAAGTTAGTACCAGTAATAATAACTACAGTTAGTTAATAGTAGATATTAGTAGGTATATTGTACTAGTTAGTTGTTACTAAACATTAGTTAAGGTAATAGCTAAAACTATAGGAAATGATCTAGTATAGTTACTACAAGTTAGTTTTAAGTGGTTGGTGGTCAAATTAGACCAATAAACCTAGTTGGACCAAAAAATAACTTAGAATGCATGGTTGACTCATCTTAGCATGATTATCACTCCTTTACACCCTCTAACATAATATTCCTATATAGGATTGTGTGACACCAGCTCGAACACCGAGTGACATATATTGCTCAGGACCACATGCGAGTACATTCTCTGATAGTTTCTATTATTTGATAATTACTATAATATAAATATTTGGAAATATTTTACTTGATTCTGACACAGTGGTTACACAAACTGGTACTATATGGATCCTGTCAGGAGATGTCATCCCATTATTGTGTACTTTGGATACTCCTTCACATGTACTTTATCATATGCATCGGGTATTTTTTGTGCTCCTGTTCATTCGTGTACATTCATGTTCTTCGTGTACTCATATTATTTTCGTGTTCGTGACGTGTCATGATCGGATCCATGAGTATTTATTGGGGCAGGAGAAGTGTTAGCTAGATATGTGATCAAGCCTAGACAATGTTCAATGTTCAATATTTAAGTTAGACAATGTTTATCCAACGTTAAGTAGACAATGTTCAACCAAAGCTGATCGCATATCTAACTAGTATTTCAATTACTTAGTATAGTTATAGTTCTTCACCATATTCTATTTCATTGCCTTGTTCTATTTCTTTGAGATCAGTGTATATCATATTGCTCTAGTTTACCTGTTCTTTATACCATATTATTATATTGTTCATTATTTTTTGTCTTGTATTATATTCTCTATTTCTGTTTATAGTCATTATCAATTAATTGGAACTGCTATTGGGTTGTACTTTGCTCCAATCCTGAATGGATATATTTTTCAGATGACTGGTTAGTGAGGATGTGTCCCACCTACTACGAGCTAACAGATGGAGTGTCACATGAGAATGTAGTGCCAGATACTAAGGCCATTTATACTTTCATATCTTATAGTAGTTGTTTCTAGTTAGACATTGGTTTATATTATTATTTTGAGATCTTGAGTTGTGTTTAGATATTGAGTTGGACCTGTGACGTATTGAGACTTGTATTTCTTTTCTTCCATTCCACATCTTGCTTACATCTTCCTTTAATTTTATATGTGATTGAGTATTGACTACCCTTTATTATATCATCATATTGCTCCTCCATTTGGAGTTGAGATGGCATGACAGGTATTATATATATATTGTGTGAATGTTAGATAGTATAGAAGAACGAGACAGCGTTCTACTGTCGATGTTGAGGCATAGGCTGGACATACCCAAGTACTCGTGCCCCTATACCAGGTATGGGTCGTGACACTGACCTCCTACCTTAGGTTATTAAACCTATGTTGAAGCTCGTAACGCACCACCGTGTCAAAGTATCTCGCCTGGAACTTCTCAGTAAAAACTTCCCATGGAATCGATGCTGTGAGAGAAACCTCCTCCGTTGTCCACCATTTACGAGCCTAATCCAACGATTGTAGCCTCTCTTCTACTACACGCTCTCTGGCCAGAGTCCTTACTGCCTCTAAGATAGCCACAGTGTCCTACAGCCAAGCATCGGAAGAAATTGTGTCTTTTGTACCATAAATGTACGGAAGACTGAGACGCCTGAAGCTGGTCGAAGAATTATGGATTTGAGAACCACCTCGCTCCAATATTGTCTAGACCGACTGAGTTAGTATATCACTCTAGTGCTGCTGGGTCATCATGAAACCTCGAAGGACATCCATTAGTGCTCGGGCAATACCCGTTGGCTGCTCAGGCTGAACTGGGTGCACTGGTGCTGCCTGTTGGTCTGATACTGCCGGTCGATCTTCCTCGGGATCTACTCTAGACACTACCCCTGAATGCTGAGACCGATCTACAGGAACATTTTGGGCTACCGAATGCTGACCCTCAACGAGCTGCACTCGATCTATTTAGCCGATAGTAACAGGAATAGTGCCATTGAAAGTTAAGGACACAAGAATCAATCGAAGAACAGGATAGATCAATGAATAAGCAGATATCAGATCGAGAATCAGGGATGGAGAAAATAACTAGGGATCAAGGAGAATATTTTTGGATTGAGACATCTAGCAACAGCAACAACCCCCCACATATCTGAAAATCAAATATGCATGGGCCACCACTAAAACTGTATCACGCCCCAGAACCAGAATACTGGAAAGCGGGACTGACAAGGCCAGTTACGTATACTTAAAGCACTCTGGTACTCCATATATAAGGTGAAGCTGTAAGATATGAGGGGTCACTACTACAAATCAACAGTTAAGACTAGGTCCAACAAACCCTAGTATCTCAATCACAAGATAACAACAATAATAACAAGATATAAGATCAGCTAAAATATAATAGTAAAGCGTCACAAACTATAATATATAAATGATCATGATGCTAGTAGACACAGAATGAATAAACTAGTCAGAATATGAGTCATACATGATCAACCCTAGGATATGTAAATCATGCTAATGCCCGTAGGCTAACTGATCAAACCAAACACGAGCAAAATACGTGCTCGGTGGCTAAACGCCCACAATATAGAATGTACATTGATGAGAACATAAAATATTATATTTTTATTCCTTAATATATACTCCTTTATGCTCATTTAATATCTAAAGATACTCATTACTTTTATATTTTGATCTAGGATGCAATTGGAGTCACTAAAAGCAAAATGGAGATAATTATCAATTCTGGACAATTCTGACACCTTGTAGCAAAATGGTCATTACTTGCTCATCTGAAGTCCAATTGAGCTGATCCAAATTTATTCGGAAAGCTAAGTGATAGAGGCACAATTTTTCTATTTTGAGTTTCCCAGGATTATGGCTGCATCATGGACCAAATCACGTTTGAAGTTGAGTCAACTATGCTGTACACAAAAAGTAGAGCTGAAATAACCATTTCCCAACTTGTTCAAAGATTTTATTTTATTGTTTGGATTGTTGTAACTATTAGAGAATTTGTGGGAAGATATTGTGATCTTCAAACACTAATTTAGAGTCTATAAAAGGGATAGAGATCAGGAGGAAAAAAGGAGAACAACACACAACTCCTCTTCTTCTTCTCCAATATTCATTTGAAGTTTTCATGAACGTGCGGAGCTAAAAGTCTTATTGGTCGAAGGAAACAGAAGCCTTGGAATCAATAAAATTGTGAGATCTAAATTATTTTATATGTTTGATTTATGCTTTGAGTATTGAATGTTTTTATATGCCTACTTTCATGATTGTTTTGTGTAATTACTAGGAGGCCTACTAGTCTATTATCCATTTCGATCTACTGCTAAATTAGACATCAAATCCGTAATTGTTTGATTTTTTTAATTTATGAAGCAACCAAGATTTAATAAACTACTTTATTTTATTAGATCTTAGGAGAAAAACTTTTGACAAAATTAAATGCAACCGCTTGTGCTTGTGTTGTTTTGCTTCATCGATCTCTTTGTTCTTTAAGAAATTACTAGATTAAATCTTCAGCGCCTGTCTTGAATTATTTAATAATTAAAGCTAATTAGATCGCTTGTTTCTAATTATCTAAGCCTAAGAGAGATAGGAAATACTTCCAACGGTGAATATTTAAAGTATGATAATTTATGTTTGCATCAATGATCAATTTTAAGATTCCAATGGTGGATGTTGAATGAGACCAATATTTTTTTTTCTTTGATTGTTTTAATACTTTAATTATTTTTAGCTCTTTTTAATTTGCTTTGATCCAAAACCCTTCCCCCATCTTATTTCACATAGCATAAAGATCAAACTAATTACTCTTCGTGGGAACTATCCTTACTCTCACTACTACATATTATTTCAAGAGTAAAGGTTTTATTTTTGGGTGCCTACGACAGCACACCATACATCAGGGTGGGGAAGTAAGAAAACACACTCAAGCGTTCTGGTGCTCCTGGTGGCCACCATCATCAGAAAAGTATGGAAGATCCTCCGGTGCTGCTACTGGATCTGGCCATACAAAACCAGTGGAGTCAGACCCCCAAATAGCAAGTACCACAAAGAAAGCTAATCTAGGAACTTAATCCAACAACACAAGCAATACAAATACTGGAAAGTAAAGATTGAATATAAAAGATCTCAGGATAACAAATATTGTAAAACCTGCAATGAGACATATCCGGATCTGATAATCAATAAGAAAATAACAAGTACTAAAAGTAAAGGTGATCATGTGAAGCCTAGACTATCCATCAACCATCAATCACGGTAAATCATGTAAGTACGGTTTGATACTTTAACTAACTAAGGTTATCATAATCTTTAATTACTAATTCTATTATACAACACGATACTAGAGTTTCTTCTGATCGCATGCCCTTGCAGTCCGTCCGGGATACCCACTAGCGCACGTTGAGACCAGAAAAATCACACAATGAAGCCATGTAAATCTACTCGATAAAGCCATGTAAATCTACTTCTTTGTTGTGGGTAACCGGGACTACATACAATCTAGAAAAATCCCTAGCCATGAACTATGTGAGTCTCTAGTTGTTTAATCCTTAGCATTTTCTTGTATGAATCCAAGTGTGGCATTCTGCAGAATCCATCCTAGACATGATACAGATAAATCAAGTTATAATAGTAATATAAACAAGTTTAATATACATTGCACAACATGACTCATGTATGCCACGACAACAATCAAGCTACGTAAAATCAAGTAAAGCTTTGTACAACCATGTAAAGCCATGTCAATCCAGGTAAACCTTTGTACAACCATGTAAAGCCATGTTCAACCAGATGAAACCATGTGAAACCAAGTCAAGCCATGTCCGATAAAACCATGTAAAGTCATGCCAAGTCAAGTTCAGTAAATTATGTCATCATGTATAACCGGGCTAAGCCGGGTGAAATGGAGTAAAGCCAAGTCAAGTTTAGTCAAGTCATCTGAAGCCATGTTATTTCATGTCCAAATCAGGTCAAGTCATCGCGTGTCCAAGCAAAAAGTCAGAAGTTTCAACATAAAATCATGAAAAATTAAGAATTCCTAAAGAAAGTGCATGATCGGTATACCGGCGGTACAACCCAGTACACAGTCGATACACCGGTCCAGAGATAGAAAAAATATAGCAAGTTCTGGATTCCAATAAATCGATATACCATCGATATACTGTAGTATACCAACGGTATGTCGTTCCAAGTAGGCAAAAAGTAACTGGAAAACAAAGTTCCACAATCGGTATACAATCAGTACAGCCCAGTATGTAGTTGGTATGCTGGCCAAGACAAATATCTAACAATGTCGGCACAACCCAGTACACCGTCGTTATGCTGATAGGGTTCACACAAAGATATCTTGGAATTAAGTCAGTTAAAATTGGTATACCGTCGGTATACTGTAGTATATCGTCGGTATGGTGGTTTTCAAGAATAAACATAGTTAAATCAAGTCTGATTTGTGGAATCCAAATCAAATCCCAAAAATTATCAGAACCAAGTCTAATAGGAAGTCAAGTCTAGGGTAAGTCTCATATCACAATATGGACTAAATCTCACGGTCATAACTCCGGTACCGTTTCTGCTACCCAGTTAACAAAAAGGGACGGAACAAGATTCTACTAGAAAATAAAACCGAGATGGTCACTAGACTAGAAATCACGATATGAATACTAATAGTAAAGCAAGTTTAAGAAAAATAACAAAAACCAAGCTCCAGGAAAATAAAATGACAGGAAGTAAAAGAAGTCCACGAAATTGGCAAGGTGTACTTGCCTAACACGAGCTCCCAGCCTAATCTTCTAGTCCACCACTACGAAGGGGTTCAAAAATCACACTCCAGGTCTCAAGACCACGCTTCCAAGCTTGAACGAAAATGAAGAAGAGAGCAGAGAGAAAGAGAAATAGGAAAATAAAATATCTCGAGTACTATTTATAGAGAAAATATCTCAAAAATATCTCAAAAGTGAAATAATTATCTGCCGGGTAGTATACCGCGGTATACTGTAGTATATTGTCGGTATACTGTAGTATATTGTCGGTATACCCGTCAAGTAGTAAAGTTTCAATTTTAAGAATTTCTGAGCTTTCTCGAGATCCAATAAAATGCAATAACTAGCACAAAATATGCATCCACATAAAATACAAATACTGTGAGACGAGTTTTACACCTTCATTGATTGCTACTTACGTATAACCTGGATCTACATGATGAAGCAAAAAACTGAGGTGTACAAATGTTTAAAACTTCTTGACGTATGTGAAGATCCAATTTGGAGTACATGTGAAGATTCTTCGAACAGATAATGTGACCGAGTACACCAACAAGAAGTTTGTTAATTTTATCTATAGTCAGGTAATTCTTCATCTGTAATCACCTGAAAATTTTAAGAGTTTTTAAATTTAATTTTCTGGAATTAATTAGCATTTTCTGTAAATTTTTAAACCAATAAATTAAAGTAGTCTAATTTAAAATGAATTTTTAAATGAAATTAAATAATATTAAATGTGATAAAAATTATATTTTCTAGTGTAAAATTAAAAACCGGACATGGAGTATTTTTCCGGGAATTTATTGGATTCCGGATGAATTTTTAAAGCATTAAAAACTATTGTTAAAATTTAACTAATTAATTAAACCATTAAACCAAACCGAACCCCAAACTTGAACCGGACCGGACCGGCCGGTCTACACAAACAGGACCGCTCAGCTAGCGGGTCGGATCTGGGTCAGACCCGACCCGCTAAGCACTCGACCCGTGTGAATCCCTAACCCCCGAATCCCTAGAGCCCCGACTCCTCACTGCCGGCGGCCGTTTCCGCCGCCGTGGCCGCCGGCGACCGTCCCCTTTCATCTTCCCCGGAACCCCCGTCGCTTTCCCTTCAGATTCTGGCCAACCGCCGGCCATCCCACTCCCATTCGACCCCTATTTATACCCCCTTCATCGCCGAAAAACCCCCTTGACCACCCTTCTTCTCCGGTCAGAATCCTCCACACCGGTCATCTCCGCCGACGTCCCAGCGGCTTCGCCTCGCTCCAGGCCACCCTCCTCAGCCCTCCTCCGGCCTTCCCTGACCGCAGAGCCCTTCCCGCCGACCTTCTCTTCCGTCCAGAGCCGCTGTTGGCCGCCTGAGCCCTAGCTGACGCCTCCGGACCTCGCCGACCGGCCGCCCTGGAACTCCCCGAGCACCCGCTAACCTCAGCCGATCAGTACCGGAGCCGTCTTCGCCATAACCCACCAGAACCTGACTCCGGCTTCACTCAGCTAGTAGAAACCCTAGGAGAACACAGTACTCGCAGCCGGGCACGGTCAGGACACGGGAACAGTGTCAAATTGACACAAGGATACGAAGAAACCTCAGTTTCCATAGCCCAGTTCAGGTACCCATAACTTTCGACTCGTAGCTCTGTTTTCTATTCCGTCAATTTTATCGCGTAGCCTGTATGACCCCCTCAGTGCCCGTGCAACCCGCTTGGGGCATCGCGACCTGTGGTGATCGCGAACCGCGATCCAAAAACAGGAAAAACTTAGCCCTGTTTTACCCCGGAATCGGGTACGCCCCGCCAAACGGGACAACTTGGTCACGTGCGGTCTTCACCGATACGTACGGGTCGTTGATACGGACGTGCGGGCTTTCGCAGAAGCTGATTCGGATGTGCGTGCACACCGGAATCAGTACGTATCCGCGGACGACGCCCCATATCCTATTTTTCTGTATTTTGCTGTAACTTAGTATATACACATCGGATCGAGACAAAACTTGCGCCATCGGACTCGTAGCAATACGCTGGTCCTGTGGGTCAAGTTTGGTTCGATTCTGAGAACGTTGGAAAATCGCGTATCGTGGGCCCCACAGGCTCCATCCAACGGGCGATTTTGAGAATGGCTCATCGGAATCCAATTCTGGAAATTTCGTTGGGTTCGTATCAACGTTTCTGACTTGTTGACACTAAGTTGGACTGATTTGGAAACCTTTGACCCTGACCCGGTTTTCGGTGCAAAGCGGCCCACATCTGGACCCGCTTTGGCCCAGAAATATCGTTTTTGCCCTTGTGTCCAAACTGGACTTAAGGACAGGCATTTCTAGCTATTTCTTATGTTCTGAGACTCTTGGTAATGTTTATTTCAGCTTTTGGAGGAGTATTGGCTGGACCCACTGATACAGGGACCGTTACTGGTATTCCAATCCCAGGCAAGTGTACCTTGCCATAAATTACAGTTTATTAGTTTATTTAGTTCTCTTGCTTTATTTTTTATGACTATTGTACATGCTATAACCTAGGACCGTATGACATACTTAGTGTCCGATTACAGTCGGGTGCCAACTCCGTACGCGGAGTTGTGTATGTCATTTAGTGATGGACATTCGAGACCCTTTATATTCTTGTGCTTGTTTATCAAGTACACCATAACCTAGGACACTTGACACCATACATTGACAAAATCTTCCTAAGATATTCAAGGTGATTCTGTATAGGATACAGGATGGACATAGTTATTATACTCTTAGATTATGACTGTTGCATTAGCTCTGATCTCACGTGACATGGACATGAGACGTGTGGTTACATTGGGTGGGGAGAGACACACAGGCTACAGGTTGTTCTATATATATACTACTATTGTGAGGTTGTAGACTCTCGAGCAAAGCTAGACCACTACTAGATATTGCTGCTACCGGCTCCCCGACACAGAGCTTGTAGCAGTCTCAGCCTGAGTAGTAGTGTTGCTCTCAATTGCATTTTCACATAGATGGTTATATAGTTACCCTGCTTATTTTATTTTACTATTTCACTGCATTTATTTGGTTTGTATTATTTGTACCTTGCTATGTCCCCTGAGGACCTGGATCCGGATGATGTCCCCAGGTTTAGCAGAAGAACATTATCCCGAGGTTTACGGGACAGGAGCTGAAGCTGTACCAGAAGCTGTTGCTGAAGGAGAACCTAACATAGAAGCAGAGGTGATGGCTGAAGACTTTTCATGAGCTTATGATGTTTGTACTCTTCAGATACATTATTTTGGACTCTTTTGTTCTGGACTGATGAACCAGTATTTTAGACTCTTATCGGGTTGTTCCCCGACATACTCTGCTGAGACTGGACTTTGATGTACTTTCTTTATTTTGCTGATGTTCTTATTATTCTGTGTGAGGATGAGATTAGTATTTTGACTTATTGTTGTAGACCTATATTACAGCTTAAGTATGCCCGATGGATCCATTAAATTGGGATGTCCATCGGTGTGTACTGCTGGCCATTGCCACGTGTCTAGTCCCTCGATATTTTGGGACTGGGGCGTGACATGGTTTTTGTGGTGGCCCATGCAGGTCTACAACAAATTATTTGGTTTCAACTTAGGGGCCAAACAAACCTGTAAAAGGATAGGATAGGTTATAGGATCTCATCCATTTGTTGAAACGTTTTTGAAAATCTATATCGCATTCGAATTAAGTACTTGATTTGCATCCTGCTTGACTCTACTAAACGTTCTCATAAAGTTTATTTTGAATGCAGAAAGATGGATCCAAGAAATGGAGATGAAATTCCTTTTATGCCACAAGACGCTGTGGTTACCTATGGAGATGGAGTTACACCAGAGAACAGAGGTCAATCCTCTCAAAGTGGACAAGCTGAGCAGCATAACTCAAGGTTCAGGCGTGATGATATCCCACCACCACCTCAGTTCACTCCACAGATGCCTGCCTTTCTACCAGGGCAAGCAATGGACGGGCAGCAAATGTTCCAGATATTTTACGCCATGATGCAAGCTCAACAACAAGTTCAACAGGAGGCGCAGCGTCATGAGGCAGAGAACCTGAGAACCAGTCTAGTAAATGCATTGGAGCAGGCAAACCCGCAAGCTAGGCGACCAGTGACGGGAACTATCACTGATTTCCGTCAACTCAAGCCCCGTACCTTTTCGGGCAAGGAAGGACCAACTGAAGTACATGAGTGGCTCACAAATACATAACATCAGTTGGAAGCAGCTGAACTTCCACGGGAGAGATGGATGACTGCTGTCCGAATGCAACTGACGGACAACGCGCACCATTGGTGGCTAGCTGAAGAGAGGAGGCTCGGACATGACCGAGTCACTTGGAAGGAGTTCTCCAGACTCTTCCAAGAGATATATATCCCAGCCGTTGCTAGATCAGAACTCCGAGATAAGTTCAACCGCCTCATCCAGGGCAACATGACGGTGGAGGAGTATAATGCTGAATTCATTCGCCTGAGTCGTTTCGCCCCTTCTCTAATTCCTACCGAAGAAGAGAAGGCGGAAAAATTCTTTGACGGACTCAGGTTCGAGCTTCAGAGGTTGATTGGATCTGTTGCCCCTACATCGTACAACGACGTCCTTGCTGCAGCACGACGCATGGAGCGCGTCACCAGGAGGGAGTCAAGTCTGAAGCGGCCATTTACCTCAGCACCATCCAAGGCAGCACAAGGGGATTCTGCAAAGCGACTCCAGAGGAATATACCGCAGAGAGCAGCACCAAGAACCCTACCTACTTGTCATTTCTGCGGCAAGTTGGGTCACATTGAAAAGGAGTGCAGACGCAAATTGGGACTGTGCCTGGTTTGCGGATCCAACCAGCATCTATCCAGAGACTGCACAGCACGCCGAGAGGGAGCACCACGACTAGCTCTACCTGCACCAAGGCCAGATTATCCAGCAGTGGGAGCACAGCAGACGGGAGTTGGAGGAGTCAGACCACCAGCTCCAGGAGGATATCAGCCAAGACCACCATTGCCACCTCAAGCAGCACTATTCCAACAGGCTCGTCAGCAGAGGGGTCCAGCCCAGGGACGAGGTCAGGCTTTTGCATTGGCTGTTCAGGAAGAAGCTATTGCTGGAGAAGTTATAGCAGGTACTATTTTAGTAGCCTCATTACCTGTTGTAGCTTTATTTGATTCTGAGGCATCACACTCGTTCATAGCTGCTAGCTTCGTAGCCACCCATAGAGTAGCTACTGCACCCCTTCCGAAGACTAAGAGAATTCTTACGGGAGGTGGAATTATACCAGTTAGTGATATCTGTAGATCATGTTCGGTAGTAGTCTGTGGAAGAGAGATGCGAGCCCAATTTCTGATCTTTTCTATGCTTGACTATGATGTTGTACTTGGTATGGACTGGTTAAGTCAGTATCATGCTACTCTTGATTGTCGGCTTGGAAAAGTTATATTCAGACCACCTGGACACTCAGAGTTTGAATTTCTTCGAGGAGCTGTAGAACAAGGTGTGCAGCCAACTATTAGGGTATTATCTGTAGAAGGGGAGTCAAGTTACCCAAGAGTTATATCAGAGTTTGTGGATGTATTTCTCGATGATCTTTCAGGTCTACCACCTGATCGGGAAATAGAATTCACCATAGACTTAACTCCAGGAGCAGAACCTATCACTTCAACGGTTTATAGACTAGCACCTAAAGAGTTAGTAGAGTTGAAGAAGCAAGTTGATGAACTTTTGGAGAAGGGTTTCATCCGGCCCAGTGTATCACCTTGGGGAGCACCTATACTTTTTGTACCGAAGAAGGATAGAACAGTTCGCCTGTGCATTGATTACAGGGCGTTAAACGCTGTGACCATTAAGAACCGGTATCCCTTGCCCCGTATTGATGACTTATTTGATCAATTGAGTGGAGCTAGGGTATTTTCGAAGATTGACCTTAGATCCGGTTATCACCAGATTAGGGTGAGGAAGGAAGATATCCCGAAGACAGCCTTTAGAACCAAGTATGGACACTATGAGTTCCTAGTAATGCCGTTTGGTTTAACCAACGCGCCTGCTGTGTTCATGAGCTTGATGAACCGAGTCTTCCATCAATACTTGGATAAATTTGTGGTTGTGTTTATTGATGACATTCTGGTATATTCCAAAAGCCACGAGGAGCACGAGGAGCATCTCAGAATCGTGCTAGAGACGTTGAGGCGGGAGAAGCTTTATGCTAAGCTCAGTAAATGTGAGTTTTGCATGGATAAGGTACCATTCTTAGGGCATATTATCTCAGGAGAAGGACTGTCAGTTGATCCAGAGAAGGTTGCTGCCATTGAGACTTGGCCTACACCGACATCAGTTGCTGAGGTGAAGAGTTTTCTAGGACTTGCTGGATATTACAGAAGGTTCGTAGAAAATTTCTCAAGGATTGCGGAGCCAATGACGAAGTTGACACGGAAAGATCAGGACTTTGCATGGACAAAAGAATGTCAGATGGCCTTTGAAGAATTGAAGAGGCGTCTAACAACAGCACCAGTCTTGACTCTTCCTTCAGGGTCAGACGGTTTTGTTGTTTATAGCGATGCGTCAGGTAGTGGCCTAGGATGTGTTTTGATGCAACACGGCAAAGTTATTGCTTATGCATCGTGACAGTTGAAGGTCCATGAGAAGAACTACCCAACGCATGATCTGGAGCTAGCTGCTGTAATATTTGTACTGAAGATTTGGAGGCATTATCTTTATGGTGAGAAGGTAGAAATCTTCACTGACCACAAAAGTCTAAAGTATGTATATACCCAGAAGGAGGTTAACATGAGGCAAAGACGCTGGCTTGAGTTAATGGTGGACTTTGATATAGATCTGCAGTACCACCCAGGGAAGGCGAATGTAGTAGCAGACGCACTTAGTAGGAAGCCTACAGCTTATTTCTTGACAATGCAGCATGATCTATTGAGAGATCTACAGGAGCTTCAGATAGAGGTTATTCTACCAAGACAGAATGGCTTGCTGGCTAATTTGGAAGTGAAGTCATCGCTCGTGGAAAGGATTAAAGAAGCTTTGCCTACTGATGCAAGATTTCGAAGACTCAAAGAGAAGACAGAAGCAGGCATGCAGACGGGACTTCGCATACATGAGGATGGGACATTAAGGTGCGGAGATCGTCTATATGTTCCAAATGGAGAACTGAGACAGGAGCTAATGACTGAAGCACATAGCTTCATGTACTCTGTTCATCCAGGAGGAACAAAGATGTATCGAGATCTAAGGCAGTATTATTGGTGGCATGGAATGAAGAGAGAGATTGCAAGATTTGTAGATAAATGTTTAGTCTGCCAACAAGTGAAAGCAGAGCATCAGAGGACTGCAGGAATGTTGCAGCCGCTTCCCATACCAGAATGGAAGTGGGAACATATCACCATGGACTTCGTCACAGGATTCCCAAGGAGCCCCAGCGAAAAAGATGCGGTATGGGTTATCGTGGATCGACTCACGAAATCGGCACATTTCTTGCCGTTTAGAGTTGGACAGTCCACGGAGGTACTAGCCGACATGTATATACGACAAATTGTAAGATTGCATGGAGTGCCGGTTAGTATTGTATCAGATCGAGATTCGAGATTTACCTCTCATTTCTGGCGAAGTATGCAAGAGAGTCTTGGCACCAGACTAAAATTCAGCACTGCCTATCATCCCCAGACAGATGGTCAATCAGAACGTACAATCCAGATCTTAGAGGATATGCTGCGATCCTGTATGTTAGATTTTGGAGGGTCTTGGAAAGATCATTTGCATTTGGTAGAGTTCTCCTACAACAACAGTTATCAAGCAAGCATCAAGATGGCACCTTTTGAGGCGTTATACGGTAGGAAGTGCAGATCGCCAATATGCTGGAGTGACATCGGAGAGCGTCAAATTTTGGGACCAGAGTTGGTGATGCAAACAGTGGAGAAGGTGAAACAAATCCAGAATCATCTTCGGGCAGCTCAGGACAGACAGAAGCATTGGGCTGATACACACCGACGTCCCCTGGAATTTAAAGAAGGAGAACATGTATTCCTGAGGATTTCACCTACTCGAGGAACCATTCGCTTTGGAAGCAGAGGCAAGTTGAGTCCAAGGTACATTGGGCCCTTTGATATTCTGGAGCGCATTGGTGAGGTGGCCTATCGTCTTGCATTACCTCCATCTTTAGAGGGAGTGCATGATGTATTCCATGTCTCACAGTTGAGAAGGTATGTGACTGACCCAAGTCACATAGTTGATCATTCTGAGATCGCAGTAGGCCCAAGCCTGAGATATGAAGAACAACCGGTGGGTATACTCGGAACCAGTGAGAAGACACTGCGAGGGCATACAATTAAACTGGTTCGTGTGGCATGGAAGCAACACTCTCCTAGTGAATCTACTTGGGAGAGAGAAGATATCATGCGCCAGAAATACCCCCACTTATTCGAGGATGCAGGTATAACCTAAGTAAATTTTTGTTAAATCCCATAGTTCTGTTCTTTAGTAGTTTTATCTTTAATTACGAGGACGCAATTTTCTTAAGGGGGGTAGATTGTAATCACCTGAAAATTTTAAGAGTTTTTAAATTTAATTTTCTGGAATTAATTAGCATTTTCTGTAAATTTTTAAACCAATAAATTAAAGTAGTCTAATTTAAAATAAATTTTTAAATAAAATTAAATAATATTAAAATGTGATAAAAATTATATTTTCTAGTGTAAAATTAAAAACCGGACATGGAGTATTTTTTCGAAAATTTATTGGATTCCGGATGAATTTTTAAAGCATTAAAAACTATTGTTAAAATTTAACTAATTAATTAAACCATTAAACCAAACCGAACCCCAAACTTGAACCGGACCGGACCGGCCGGTCTACCCGAACCAGACCGCTCAGCTAGCGGGTCGGATCCGGGTCAGACCCGACCCGCTAAGCACTCGACCCGTGTGAATCCCTAACCCCCGAATCCCTAGAGCCCCGACTCCTCACTGCCGACGGCCGTTTCCGCCGCCGTGGCCGCCGGCGACCTTCCCCATTCATATTCCCCGGAACCCCCGTCGCTTTCCCTTCAGATTCCGGCCAACCGCCGGCCATCCCACTCCCATTCGACCCCTATTTATACCCCCTTCATCGCCGAAAAACCCCCTTGACCACCCTTCTTCTCCGGTCAGAATCCTCCACACCGGTCATCTCCGCCGACGTCCCAGCGGCTCCGCCTCGCTCCAGGCCACCCTCCTCAGCCCTCCTCCGGCCTTCCCTGACCGCAGAGCCCTTCCCGCTCCATCTAACGGGCGATTTTGAGAACGGCTCATCGGAATCCAATTCTGGAAATTCCGTTGGGTTCTTATCAACGTTCCTGACTTGTTGACACTAAGTTGGACTGATTTGGAAACCTTTGACCCTGACCCGGTTTTCGGTGCAAAGCGGCCCACATTTGGACCCGCTTTGGCCCAGAAATGTCGTTTTTGCCCTTGTGTCCAAACTGGACTTAAGGACAGGCGTTTCTAGCTATTTCTTATGTTCTGAGACTCTTGGTAATGTTCATTTCAGCTTTTGGCGGAGTATTGGCTGGACCCACTGATACAGGGACCGTTACTGGTATTCCAATTCCAGGTAAGTGTACCTTGCCATAAATTGCAGTTTATTAGTTTATTTAGTTCTCTTGCTTTATTTTCTGTGACTATTGTACATGCTATAACCTAGGACCGTATGACATACTTAGTGTCCGATTACAGTCGGGTGCCAACTCCGTACGCGGAGTTGTGTATGTCATTTAGTGATGGACATTTGAGACCCTTTATATTCTTGTGCTTGTTTATCAAGTACACCATAACCTAGGACACTTGACACCATACATTGACAGAATCTTCCTGAGATATTCAAGGTGATTCTGTATAGGATACAGGATGGACATAGTTATTATACTCTTAGATTATGACTGTTGCATTAGCTCTGATCTCACGTGACATGGACATGAGACGTGTGGTTACATTGGGTGGGGAGAGACGCACAGGCTACAGGCTGTTCTATATATATACTACTATTGTGAGGTTGTAGACTCTCGAGCAGAGCTAGACCACTACTAGATATTGCTGCTACCGGCTCCCCGACACAGAGCTTGTAGCAGTCTCAGCCTGAGTACTAGTGTTGCTCTCAGTTGTATTTTCACATAGATGGTGATGTAGTTACCCTGCTTATTTCATTTTACTATTTCACTGCATTTATTTGGTTTGTATTATTTGTACCTTGCTATGTCCCCTGAGGACCTGGATCCGGATGATGTCCCCAGGTTTAGCAGAAGAACATTATCTCGAGGTTTACGGGACAGGAGCTGAAGCTGTACCAGAAGCTGTTGCTGAAGGAGAACCTAACATAGAAGCAGAGGTGGATGGCTGAAGACTTTTCATGAGCTTATGATGTTTGTACTCTTCAGATACATAATTTTGGACTCTTTTGTTCTGGACTGATGAACCAGTATTTTAGACTCTTATCGGGTTGTTCCCCGACATACTCTACTGAGAATAAACTTTGATGTACTTTCTTTATTTTGCTGATGTTCTTATTATTCTATGTGAGGATGAGATTAGTATTTTGACTTATTGTTGTAGACCTATATTACAGCTTAAGTATGCCCGATGGATCCATTAAATTGGGATGTCCATCGGTGTGTACTGCTGGCCATTGCCACGTGTCTAGTCCCTCGATATTTTGGGACTGGGGCGTGACATCATCAAACAACTTGTCCAGACACTCTTGCTTAGAATGGGGTGGCTAAATGCAAAAATATGCATCTACTAGAAGTAGCATGTTCTTTGATTCTGACAATGAATGTACAAAAGTTCTTGTAGAGTGAGGCTGTTATGACAACAGCTTATCTAATTAACATGATGCCGTCATGAGTATTAGGGATGAAGACACTGTGTGAGATTCTCTTGGGCTCTAATATTTTTATTGTTCCACCCAGAGTGTTTGGTTGCACATGTACATTTTGTGCGAGATCACAGAATAATGGTGAGCAAGCTTGATCCACAAGCAGTTAAATATATCTTTGTGGGATACTCATTAAGTCATAAAGGATACAAGTATTGGTGTCCCACTAAAAAAAGGTTGTTTGTCAGTATAGACATGACCTTCCAAGTGTTCGAACCATTTTATGGGGAGAAGAGAGAGTTTACTTATTTGACTATGACTCTACTAGTGCTAGTAGAGAGGGGTAGAATAAGAGTCGCATCGTAGTTGGTATAATTCCATGTCCTTTTGATTCACCGAGCAGTGATTGTGTCTCAGGGGGAGCCATCAGTCAAGAGGAGCTGACAGTATATAGGGAACATGAGCAGTAGGAGTAGCATAAGCAGGAGCAGCATGAGCTTCCTCCTTCTGTGCATATGCCAGTACCCACAAATGTTGATGTCCCAAGTCCCTCTTCTCCAGGACCTTCTTCAACCCTTCCACCTTCGTCACCTGGTAATAATTTCTTCCATGATACTTCTAATACTTATGTCTTGCTTCTTAGAACTTCTAGAGTCAATGCTGGAAAATCTCTCACTATTTTTGGCAGTTAGGATACTAGCATTGCACATTACATTTCATATGCATCCATTTCACCTATATATAAGTCCTTCCTTGCATCATTGCATTCAGTACTTCTACCTAACAACTGGCAGGTAGCTAAGCAAGATCCTAGGTGGTTGAGTACCATACGGAAGGAACTTCAGGCCTTGAAGAAGAACGACACATGGGAGATGGTACCACTGCCAGCTGGAAAGCGTATTGTTGGATGTAAATGGGTTTATACTGTTAAGTAGACTCCAGATGGCAAGATTGACAAGTACAAGGCCAGATTGGTTGCTAAAGGCTATAGCCAAACTTATGGTATCGATTATGACGAGACTTTTGTACCAGTAGAAAAGATGAGCACTGTGCCAGTGTTGGTGTCTTGTGCAGCCAACTTTAATTGGCAACTACATCAGTTAGATGTCAAGAAAGCTTTTTTGCATGGGGATCTCCAGGAGGAGGTGTATATGGAGATTCTACCAGGCTTTGCTACTTTACAAACAACTGGGAAGGTATAAAAATTGAATAGTCTCTGAGAGAGTAGTTTAATAGATTCAGGCTTGTAGTCTGTGATATGGGGTATAGGCAGTGCAATGGAGATCATACTGTGTTTACAGACACTCCAAGACTCGTATCACTGTTCTTGTAGTCTATGTTGTTGATATTGTTATTACTGGAGATGATATTGAGGATATCATATAGCTGAAGAAAAAACTTGGAGAGGAATTTGAAGTCAAGGATCTGTGACAGTTGAAGTACTTCCTCGGAATTAAAATTGCAAGGTTACGAAAGGGTATAATGCTTTCTCAGTGAAAGTATGCTCTAGACCTTCTTTCAGAGACAGGGATGCTGAGTTGCAGAGTTGCTTTTACTCTTATCGAGCATAATCAAAAGTTGTGTGCCAAGAGTGGTAATCCGGTGAGTAGGGAGCAATATTAAAGATTAGTTGGTCGACTTATATATCTATGCCATACGAGACATGATATTACTCATGCCTTGATTGTGGTGAGTATATATATGCATGATCCTAGATAGCAACATATAGAGGCGATTCACAAAATTTTGAGGTATATTAAAGGAACCCCAGGAAAGGGGTTATGGTTCAGAAGTTCTGGACATCTGAAGTTGAAGGGTACTGTGATGCCGATTGGACGGGTTGTTTGGACGATCGCAGGTCCACTATAGGTTACTGTATTTTTGTTGAAGGCAAACTTGTATCTTGGCGCAGCAAGAAGCAAGATGTAGTGACTAGGTCTACAGTTGAGGTCGAATACAGGGCTATATCAGTTAGCCTGAGCGAGATGATATGGGTGAAGAGCTTGTTGTTTGAGATTCATTTGTTTAGAGGAGACTCCCTGCAACTTTGGTGTGACAACAAATCAGCAATTGATATTGCAAACAATCCAGATCAGCATGATCGCACCAAATATGTGGAGATTGATCGGTTCTTTATCAAGGAGAAGCTGAATAAAGAAATTTTGACTTTGAGTTATGTAAAATCAGCGGAGCAGTTAGCTGATTGTTTAACTAAAGGTTTAGGTACTAGAGAGTTTAATATCTTTTGTAACAAGATATGGATGATTGATATCTATCGTCCAACTTGAGGAAGATTGTTGAGTTATAGGGATTTATTTAGTCGCACATCAGATAGAAAATAAGGAGGAGCCTAATCTCCTCATATATATATATATATATATATATATATATATATATATATATATATATATATATATATATATATATATATATACTTCCTATGGAGAAATAAATAAATCAATTACTTTCTTTCTATAATTCCAAACGCTTCAGATTAGCAAAATTCATGCCACTGGACTAGTTCCGATATAAATGGCATATCGCTGGCATATCGTGACCAAGGGCAGAACCATCTCAAAGCTAAGTTGAGCTTAAGCCCACCCTATTATTATTTTATTTTATTTTTTATTAATCTAATTATATTTTAAACAATTCTAATATAATTCAGTCCATCTCAATTCGAATTTCTAGTTCCGTGCTTGATTGTGGCATCTCATGCTAATGACATGTATGAGATGGCACTTAATTGAGAGGATTGTTTAGAAAGCATGGAGACATCTGAATCACACCTAGATAAATTAGTTTTGTCTTCCACTAGGGAATCCACTATAAGCAGTACAAAAGGAGTTTCTGCTTAAGCAAAGCAAGACCAGATTATCAATGCAGTAGATTGAAGTGAGAGACCTACCAAAGAGACTATGGAACAATTTACAGGAAACAAACTGAAAGGTCAAAGGAGTAACGGGTTTGGCTGGAGGCCTGGCTAAAGTGGATGAAGATAAGACGTGGGTGAAGCTTTTCAATCTTTTTTTTTTCTTTTTCTTTTTCTTTTTTTTTTTGTTTATTGCATGCCAAGGTGGACTTCACTTGTAGTATGAGCTCAGGATGAGACGTTTCTTTGTCTATTTATAAAATAATGCTAAGTTTACTACCATATGCTTACAACCTTCTTACAATCCTCTCTTCTTCCTGCTACGTGGGCCACATCCGATCCTACCTCTCCTTTCAATGAACGGTTGTCACGTGACGTTTCTGTCACGTAACGGCCACCCGGACAGCCACCGAATTCTACCTCTCTTCCCTCCTCCAATGAACTGTCGTCACATGGCCACCACGTGGACGATTGTAAAAGAGTTGTAAGCATTTGGTTGTAGTCATAGCATAGCCCCTATTTATATGCCTTGTTGCACTCAATTACTCAGTTGCATGCTATTTGGAATGTAAGTGTCCATGTCATGTTAGGGGTGGGCATGGAATCAAAATTGGTGTGTTACTATTTTAAATAAATAATGTTTATCTTAAGTATAAATAAATTAAGATTGAGTTCTTGGTGGCTAAAAAAAAAAAAGAAGAAGTAATGGATGACTATAATCCTTTTTAGTATTTGGATTTTAAACTATAATATAGTGCATCTTTTTAGGAAGAAAGGAAAGACGATGGGGGTAGAATGGATGATTTTGGTGTTTGTTATTTTGGTACGATATTTTTGGGTAATGATAATTTTGATGTTCGGTGATTATATCGGAAGATTGTGTCTGTGAGTGATGACTATATTGACATGGAGTTCGACACTTGTTCAGCCAAGGGACACAGTCGGAGTGAGGTCTGAATTGCTGAGATTAACTTTCAATATTTAGTTTTTTTTTTTTTGACAGAATGCTACGTCGACGATGTCTTTATACAAATGTGCAATTTAAATAACATATGGTAGTTTTTGTGGATTTATTTTTAGATTTGAGTGATTGGGAGGTTGGATAAATATAAGCAAAGATGGAGATTTTAGGATGCGCTCAAGTTTATTTAAAAGAATTATGGATTAAGTTTTCTAAGTCGGATTAGTTTTTTGGTGTTTAAAAAATAGAGTATTATTTGTACCTTCAAATTATCTTTTCAAATTATCTCTTTTTATGTGGCAGTTGATGTGATGTGTTAAATAGTATTATGTGATATCTAATTTGACAAATGGTATGGTAAATTTTTATTCAAAAAATTAATTACCAATTTTTTTAATCTTAATCTTAATGTTAATTTTAATTTTAATTTTAATTTTAATTTTAATATTAATATTAATATTAATGTTAATATTAATTTTAATTTTAACGGTCAAAATTAAATTAAAATTAAAATTAAAATTTTGGGTAATTAATATTTTGTGTTAAAATTTGTCATGTCAGTTAGCATATTAGATGACATATAATGTTATTTAACACATCACGTCAGCTGTCACATAGAGAAGAATGATGTGGAGGAAAAGTTTGGAGTTGCAAATAGCATTACACTAAAAAATATTGGATGATTATGATTGTTTTAGGGTTTGAATTTTAGCCTATAATATTTTTTTTTTTTTTTTTTTTAAGGAGGAGAGATGACATATTTAGAGTTTTACGGTTTTTGAGTGCTTGGTGAGGATTATGAGTAATTATAATCTTTTTTATAAAATGTTTTGTATTGAGAGTAAATTTTTTTTTTGTTGATTTTGTAAAAAAAAAAAAAAATTCATTGTGTATCGTTTGTCATAACATCTCTTTTGTCTATTTGGGATAATGATTGAAATCATGGTATCCAACTAGATATTCACTTTTCAAAAATGACTTACGATGAGCTAATTTTTATTTTATTATTATTATTATTATTATTATTATTATTATTATTGTTGTTATTATTTATTTTTTTTTTTTTTTTTTACATAAGATCAATCATTAACGACCGTACTAGCACCATGACCCATCCTAGTTAAAGTAAAATTTTGCTCAAGCTGGCATTGGATGTTGATGTGCTACGTTGATGTATTAGAACAAGTTAAGGAGAGACCGTCGCATATAAATTTGAGAGAACACATTGAATAAACCAACTGAAATGTACTAAATAATCATGGACGAAGTTAGGATAGTAATGGCGTATGTCCTTGGTTACTAGCACGGGAACCCCTCCCATTTTTATCTTGCTTGAACTGATATTGGAATCTAAGCCTGCTCCTCTCCTCTCCTCTCCTCTCTTAAAAATCATTCATAATTCTCATTGTCACTTACAAAATCAAAATATTTTCCATTAATGGATTACTGAAATGAACAACTAGGTTAGTTTAGCTTTAGAATTGGATTAATGATATTTCTTGCTCAATTCCTTCAAAAAAAAAAAAAAAATCTTTCTCAATCATTTATTTTCTTTGGGTTCAGTCGTCTTTGTTCATCCTTACGTTTTCGATCTTGGAAACTTTTTTATTTTCCATCCTTATGTTTCCGAAGTCTCCACTTGTATCATGTGAAAAAAAATTCTGGAAGTAACATGGAATGATGTGCCAGAGTCTACAATCCAGCATGAATCTTGAGAGGTTAGATTAATAAGACCATCATCACAAATGATGATTATGTCATCGCATTTTAAAATAGTGGCGGTTGTATCTTTGACTTCATTCTTCTCATTTGATTCATTTATTCTTTCTTTTGAGTTTCATGCATTCTTTTTTCATATGACCCTTAAGGCCATAATGAAAACATTCTATCTCCTTTCTTGGTTTGGAAGTGCCTCTGAAATGATCTCCAGGTCTACCTTTGGAGTGGTCACAGTTGTGGGATTTTCTTTGATGGTTTCTTTTACGATTTTCAGAAACAAGGGCCTCCGACTCAGTTGATATGCCTTGTTCTTTCCGCCTCGCTTCTGCATTCAATAAACTGTCTTTCACTAAGGTTGAGGTGAGGATGCCTTGAGAAGTAGAGTTGCTTAAGGAAACCACAAGTGTGTTCCAACTATCTGGCAACGCGCCAAGTAGCAAAAGTGCCAATAGCACATCTTTCAGCACCAGCTTCATGGTTGAGAGTTGATTTACCAATTCTTGAAAATCACTCAAGTGCTCAGAAACACTTTTCCCATCTCTGTATTTCAGTTTCACCAAACGTCGAACGGACGATGCTTTGTTTAGAGGAGTCTCTCGCTCGTACATCAATGCCAATTTTATCAACATTTGATGAGCATCGATTTCTTTGGAAACATGGTAAAAAATGCGTTGGTCGATCCATGGACGGATCTCTCCAATAGCTTTACGATTTAGAATGGTCCAATCTTTGTCAGATTTCTTTTTTGGCTTCTATCCATTACAGAGTAACACTTCGTATAGATCCTTGCAAAAGCGGATATCTTCCATCTGAGGCCTCCATATGGAATAGTTTGAAGATGTGAGCTTGATCATTGTTGAGGAGGTAGAAGACGATGATTCTGCCATCAAGATCAACAAGTTTGTGTGGCTCTGATACCACTTGTTGGGGATGGAGATGTCTGTGGAAGCAATATCTTACAATCGAGCTCTGAAAGCAATGGATTTACAAGTGACGTAGCAATAACTTACAATCGATCTCCGAAAGCTATGGATTGACAAGTGAGCAAAACATAACACAAAAGAATGAACAAGGTTCGACAATGTGCCTACGCCCCCGGAGAACTATAGTTCTTTACTTTCTTTCTACACTAAGAATAGTGGGATTACAAGTTATAATCTTTCTCTTATATTCACTCAAGAGGCTCACACACTCTTATACACAAGTATGGACACACTTTATTGAAGAAGCACCCGAGGAGAGCACCACAAGAGGAGCAACACCAAGGAGCAAGAAGTAGCACCAGAGCTTAAGAAATGATCATCCAAACATCTTCCAAACATCCTCCTTATATAGCCATAAGAGGATGAACCTTCTCCTCCAAGATTCGTTTCATCCAAGGTTCATTAACCATGGGAACTCCAAAAGTTATTAGACTTTCTCCAAGGTGAATGAACCTTGGGAACAACAATACTCTCTCTAATTAAGGAGGGACCATCCATGAATTTCTCCCTTCCCGACTTAAGTGGAAGGCTCCATCATACCAGCTGCACTTTTACAAAAGATGTGCTTATCTTTCGGTAAAGACTTAGTCATCATGTTTTAACCATTGTCATTGGTATGAATCTTCTCGATCCGAAATTGCTTGGATTTTACCACATTACGAATCCAATGACATCTCACGTCAATATGTTTTAACTTTGAGTAAAAACTCAAATTCTTGCATAAATGGATAATACTCTGGCTATCACAATAAAGAACATATTCTCCTTGTTCTTGGCCCAAATCTTATAGGAATCTTTTCATCTACAGTAGTTTCTTGCATGCTTCTGTAGTTGCGATATATTCTACTGCTGTAGTCGACAGAGCAACACACTTCTATAACTTTGATTGCCAAGCTCCTCCTAAAAGAGTAACTAAATAACCTGAAGTAGATTTTCTGGAGTCAAGATCTCCAGCCATATTTGCATCTGTGTACCCAATCAACTCGGGCTTTTTATTTCTGTCACTCTCCGTTCCCGATATACGTATTTGGAACATATTAGTTTTCATGCTTATATTATTTTTTGCTTGCATGGTAATTAGGTTGCATGTCATGGAGATTAGACACATTCTTTGGTTCAATTAGACTCATGGTTTAATTGTTGGGTTGGGTTGGTTTGGTCATGAGTTGAACCCATGGTCTAAACCTCAAACCCTAGCTATATAAGTTAACTTCTTTATCTCTCTTCCCTCATTCTCTTATTTTTTTTCATCCTTTATTTAGGCAAGTACACCTTGCACTACATGGAGAAACCTCTTGATTTTTGATTCTTTCTCTTTTCTTGTATTTTATTAGTCTATTATGTGCTCATGATGATTCTAAACACTTATAGTACTTAGAGTTTTCGATTTTAATGGGTAGATTTGAGTAGATCTACATTCTAAGTTTAGAATTTTTATGGGTTCTAAATATTTTCCTTGGTTTTGATCAATTAGAACATGTTATTTCATAAAACTAACTTTTGGGAAGGATGGAACATTCCATTTCAGGCATTTTGGCTTTTGGTTCACTTGATTTGGAGTTAAAATAAAGTTTTTATGAAGAAAATAATTTTTTGATTTTTTTAGTTCTCGCCATAGCTGTACTTGCTGTCTGGAGAAGATGAAGTTCTCATATGGCCAGCACCATATGCGGCCGAGAGTCCCATGCCGCATGATCCTTATATGGCTTGGACACTTGCCGCATATCCGACCAGCATGCGTTCATCTTGTTGGAAGCATGACTAATTATTACACAAGTGTGCTGGAGCTAATCCTTGAACTCCTTGTGTCTTACTCGTTGAACGAATGAGAAATTTGCTAAGTCCCAGAATGTCTATGCGGCCTTGACCCATATGCGGCAAGCAGAGTATGCGGCCATTTTCTTTGGATACATGACTCTCAATTCTTGGCACATAATTCTGTGATCATATCTTTTTCTGATGTTGTCTTTTCTCTTTGTCATACTTTATTGCAATGTCACATCAGTCACTTCAATCACTTTATTATCACTTCACTAACACTTCATATTTATTCTTGTCACTCAACACTTGTCCCAAGGAGTGGACTTAGCCATATCCCATATGCGGTCGAGACTCACCATACGGCACTGAGCTCATGAGGCAAGACCCATGCGGCACCAAGCTCATGCGGCCCGACCCATGCGGCACTGACTCTATGCATCCCTGATCCTATGCGGCCCTATGTGCATGATTTATTGATTTTCTTGGTTTCATATTTTATTGGATTTTGTGATTCTAAGTGTGAGACTGATGATTGGAATATATGAGAACTGGGTGACCATGTATTGAACCTGACTATATGCTTGACCTGACTGCGAATAGAGATAGACCATGCGGCCAAGTGACTATGGCTACCTATATTCCAGACTCGACCTATGTATTGCTATGTGCTAGAACTCATGTGATTTACCAATGATTGGTGACTTGACTCGACTATTAGCATATGTGCTGATGAACTTACTACGTGCTATGTGTTCCTACGTGCTAAGTGTTTCTACGTGATTATGTTACATGTTTACACCGAGGTATGCCTATATACTAAGCGACATGTGATATAATCAAATTCCTCCAACATGGACATGATAGTTGGTCAATAACCAAGCATGGCTAGGATTTGCTTGACTGTTGCATCACGCTGGGGTGAATCCAAATTGAACTGCAAAGTGACAAAGTAGATTCGTATCTAGCATGCTCGTACTACGGTATGACATATAAGGGGAATAACATGTGACCACGTCATATGATTCCAACTGATCGTAGGGTTAACTAGGCAACTAAAATATGTAGAGCTTTGGGAGGGACAAAATCCCAAGATCGTGCATAACTAGCCACCTTCAATCATTACATGGGGAGTGAAGGCTGGCCCCCATGGATATTGTTTAAATCCTCATTAGTGGATGACAATATTCGACTATTATATTATACTATGTGTTCTATGCGATCTTAGCACGGAGGTCTTACGAGGGACCGGTGCATACTACTATGTGCTATACGGCGATTCTTGGCTCGGTTAGCCCCTGCTAGAATATGGTTCGATCTAAGGATTCTTACTATATGCATAATACCTCTGGGATAACCCAGACTCCATCTAGTAAGCCGTACAAGTGATTGGCCGATTATGTAACTGAGCTTGTTTGTGTATTGTATCTGCTGTCAAATAGTCTAGGGACATTGACTATCATGATGCAATAGTCTAACCCTTGTCCATATTTGGTTGTAGGGTTCACGATAGGCTATAAACAGAAACTATGAGACAGAACTATATATATATATATATATATATATATATATATATATATTTTATAACTTGGTTTTGTTTCTTCATTCGTGCTTTCTTTGTGGTACTTGCTATTTGGGGTCTAACCCTACTGGTTTTGCATGACCAGATTTTGAGCCAGCACCCGAGGATCAA
Organism: Iris macrosiphon; assembly: GCA_036927795.1. Taxonomy (NCBI): domain Eukaryota; kingdom Viridiplantae; phylum Streptophyta; class Magnoliopsida; order Asparagales; family Iridaceae; genus Iris; species Iris macrosiphon. The sequence goes on from JAYESA010000005.1 coordinate 214,790,377, forward strand.
GCGTACTTTCTCCTGAATAATGGCACGCACCAGATGGACTGCCATTGAGGGAAACGAGTAGGTTTCTTTTTTCCTGCTCGTTATTGTACAATTTACTCATTTTGGGCGTTTAGCTAGCGGCACTTATTAGCCGTAAATCTGGACATTTAGTTTTCTTATATAATTATAATTAATCAGACTGCAGCTGATCATGGTCATATACTTTTGATACTCTGCCAGCTTTTCTATTTTTGCACAACTAGTTTCCAGAATATTATGGCAGGGCGTTTGGGACGCCTTACTTCCTTGTCATATATGTTTTATGTTTACTGTTCTTACTTGACTGATTGAGCCAATAAATGTGTTGTGTGACTCTAAGTGACCTGCTTGTAGTATGCACCCTCTTGTCTACTTACAGCCGTGACTGTCGTACGACGTTCTATACCTTGTACGGGAGAGCTGGCCATGTCCATCTCCGTATTCCTGTACTGGTGTCACGCCCCAGTCCCAAAATACCGTAGGATCGGACGCATGATAATGGCCAGCAGCACACACCGATGGACAAACCCAATTTAATGGATCCATCGGGGCATGCTTAAGCTGTAATACAACAATAAGTAGGTCCAATGATATAAGTCATAGTCTATACTAATCCCATCCACAACAGATAGTCACAGATCAAATGCCAGAATAATGCAAATAGAAATAACTAACAAATCTCAATAAAAGTGTCTCGGAGAACAATCCGAGAACAAGTCTGATACATCAATGCAATAGACTGGAAAAATAAGGAACTGGAAATAGAAATAAATGAGTATGTAAAGCCAATACTCAGGAGAAGTCCTCTGGTATGATCTCGTCCTCGAATGTCGGTACAACTCCTGTACCAGCTCCTGTATCTGCTCCTGCTGCGGTCCCGTATACCTCGGGATAGATCTCGTCTGTAAATCTTGAGGACATAATCCGGATCCAGGTCCTCAGGGGACATAGCAAGGTACAGATAATACAAGCCAAAGTACATGCAGTGCAGCAAATAATAAAATAAATAGGGTAAGTATGTAACCATCTATGTGAAATGCATGTGAGAGCATCACTAGTACTCAGGCTGAGCCGCTACAAGCTCTGTGTCGGGGAGCCGGTAGCAGTAATAACACGTAATGGGCCAAGCTCTGCTCGAGAGTCTTGTGCCTCACAATAATAGGGGTTTATATATATATGATCAGCCTGTAGCCTGTGCACTACTAGAATAAGCGGGATTAGCGACGTTTTTTAGTGACTCCAGGTAAAAACGTCGCTAATTTAGCGACTCCATGTAAAATATCGGTAGACGTCGCTAATTGGCGACATTTAACGACGTTTAGCGACTTATGTTCAGTTTTTATAAGATTAGTCGCTATAAGTTCAATTTTGGTCGCTAAACGTCGCTAATATATCTAAGTTAGCGACGTTTAGCGACGCAAATAGCGACGTTTATATTAGAAATATTTAGCAACGTGTTTAGCGACGACCGTAACGTCGCTATAATTTAATTTAGCGACGTCCTTATTTGACGTCGCTAAACGTCGCTAAAATTTGGTTAATTAGGGCTCGGTTTCGTTTTTCCCCATGTGTTGAAATTTCGAAACGAAATAAAATTTCCCCCGCCCCCCCCCCCCCCCCCGCTCCGTCGACCGCCTGCTCCGTCGACCTCTCCCGCGGCTACTCCGGCATCCCCCTCCTCTTCCTCGAGCTCTAGGTAAAGCCTAACTCTCTCTCTCTCTCTCAGAACACATGTGATACTGACACAGACACGACACACACACACAGATGGTGACACAGACACGACACGACACACACACACACTGACAAAGACACTGATAAGGACCTAGGGTTAGGATTAAGTTTTTTGACATGGACACAGACACTAATATCACATGGACACAGACAGACACTAATATCACATGGACACAGACACTAATATCACATGGACACAGACACTAATATCACATAGACACAGACTTGGGGCTCTGGCATGGGGCACTGCAGCAGTGCACCCAAATGGTGCCTGTCAGTTAGGCTTGGGGGCAGTCCCTAGGCAGTGCAGAGGCATGCCTTAGTGCATCTCAGTTTCAGTTTGGTATCAGTCATCAGTACTTATACACTGATACGTATCAGGGACTGTGTGAGGTATCAGTACAGGCAATTGTAGGAGTTGATGCAGGCAAGGTATAAAGTCAAGTGTTAATAGGGTATATATAGATATGTAGGTTAGTGATGTTTAGAGATGTTAGATAGGAGTGTACTAAGATGGTATCTAGAATAAGCGGGATGGCATGCTCGAGCCTTGTAGTGGGCAGTGAGAAGGAGGTCTGCAACAGTGAGCAGGCAACCGAAGAGGAAAACCATCAGCACTGTGTCATTTCAGCAACTATGTATCAGTAAGTATCAACAAGTCCCACTGTATCAGTATCCGTTTTCAGTTGCATTTAGTGAGCTATGTATACTAGTTTTAGTTAGCTTAGTGTCCAGGTATTGGTTAGTTGGTTTAAGATGGGTTAGCATGAATATTGCTTATTTTAGACTTTGATAAATGAAAGTATGTATTATATCAGATATGATTTTTATAGTACGGTTAAGTTATGAAGCTAGGTGATAAACCACTGTATGTAATGATTTATATGATACATACTGTCATTTTTGCAGAAGTATCTAGAAATGGATATGAATTACTATCTGCGTCATCGTTCGTGGATGTACAACCGTCATCCTGATGACATGTGCGGTGTGCGGGATGAATTCATTGAGGGTGTACAGCAGTTCCTGCAGTTCGCCAAGGCGTTCCCTCAGTACATGGACGGTACCAAAATTAAGTGTCCGTGTGTGAGATATCGCAACAGGAAATATCATCCAGAAGTGGAAGTTACGTATCATTTATACTCGAAGGGCTTTACGCCGAATTACTATCAGTGGACCGCACACGGAGAACTTGTATCTCTAGCATCGGAGTCGGAGCCCTATGTGGAGCCGTATATGGATGTCCAAGACCACGATGCTTACGACGACGGGTTGGTGAACATGGTTTATGATGCGGCGGGGCCTAGTTTCAATCCTGACAATTATGATGCGGCGGGACCGAGTTTCAATCCGAACAATTATGATGCAGCTGAGAAGGCACCGAATGCCGATGCTGCAAAGTTTATGGAGTTGCTTGAGAATGCAAGGACTCCACTATATCCTGGTTGTGAGGATCATTCACCGTTGGAGGTGGTTACAAGATTATTGAGCATCAAGTCCGATTTTAACATGTCGCAAGAATGCTATAATCGACTGCTCGATTTGATTATAGAGATCTTGCCCGAGGGTGCAAAGTTGCCTAAAGACTTCTATCGATCTAAGAGGATGGTGAGATCGCTTTGGACGGGATACGAGAAAATCGATGCATGTCGCAACGGGTGCATATTGTACTACAAAGACGACAAGGATGAAGATGCGTGCAGATTCTGTGGTGCTGATCGCTACAAGGCCACTGTTAGAGGAAAGTCTGTCGGTGCAAGGAAGCCTACCGATTCGATGCACTACTTGCCTTTGACGCCGCGGTTGCAGCAGTTATTTATGGTTAAGGAGACTGCAGAAAACATGAGTTGGCACAGGCGAAAACAGATCGAAGGAGTATTGGATCATCCATCCGATGGAGAAGCATGAAAGCACTTTGATCGAGAGTATCCACATTTTGCCGAGGAAGCACGTAATGTCAGATTGGGGCTCTGTCTGACAGTTTTACCCCATTCGGACTTTCGGGCTCCCAGTATTCGTGTTGGCCTGTGATCGTCACTCCGTACAATCTACCGCCTTGGATGTGCATGAAGACTCCGTATATGTTCCTAACCGTTATTATCCCGGGTCCGAACAATCCGAAGAGGAACATCGATGTGTATTTACAGCCTTTGATAGATGAGTTGAATCAGCTGTGGGAAGTAGGTGCCAACACGTACGATGTTTCTAGGAAGCAGAATTTTCAGATGAGGGCAGCACTTATGTGGACCATCAACGACTTTCCGGCCTATGGAATGTTATCGGGATGGAGCACCCATGGTCGTCTCTCATGTCCGTATTGCATGGACCGTTCTCAGGCTTTCCGTTTGAAATACGGAGGCAAACCGTGCTTCTTCGATTGTCATCGACAATTTTTGCCGAAGGATCATCCGTACCGGAGGAATCGGAATGCTTTTCGTACGGGAGTTGTGGAGAAGGCCAATCCACCGCCAAGGTGGCCCGGATGCACGATATGGGAAGAGGTAAAAGATTTACCAAGTGCTATCGAAGAGCCTGCTAAGGGGTACAAGTGTGACGGATTTGGTCGCACCCATAACTGGACGAAGAGGAGTATATTCTGGGATCTGCCATATTGGAGCACCAATCTGATCAGACATAACCTTGATGTCATGCATATCGAGAAGAATGTGTTTGATAACATAATTAATACTGTAATGGATGTAAAGGGAAAGACGAAAGATAATCCGAAGGCCAGGTTGGACTTAGAAGACATATGTAGACGTCCTGCATTGCATTTGATAGAGGAGGGGAATGGAAAGTTAAAGCAACCTAAGTCAGTTTTCTCACTGGATAAAGAGGATAAAGGTAGACTTTGTAGGTGGATTCAGGGTCTCAAGTTTCCAGACGGGTACGTATCAAACTTGAAAAGATGCGTCGACCTCAAGGAGAATAAACTAGTAGGTATGAAGAGCCACGATTGTCACGTATTCATGGAGAGGTTAATTCCGATTGCATTTCGGGAATTCTTACCGCAGGTCGTTTGGGACCCATTGACAGAGCTGAGCATATTCTTCAGAGATCTTTGTTGTACTAAGTTGCTCGTCGATCGTCTAGAAAAGCAAGAGAGGGACATTGCGGTAACACTATGTAAGCTCGAGAAGGTGTTTCCTCCTGGATTCTTCGACTCTATGGAGCATTTGCCAATTCATCTTTCCTATGAGGCACGTGTTGGTGGTCCTGTCGGTTATCGGTGGATGTACCCCTTCGAGCGCCATCTGAATCACCTAAAGAGAAAGGTGAAAAATAAGGCACGGGTTGAAGGCTCTATTTGTGAAGCTTATGTTCTCGAGGAGATTACAAACTTTTGCTCGACGTATTTCAAACCGCATGTTGCTACTAATAGGACGAAAGCTCCCAGAAACGATGACGCATATCAGGAATCTAATGATGCAATACTCAAAGTATTCAATGCATCTGGAAAGCCCTCGGGAAAAATGAAGAAGAGATATTTGAATGACGATGAGCTAAGGGCTGCTCAATTATATATATTACTCAATTGCGACGAGGATGAAGTAGAGAAGCTAGAGGGGTAAGTAATTAATACGTCCACGTTTACATCATCTCAATGTAATAGTATAAGATACTATTATGCTACTAATCAGCAGTTGCTTCATTGTTTTTCAGCACATATAATGATGAGTTGAGGTCGGTTAGACCCTACATAACAGACGAAGAAGTAGAACAAGATATGAGATGCCATTTTTCTTCTTGGTTGAGCGCATATGTAAGATGCTTGGTAATTACTTTTTATTTCTGCACTTGCAAAACAAATAACTTACTATCGCTACTTTGGTATTTAGGTCGATCGTCTAATATCACCCGAGACTGAATCTATTAGGACTCTAGCCAAGGGACCAATTACTGCCGTAAAAATATGGCCAAGTTTCTGTGTGAATGGGTTCAGGTTCAAGTCAACAAATGCTCCTATCAGAGACAGCTTTCTGGATCTTGATTCCACGAAAAACAGTGGTTTGTGTATCAAATCTACAAACTACAAAGACGTCAATCCGGGCAATGATTTTTTTGGCATCTTACGAGAGATTGTGGAGTTGACATATAATTATGGCCCAGAACCTGCTAATATCGTGCTATTCAGGTGTGAATGGTTTGATCCGATTCAAGATCAAGGTTGAAAAATTGACAAGCATGGCCTTGTGGATATAAACTACAAGCGTAGATATCAAGGCTACGAACCATCTGTCCTATCAAGTCAGGCTCAGCTCGTGTACTTCACAACTTATCCTAGACGGGGGACAGCGAGGTCGGATTGGTGGGCAGTATGCAAGACTAAAGCTAGAAATACCTTTGACATTGACGAAATAGCTTATCAGGAGGACGATCTACCTCTTGTAACAAATATTGTAGATGTGGACTCAACGGAAGTTACTCATTACACGAGTAATAATGTAGAAGATGTAGAATTATCCGAAGAGGACGACGAAGTAGATGAAAGTGAAGACGAGGAAGAGGAAGAGCAGGACGAGGAAGGCGAACAAGATGAATTTTCTGAAGATGATTAAAAATATAAAATATTCCATGTAGAATGTAACTGTATTTGGACTGTAAATATTGCATGTAGAAGTAGATGTTGACATTAACGAATATATGTATTATATTTTGACTGTATAATGCTTTGAGATATGTATCACATTTCGACTGTAGAATGTAGTATATATTTGTGTTTCTCTATATTCATCATATGTTGTTATCAGATATGACAGGACGACGCGGAGGATTCGGCAGGTCCCGAGGTAGACAGAGTGCCACTCCGGTACTGCCTACTGTTGGTTCCGGATCATCGTCGTCCAGTACTCCAGTATATCGATCAGCCACATCTCCGACTGCGACGACGTTGCGTGGCATCACTCCTGGGACGAGTAGTTCCAGGCGTGATAGTACTCCCTCGTCCAGCGTTCCTCCTGCTGACGGAACCATGGAGACAGATGAGCATGTAGAGGAGGTCGTGCCGACGTTGTCCCAGCATCAGCAAGATCCTCCATGCGCACCACCGGAGGAGACGAGGGCAGAGATTTGGGCCGACGGTACAAAGTAAGTCAATTAGATGGTTTAGTATATATTTGTGTTTCTCTTTATTCATCGTATATTGACTTTTTCAGTAATCTAAATTATTATTTCTGTATAGATATCGTCCATCGTCGGTTCAGAGACGCCTGGGCCAATTTTTGAGGAACAACTACGGTGGCCCTTGGATCAACTACTCTGAGGCTCCGGAGGAGAGGAAGGCGTTCTGGTTTGCGCACTTCCAGGTAAAAGTATATTAAATAAATCTTCTAATTTATGCATATTCGTGATGCTAACTTAATGAATTATTTATTGTAGCAAACGTATTTTTATCCTCCGCACCGGGCCGAGTTGATTGAGCGGCTCTTTCCTACCGTTGCCGCCAAGCTTATCCGAGATGCTCTGGATGACCAGAAGGCTCGTGATCGTGCTGGAAAACCGATCCAAGGTTGGATCACGCCTGAGCAGTGGACTGCGATGAGGGCTAGATTCGACGATCCGAGCTACAAGGAAAGGTCTAAGAAGGCCAAGGCGGCTAGGCAGAATGCTGCCAAGTGGTGTGGTGGCTCGATTCCGATGACGGAATATTTCCGTCGTTTGGTATGTTTTTTCTTTTAAAATATATTATTTTAATATAAGTACCATAAAATGGTACTTGGAAAAAATATTTAAGTTTAGTAATAAAAAATATATTTTTAACAGGTATAGAGGGGTGAGGATGCAAACATGGTGACCGTCTTCTTGGCCACCCATCGCAAGGACGGAAATCTCATTGATGAGAGGGCCTCAGAGACCTATGTAAGTATTACTTTACTTTGTGTTTATTTTAATATAACTTAGGCAATTATTGAGTTTCCAAACCTTTTCTAGGCCGAGTATCTTAGGCTTCGTGAGCGGGCGACTGCTAGTGCACCTACACCTGGAGAGGCTAGTGCTTCGTCGCAGCCCGGTCCATCTCCGTCGACGGACGACCTGTGGGTGACCGTAGCTGGTGGTCTCCAGAGGGGTACGTACTACGGTACGGGCTCCTATGGCGCCCTGGTTGCGACGCAGTCATCTAGGGCCTCCCCGACAGCTGTGCATTCCACACACCCCTCGCAGTCGCAGCCCTCGCAGTCGTCGGCCAGAGTCCAGGAGGCCGTCCAGGAGGCCGTTGACCGTCAGATTGCGTCTCTCCGTGACGACTTGCTGCGAAGTATGGAGGACCAGTCCCGGTCCCAGCCGCAGGCGAACGATCCGATGCTCATCGCACGATTGGATATGCTCGACCGCAGCATGACGGAGCTACGAGAATTGACAAATGATATTAGAGCCTCCAATGATCGCAACATCATGGAGCTGCAGGCATCACACCTATCGATGGGCGAGAAGCTGACGAGGATGCATGCGTCACAGCTATCGATGGGCGAGAACCTGACGAGGATGCAGGATTCAATGGGTGATAGCAGTACGAGGCTGTTATCTACCCTGGATTCTTACAACCAGCGACTCGCATACTTGGAGCGGGCACGGCCTCCACCGACGTCACTGCCTTCTCCATCGACATCGGTGTCGATTCCACGGGACGAGTATGAGGAGTTGTTATCCTTCAAGCGCGCCGCTGGTCAGCCTCCTGCAGATCCGTAGTAGTATAGTTATTTTTATTATTATTTATGAATTATTGATACTTCAACAATAGACATGATGTATGATGCTTCTTTTGGTCTTTAATTTTTTAGTTAATTTAATTGGATTATATAGTTATCCACATTTAATTGGATTGATACTTCTTGTGGTCTTTAATTTAATTGGATTATATAGTTAACTAGATTGAATCATGTTGGTGTGTATGATGAAGATGATGTAAAACTGCAGGGAATCACCAATGTTTGCTTCTGCACATTATTTTTTTTATTTTTTTTAAAAATTAGCGACGTTATTAGCGACGTTTAGCGACGTTTAGCGACATTAATTTACGTCGCTAATTACGTCGCTACTTAGCGACGCTGTAAAATGTCGCTAAGGACGTCGCTAATTACGTCGCTAAACGTCGCCAATTGCTGACATGGCAGTATAGCCAGGTCATTAAAGACGTTGGTGTAACGTCGCGATAGATGTCGCTAATCAGCGACGTTTAGCGACTTTTCTAAACGTCGCTTTTTAGTGACTTGGCGTCGCAAAACGTCGCTAAATTTAGCGACACATTAAAGTCGCTAAAAAATGTCGGCATAGAGACGTTTAGCGACGTTTTTTGTTTTAGCGACTTGGTGTTTTCCGACTGCTTTGAAACGTCGCTAATTACGTCGCTAAACCTAATTAGCGACAATTTTTGGTTATTTAGCGACGTTTTTAGACGTCGCTAATTTGACTTTTTCTGGTAGTGGTGTGTCTCTCCCCACCCAATGTAACCACACGTCTCATGTCCACGATGCACCATATCCATGTCACGCACAATCATATCTAATGCAACAAGTCATATAGTATCTAGGAATATAATGTCAATGTCAAATCCTACATCCTATACAGAATCACCATGAATATCTCAGAAAGATCCTGTCTCATGTATAGTGTCAAGTGTCTTAGGTACAATGTACTTGATAAGACAAGTACGAGAATGTAAAGGGGTCACGAATGTCCATCTCTAGATGACTTACACAACATCGCTTACGGTGTTGGCACCCGACTAATAATCGAACGCTAAGTAAAGTCACACGGTCCTAGGTTAAGCATGTACAACAATTAATTAAGTCAAAGAAATAAGTAACAAAACTGCAAGGTTGGCATAGTACACTTGCCTGGTTTCGAATACTGAGGATGAGGTTCTGGTCCAACGCCCAAGTCCGAAGAGTTCGGAGAACCTAGGGAATGAAGGTAAAACTAATTTAGAGATTTATTACTAATTTAAATTGGGTTAATTAATTATTGAAGTTGTAAAATAATAACAAAAGGCTTTCTTATGAATGAGTCAAGGTTCAATAATAAATTAAAAAAATGGGTCTGGCCGACTTATGAATAAAAATGCTTGATTTGCACACCCCATCATATGTCCCCTTGATTAACATTAGAAGAAAGTTTATCTGATAGGTTACTTTTATTTGCATCTTACACTCAAAACTTATTTCAAGAGTCTATTTGCAAATAGTATCCGCCAATATGGCTACACTAGTAGCTCTGCTAATGGTTTATTCATAGGCTCAAACTTGTTTCTTTCCATGGGTATAGTATTTAGTTATGCAGTTCATCCCCTTCCATAATTGTTCTAGTGTCAACTAGATGGAGACCTACGCATATAATTAAGGCAAGAATTGAAGAGACATGACAAGAGCCAGGTTATGAGTTGGAGAGAAACTCACCGAGATGAAATATCGGAAACGCGAAGAACGTCTCCACACACAATCGTCCCTGACAGGTAAGTATGACGTGATCTCAGTGTACCCGAGCCCACGGAGGACGAGAAGACCAGTGCGACCTGTACGTGTCGAGGAGGTAGTAGTCGATAGCAAGGTGAAAAGCTTCACATAGGCTCGAGGAGAATGAAGGAAACACTGGAGAATATGGGAAGAACGAGGGCCGCAACTAATGTTATGGGATTGGGATGATAATGATGGTTATAAATATAGAAGAGGAATGGGTTACGGGTAGATGGGATAAGTGAGTGCCATCACAGCACAAAAAAATAACCCCTGTCCTTTCAATACTTGGTAGAAGAGTTACAGGTGAATAAAGGCTTGATTATACCCATTTCCTTTCAAATATTTGGTAGAAGAGTTACAGGTGAATAAAGGCTTGAATAACCCCTGTCCTTTCAATACTTGGTAGAAGAGTTACAGGTGAATAAAGGCTTGATTATACCCATTTCCTTTAAATATTTGGTCGAAGAGTTACAAGTGAATAAAGGCTTGAATAACCCCTGTCCTTTCAATACTTGGTAGAAGAGTTACAGGTGAATAAAGGCTTGATTATTGTCGGTTACAGATGTGTGGTCATGCATAATATAATATTAACAAATTAAATAGTGGAGACTAACCTCACTACAGGACCATGCCAACTAAATTTGCTACAATGACACCAACTAAAGTTTTGCTACCAAAAGCTTTTGTTACCACACACAAGCAAGCAATCAAAAGCTTCTATTTTGCTCCTTATGCATCAATGCTCCTGTGCATGCAAGTATTGCATGGTTTGTTTAGTTTGGAAATAATTTACTCACGTAAATAGTAGCATGCACAAATGTGTGGTGCACTTCTTTGTTCCAAACTAACAAATTTGTTATTTTGTGTAGGATCACACAACTTAAAATATAATAATAAAATAAAATAATTCAAGTTGGTTAATGCTAATATTTTTTTTATATATATATTTTTTATAATAATGATGCTATTAATATAAATTCAAATTATCAAATTATCCTATATGAAAATTAGGGGGTTTACAACTGGGGCATGCCAAGGTTTTAGTGGAGGCCCATGATGGTCTATGTTTTCAGACTTGCGGGGTGTTATGATCATCGGAGTCTCAATCAAACATATGCCTTTGAAATCCTAAATTTGTTCTTCTCGAAGCCTTGCTTGACTATCGAATCAGTTGTTTCCTTGATCCTTCCTATCTGGTTCTTGATGTTTCTTGTTCTTTTCTTTAGGGCTTATTCAGGTGCTGGAGCAGCAGGTGTTGAAGGACAGTGTTCCCTTAGGCAACAATGAGAGGTAGCACATGTTCAGAGTCAAACTCGGATAGAGCCAGTAGTTGAACAAGCTGGCACAGTGGGTCCAGAAGTTGGACATATTGAGCAACCAGCCCCTGAGATCCCCGTACCCCCAATAGTACCAGCAGTACCAGTGGTACTTGACACCCTGGCATTGCTGGAGATCCTTCGGGGAATGATGGCTATGCAGCAACACCAGATGGCAGTATAACAACATCAACAGTTTTAACAACAAGAGTAGAATATCTTGTTGATTCAAGGTTTATAGACTAATTTAGGAGCATCAGTTAGATTTTGCCAAATTAACCCAAGGTACTTCAATGGCATGGAGGATGCCATCACAGCACATGCCTGGTTGTAAGATATTGATATTATTTTGGCAGTAATAAGGGTTTCGGCAGATGAATAAGTTGATCAAGTTCGATTGCAGCTTCAAGACCTTGTCCATGATTGGTGGACGTCAATAAAGGTTGGCTTAAGGCATCCTATCTCCTGGGACAGTTTTAAGGCTCAATTTTGGGCCAAGTACTTTGGAGTCGTCGTACAGTATCAGCTTCAGTAGAGGTTTATCGGTCTCAAGCAGGCGGGTAGGACTGTGGATGGATATGTAGCCGAGTTTTGCAGGTTGAGTAGATTCGCTCCGTCTATGGTGGCTATAGAGTTGGATAGAGCAATGAGGTTTCAAAAAGGAATTTATCTGGAGATCCTATAACTGGTAGATGGGCACGACTACTAGACTTATAAAGAAGTACTGATAGCAGCTCGGAGGCACGAGCTTACCATGTAGAGCTTATCAGCAAGGACAGGAGTCCAGAAGAGGTCTCATGCTCAGAGTAGAGGAGGAGGTGGAGGAGTACATCGGACGTCAGTACCATCACCTGGCGTTCGTATCCATGATTCAGAGGATGAAAGTTTCAACAGTGACAGTACCAGCTCGGCAGCAGCTGAGACAGAAACAACAGCAACAGTGCTAGGGAGCACCGGTGGATTGCAATTACTGAGGCAAGGGAGGCCAAACTAGAGATGTGTGTGTAAAATCCCGTTCCGCTCAAGTGGACTGCCGATTCAAACGGTAAAAGTACAATATCCCGACCCGCTTTGCTCAGGCGAGAATACTCGTTTGAGGCAAAGGACATCCAGACTTGTCCCTACAGGATTTTGGCTTAGTCTTTCAGAGGCTCGCTTGAAGTATCACTCAACCGAGGCGAATCATCGCTAAGGTGGGTGGCTACGGTGAACTTGTCTTTGCTTAGCCAGCACACTTAAAATATGGAATGATACATGCTAGTCACTAGGTGAATCACCCCTACATGCTAATAAGAATACAAGGCACCTAGCTAAGGAAATAATCCTAACTTGTATTACTTGTGTTAGAATATGGAATTGAAACAGTGCTTATATTAAGACCCTCACATGCTACCCTAGATCATGTCGCTCAGTAAGTTCCTTTATGGTTTCACTCCTCGGCTTACCTTCGGGCCCGAGCTAATGTGAATGGTTATGTTTATACAAATGCATGCTTGCCTGCTTGTATATTTCCTCGTTCGATGCTTGTCGCATAAACTATGCCTCAATTGTGTAACACTGTGCATGTCATGCATTTATCTAGTTCTCCTCGAAAGACTATCTAATAGTCATTCCGTGCAAGAATGAACATGCAAGTATCCATGACAGTTAGGTCACCAAGGCAATCCCTGAACCTGGGGAATGCATCAAGGCAAGTTGTTCACTGAACAAAAATCATATCAAACAATTCAGAAAATACAGCTCATGGAGCAATTCTCATTCAAAGCAAGAATCATGATTCAAGTATCTCGTGTACTCGTGTTCTCGTGTTCTTGTGTATCTCGTGAAATTAGAAGACCAATAATTGTATGTTGCGGACAACTCAAAAATGAGGTATAGTTCCACGGACGGTCATCGGGGCAATGGGGCCGATCAGATCCAGATGGAACTTCATATATAGTCTTACGTACTTGGACAGGATGGTTTGTAGCACCCCACGTACTTTTTGTTACATTCCATCCTCGTCATTGACTACAATTGGTCCTTTATGGCTATGCCAGCAATACATGTCATATAGATAAGTCATCCTCGCTTAGCGGCTATTCGCGTGCAAGTTATTGCATCGCATCAAGAGTATCCAAAACATAGTCCCGTACTGGAACACTTGTGTTTGCATATACTAATGCCATGATTCATTTATGAATGCTCGTGCTTAAATTAACTTGGTTTGCCTTGGACAGGGAAAGTCAAATGGTAAGTTGGTAAGTCTTGCCGTGTTTCCTCTTATATCGTACGGCGCACTGCCACACGAGTTAGGCTATTCAACATTATCATGAAATTGATCCTAAGGCAACTAGAAAGATAACATAATAGTTGGTGCACGAAACCTATATTACGTATTTGGATTTGTCGAGCGGGCGAGTAGCCTTCCCACCAGTGCATTCGTGTACCGATAATCCACCAGGTTGTTTGCAGGGTACGGGAGAACCTCGTTCGGTGCGGATGCCTCCTTCGTGCGTGCTAAGGGGTGGAGTTTACTCTGGAGCCTTGGAGCGTTGCGTCCAGAACTGAAGCACATATACAAGACATAATTTTGGAACATCGCATGAACATCGCCTGTACATTATTTCACTATTGTAGCCACTTGCACGCTTTTACTGTTTCAGAGATAGAGGCTTGAACAACTTGTAATCTCGGCCATGCGCCGCCTATAACACTTTTTTATATTAATAAAGAGTTTGTTTTACTTCAGCTTATGTTATTCAATTCTTCCGCTATTGTCGACTCAGTGAACTTGTTATCAATCGCTTATGCGTTCATAATTCTGCTGTACTTGGATAATCTGTGCGACTCTGTGGCTTAAACCTCTAACAGCCACCCAATAAACCATGGCCTTGTACGGGCGTGGCTCATGCTCGTGCGGCATCACGCCCAGATGGGCCGAAGCGATCGTCCCGCGGGAGCACTGGCACGGTGATTCTCGCCTAGCGGGGATGGCCGATTAGCCTGCGGGAGATCGGGGCGTGACAGTGTGTAGGGCAGCCAATGGGTTGTGTATGAGGTATAGAAGTCCAGATCATCGGATTGCCAATTATTCGATGATGTAGAGGCCAAGAGGGCCAGTCCAATAGATACCAGCACAGCCAGTGCCAGGGGCAGTCCAGCAGAGAAGGCCAGCAATAGCATTTAGGTCATTAGCTCAGCGTCCTTTACCGACGAAAGCTCATATGTACCAACAACAACAGAATCAATAGCAGGTCCAGTAGATGCCACAACAACAATGTGTCCAAGGGAGGCAACAACAAGGAGCACAGCAGGGCCAAGGACAAGCTTTCACTTTATCTCTGGAGGAGACTTTGGCATCAGGAGACGTGGTGGAAGGTAATATCTTTGTCGCATCTTTTTCTTCTGTAGCATTGTTTGATTCCGGTGCATCTCATTCATTTGTATCTGTAACCCCCCTCAATTATTTTTATAGATAGACTAATTTTGGTTAGAAATTTTGGTCTAGCATCAGGTATTTGAGGTTTAGAATTTATGTTGCAGTTGTTTGATTCTTTATTTATAATCCTTGGTGCACCCTACTGTTGTTGCAATATTCAGAGCCCAATAATAGCCCATAATTTTTTAACTAATTGTTGCACTCTTGACTTGACAAGCCAACCTAGGCGGTGGACTTTTTTGTCACTCACAAACACAATCCTTTGTGCCCTTATTTAATTACAAAACTTCCCGGTCCCAAAATCCATTCTTTAATCCTGTGTAAAGTACCTTTGTCGTTGCTATCAATTTTGGGACACAAACTCAACCCGTTTAGCCGGACCAATTAAAGGGTCCAAGACTGACACCAAGCCTACACCTTTTATGACCTTTGTGTCACTCCAAATTGAGACCCCATGTGCCCCTATTTAATTTAATAGTACATAATATTTTATTTTAATTAAATTGGGGATACCAACTTTGATTAATCCCAACTTAACCCCAATTTAACCCAATATCCATTCATTAAGCCCATGCAAAACACACAACACCCCCTCACCCTACATAACACCAAACACTACTTCCCACACCAAATCCCCATCATTTTTTATGCATGTGCAATTATCCAAAAGTTAAGGGGCTTATTTGCAAATATGGAAATATGTGTCACCGCCTCATTGGCCAAGGCACATAAACCCCCTCTCCCTCTCTTGACCAGTCAAATCATTCCCCCTCTCCCCTTTGGATGTATATTTCTTTCATGAAGAATCTGGGCCATCCATTCAAAATTGAAACTCATCCTCACCACACACTCACCTATATAATCTCTCCATCACCCCCTTTTTCCATTGCCGACCCTAATCCCAAGGAGCATTGAAAACCACCCCCCCTCTCTCTCTCCTCCCTCTTCCTACATTCTCAACCGACCACACCATCCCATTTCTCTATTTTTCTTCTTCTTCTTCCTCTTCACTTCTCCTTCTCCTGTTTCAAAACCCGACCGTCCTCCCCCTACTCCGGCCATCCATGATTCTTCCACCACCACCAACGGCCTCCAAACCTCCACCCTTCACCGCGTCTCCCCCATCCCGCACCACTTCCACGCTCACCGCCGAGCTCCGGCCACTACCACCTTCAGCAGCCACCGCCACCTTCACCACCCCGTTCACCTTGAACCGCCCCTGCCGTCTCCATGAGACTCCACCACCTCGGCCAACTGCCAACGTCATCTCGACGAGCTGCTGTCGACCTTCTCCGGCCACCACCGTGTCTCCTCCTCCATCAAGTCCTCCACCAATCGCCTACACCTACACCGGCGACCCGCTGCTGTCGTCCCCCTCAACCACCTAGAGCCATTCTCCGGCCACCCGTACCTCTATGACCCGCGTCGTCTCATCTCATCATCACCATTACCATCCGGCCAGCACCACCATCACTACGATTATCTCTTGCCTTCTCCACGAGCTCTGGCCGACCACCACGGCTACCCCCCTTCCAGCAACCTCCGCGGGATCAACGCTGCCACCACACGCCACCATGGTAACCTATCTCCCATCTTCTTGAGTAGTATAATATTGTGTATTGTTATATATAACTTAGTTAGGGTTTATGTAAATATATTGAATTTAGGGTTGTGAATGATATAGAATGAGTTTAGGGTTTATATATGCTGTAACACCCCGTTCCGCTCAAGCGGACTGCCGTCTCAAACGGCAATAGTACAACTGTCCCGACCCGCCTTGCCTCAACGAGAAGCAAAAGATATCCAGACTTGTCCCTACAGGAATCCGGCTTGGACTTTCAGAGGCTCGCTTGACGTATCGCTCTACCGAGGCGAATCATCGCTAAGGTGGGTGGCTACGGTAAACTTGTCATTGCTTAGCCAGCACACATAAAATCTGGAATATTTATGCTAGTCGCTAAGGATTCACCCCTGCATGCTAATAAATCCAACGCACCTAGCTAAGGGAAAAATTCCAACTCGTATTGCTTATGCTAGAACATGGAAATTAAAATACTGCTTGTATTCAGACCCTCGTATGCCAAGTCCCCTAACGATCTAACTCTCGGCTTACCTTCGGGTCCGAGCAACGTGCCTGCTTATGTTCCTTAGAAACGCATGCTAGTCTGCTTGAATGTTGCCATGTTTTCATCCAAACCCCGGGAGACTACTACGTAATCGTTCCGTGCCTGAATGAACCTGCAAGTATCCGGGACCATTAGGTCACCAAGGCAATTCCCGAACCAGGGAATCTGCACCCTGACTGAATAAATTACTGAATCACAGCTCGTGGAGCAAACTACTGAATCAACTGGCCTGGCAAACACTATTGAATCACTGAATACTGCCTCAACAAGTTCTGTATATATATACTGCCTCGAAATCATTCCATACCGGACTTGTTCAATATATACACATACTGCATCGAACTTGTTCATGTACCAGACCGAGATCATGACCTGCATGTCACGGACAAGTCGAAAACGAGACATAGTTCCACGGGCGGTCACCGGGGCACTGGGACCGTTCCGATTCGGATGGAACAGAACGATAGTCTACTGCATCTGGACAGGATGGTCTACAACCACCACTGCATCTTTGTTGCTTTCCATCCTTGTTCAAGACTATAACGAACTGCACGATAGTCTACTGCATCTAGACAGGATGGCCTGCAACCACCACTGCATCTTTGTTGCTTCCCATCCTTGTTCAAGACTATAACTGGTCCATATGGCTATGCCAGTGACTCATGTTCATATAGATAAGTCATCCATGCTTAGCGGCTATCCGCGTGTGAGTCACTGCATCGCATCAATGAACAACTGAACACCTGAACGATCATGCTAAAAATAACCCTCGTGTTTGCATATGCTATATCACTGAATGTTTATACTTGCCCGTGCATGAATTAACATATTTTGCCTCAATATTTGCCTTGGACAGGGAAGGAGAAATGGTAAGTTGGTAAGTCTCGCCGTGTTTCCTCAAACATCGCACGACGCACTGCCCGATACGTTAGGCTATTCAATGTTTGCATGAAACTGATCCTAAGGCAACTAGAAAGACAACTTAATAGTTGTGCACGAAACCTGTATAACGTGTTTGGATTTGTCGAGCGGGCGAGTAGCTTCCCCACCAGTGCATTCAATGTACTGATAATCCACCAGTTTGTATGCAGGGTGCGGGAGAACCTCGTTCGGTGTGGATGCCTCCTTCGTGCGTGCTAAGGCCAGGAGTTCCCTCTGAAGCCTAGCGACGGTGCGTCCGGAACTGAAGCACATATACAAGACATAATATTGGAACATAGCCCGAACAAAGCCTGAACATTGCCTGTACAATCATTCCACAGTTGTAGCCACATGGCACACTTTTACTGTTTCCGAGAGAGAGGCTTGAGCGACTTGTAATCTCGGCTATACGTCGCCTGTAACACATGTCTATATCAATAAAAGAGCTTGCTTTACTTTAACTTGTGTTTCAATGCTTCCGCTATATTGTCGACTCAGTGAACCTGTTATCGATCGCCTATGCGTTCATAACTCCGCTGTACTCGGACAATCTGTGCGACTCTGTGGCTTAGAACTCTTATCGCCAGCCAATGAATCACGGCCTTGCACCGGCGCGGTTCACGCTCGTGCGGCATCACGCCCGGATGGGTCAAGCGATCGTTCCGCGGGAGCGCTGGTGAGGGTGATTCCCGCCTAGCGGGAACGGCCGATTTGCCTGCGGGAGATCGGGGCGTGACATGTTGGTATCAGAGCCTGGCTTCTACGCCTTTGGACTTCTATTCGATATCTCTGTTTCGAAAGCTCGTTCGTGGGTTATGTGCACGCTCTCTCTCAATGCCTCGATGGGATGTTCCAAAAATAAGTCTAAATACTTTCAAAATACGTTTTGAATGATATGCTTGTTTGTGTATGCTGTGCTGCGAGTGGCCTTTATGCCAACCTGTGCGAACCCTTGAGAGTATCGCTAGTAACTTGTCCGATTTTTACTAACTCTAAGTTTGGTTGAATGCATCTATTCGAGGGACGCCTTGAACTAGTGCACCATCCAAGACTTAAGAAAAGGTAAAATTCGAGTGCTGAGACTTCGCTATCACTAAGCTGGTTGACGTGCTCACATTAGAAATGCATGTCGAAGGTGCGCACGATCCAGTCTAAGCGATATGCTGATTTCGACGCTTGTGCAAGTGAATATCCAAATGAACAAGTACAACGACTTGTCTAGGATTGCCTCAACCCTAGATTACTGCTTGTCCTCAGTAAGTCTCGAGAACGAGACTTTTTCTGAGTTGGGTAGGATGTAACACCCCGTTCTGCTCAAGCGGACTGCCGTCTCAAACGGCAATAGTGCAACTGTCCCGACCCGCCTTGCCTCAACGAGAAGCAAAAGATATCCAGACTTGTCCCTACAGGAATCCGGCTTGGACTTTCAGAGGCTCGCTTGACGTATCGCTCTACCGAGGCGAATCATCGCTAAGGTGGGTGGCTACGGTGAACTTGTCTTTGCTTAGCCAGCACACATAAAATCTAGAATATTTATGCTAGTCGCTAAGGATTCACCCCTGCATGCTAATAAATCCAACGCACCTAGCTATAGGAAAAATCCTAACTCGTATTGCTTATGCTAGAACATGGAAATTAAAATACTGCTTGTATTCAGACCCTCGTATGCCAAGTCCCCTAACGATCTAACTCTCGGCTTACCTTCGGGTCCGAGCAACGTGCCTGCTTATGTTCCTTAGAAACGCATGCTAGTCTGCTTGAATGTTGCCATGTTTTCATCCAAACCCCGGGAGACTACTACGTAGTCGTTCCGTGCCTGAATGAACCTGCAAGTATCCGGGACCATTAGGTCACCAAGGCAATTCTCGAACCAGGGAATCTGCACCCTGACTGAATAAATTACTGAATCACAGCTCGTGGAGCAAACTACTGAATCAACTGGCCTGGCAAACACTACTGAATCACTGAATACTGTCTCAACAAGTTCGGTATATATATACTGCCTCGAACTCGTTCCATACCGGACTTGTTCAATATATACACATACTGTATCGAACTTGTTCCTGTACCAGACCGAGATCCTGACCTGCATGTCGCGGACAACTCGGAAACGAGGCATAGTTCTACGGATGGTCACCGGGACACTGGGACCGTTCCAATCCGGATGGAACTGCACGATAGTCTACTGCATCTGGACAGGATGGTCTGCAACCACCACTGCATCTTTGTTGCTTTCCATTCTTGTTCAAGACTATAATGAACTGCACGATAGTCTCCTGCATCTGGACAGGATGGCCTGCAACCACCACTGTATCTTTGTTGCTTCCCATCCTTGTTCAAGACTATAACTGGTCCTTATGGCTATGCCAGCGACTCATGTTCATATAGATAAGTCATCCTCGCTTAGCGGCTATCCGCGTGCGAGTCACTGCATCGCATCAATGAACAACTGAACAACTGAACGATCATGCTAAAAATGACCCTCGTGTTTGTATATGCTATGCCACTGAATGTTTATACTTGCCCGTGCGTGAATTAACATATTTTGCCTCAATGTTTGCCTTAGACAGGGAAGAAAAAATGGTAAGTTGGTAAGTCTCGTCGTGTTTCCTTAAACATCGTACGGCGCACTGCTCGACACGTTAGGCTATTCAATGTTTGCATGAAACTGATCCTAAGGCAACTAGAAAGATAACTTAATAGTTGTGCACGAAACCTGTATAACGTGTTTGGATTTGTCGAGCGGGCGAGTAGCTTCCCCACCAGTGCATTCAATGTTCTGATAATCCACCAGTTTGTATGCAGGGTGCGGGAGAACCTCGTTCGGTGTGGATGCCTCCTTCGTGCATGCTAAGGCCAGGAGTTCCCTCTGAAGCCTTGCGACGGTGCATCCGGAACTGAAGCACATATATAAGACATAATGTTGGAACATAGCCCGAACAAAGTCTGAACATCGCCTGTACAATCATTCCACAGTTGTAGCCACATGGCACGCTTTTACTGTTTTCGAGAGAGAGGCTTGAGCGACTTGTAATCTCGGTTATACGTCGCCTGTAACACATGTCTATATCAATAAAAGAGCTTGCTTTACTTCAACTTGTGTTTCAATGCTTCCGCTATATTGTCGACTCAGTGAACCTGTTATCGATCGCCTATGCGTTCATGACTCCGCTGCACTCGGACAATCTGTGCGACTCTGTGGCTTAGAACTCTTACCGCCAGCCAATGAATCATGGCCTTGCACGGGCGCGGTTCACGCTCGTGCGGCATCACGCCCGGATGGGTCAAGTGATCGTTCCGCGGGAGCATTGGCGAGGGTGATTCCCGCCTAGCGGGAACGGCCGATTTGCTTGCGGGAGATCGGGGCGTGACATGTTGGTATCAGAGCCTGGCTTCTACGCCTTTGGACTTCTATTCGATATCTCTGTTTCGAAAGCTCGTTCGTGGGTTATGTGCACGCTCTCTCTCAATGCCTCGATGGAATGTTCCAACAATAAGTCTAAATACTTTCAAAATGCGTTTTGAATGATATGCTTGTTTGTGTATGCTGTGCTGCGAGTAGCCTTTGTGCCAACCTGCGCGAACCCTTGAGAGTTTCGCTAGTAACTTGTCCAATTTTCACTAACTCTAAGTTTGGTTGAATGCATCTATTCGACGGACGCCTTGAACTAGTGCACCAACCAAGACTTAAGAAAAGGTGAAATTCGAGTGCTGAGACTTCGCTATCACTAAGCTGGTTGACGTGCTCATACTAGAAATGCATGTCGAAGGTGCGCACGATCCAGTCTAAACGATATGCTGATTTCGACGCTTGTGCAAGTGAATATCCAAATGAACAAGTACAACGACTTGTCTAGGATTGCCTCAACCCTAGATTACTGCTTGTCCTCAGTAAGTCTTGAGGACGAGACTTTTTCTGAGTTTGGTAGGATGTAACACCCCATTCCGCTCAAGCGGACTGCCGTCTCAAACGGCAATAGTACAACTGTCCCGACCCGCCTTGCCTCAACGAGAAGCAAAAGATATCCAGACTTGTCCCTACAGGAATCCGGCTTGGACTTTCAGAGGCTCGCTTGACGTATCGCTCTACCGAGGCGAATCATCGCTAAGGTGGGTGGCTACGGTGAACTTGTCTTTGCTTAGCCAGCACACATAAAATCTGGAATATTTATGCTAGTCGCTAAGGATTCACCCATGCATGCTAATAAATCCAACGCACCTAGCTAAGGGAAAAATCCTAACTCGTATTGCTTATGCTAGAACATGGAAATTAAAATACTGCTTGTATTCAGACCCTCGTATGCCAAGTCCCCTAACGATCTAACTCTTGGCTTACCTTCGGGTCCGAGCAACGTACCTGCTTATGTTCCTTAAAAACGCATGCTAGTCTGCTTGAATGTTGCCATGTTTTTATCCAAATCCCGGGAGACTACTACGTAGTCGTTCCGTGCCTGAATGAACCTGCAAGTATCCGGGACCATTAGGTCACCAAGGCAATTCCCGAACCAGGGAATCTGTACCCTGACTGAATAAATTACTGAATCACAGCTCGTGGAGTAAACTACTGAATCAACTGGCCTAGCAAACACTACTGAATCACTGAATACTGCCTCAACAAGTTCTGTATATATATACTGCCTCGAACTCGTTCCATACCGGACTTGTTCAATATATACACATACTGCATCGAACTTGTTCCTGTATCAGACCGAGATCCTGACCTGCATGTCGCGGATAACTCGGAAACAAGGCATAGTTCCACGGGCGGTCACCGAGGCACTGGGACCATTCCGATCCGGATGGAACTGCACGATAGTCTACTGCATCTGGACAGGATGGTCTGCAACCACCACTGCATCTTTGTTGCTTTCCATCCTTGTTCAAGACTATAACGAACTGCACGATAGTCTACTGCATCTGGACAGGATGGCCTGCAACAACCACTGCATCTTTGTTGCTTTCCATCCTTGTTCAAGACTATAACTGGTCCTTATGGCTATGCCAGCGACTCATGTTCATATAGATAAGTCATCCTCGCTTAGCGGCTATCCGCGTGCGAGTCGCTGCATCGCATCAATGAACAACTGAACACCTGAACGATCATGCTAAAAATGACCCTCGTGTTTGCATATGCTATGCCACTGAATGTTTATACTTGCCCGTGCGTGAATTAACATGTTTTGCCTCAATATTTGCCTTGGACAGGGAAGAAGAAATGGTAAGTTGGTAAGTCTCGCCGTGTTTCCTCAAACATCGCACGGCGCACTGCCCGACACGTTAGGCTATTCAATGTTTGCATGAAACTGATCCTAAGGCAACTAGAAAGACAACTTAATAGTTGTGCACGAAACCTGTATAACGTGTTTGGATTTGTCGAGCGGGCGAGTAGCTTCCCCACCAGTGCATTCAATGTACTGATAATCCACCAGTTTGTATGCAGGGTGCGGGAGAACCTCGTTCGGTGTGGATGCCTTCTTCGTGCGTGCTAAGCCAGGAGTTCCCTCTGAAGCCTTGCGACGGTGCGTCCGGAACTGAAGCACTTATACAAGACATAATGTTGGAACATAGTCCGAACAAAGCCTGAACATCGCCTGTACAATCATTCCACAGTTGTAGCCACTTGGCACGCTTTTACTGTTTCCGAGAGAGAGGCTTGAGCGACTTGTAATCTCGGCTATACGTCGCCTGTAACACATGTCTATATCAATAAAAGAGCTTGCTTTACTTCAACTTGTGTTTCAATGCTTCTGCTATATTGTCGACTCAGTGAACCTGTTATCGATCGCCTATGCGTTCATGACTCCGCTGCACTCGGACAATTTGTGCGACTCTGTGGCTTAGAACTCTTACCGCCAGCCAATGAATCACGGCCTTGCACGGGCGCGGTTCACGCTCGTGCGACATCACGCCCCGATGGGTCAAGCGATCGTTCCGCGGGAGCGCTGGCGAGGGTGATTCCTGCCTAGCGGGAACGGCCGATTTGCCTGTGGGAGATCGGGGCGTGACATATGCCATGTGAGATTTTAAGGTTTTATATAGTTTTTTATCCGACCTTAGATGCCACAGGGTCACAAAATAAATAATCCAACCTTAGAGGCCACAGGGTCACGAAACAGATAACCCAACCTTAGAGGCCACAGGGTTACGAATACCGAAAACAGAGAAGAAAGCTGTCAATTTGTTTATAATCGTTCTCACACGTCTAGCACTCTCGTGGGTCTGTATAATCCAATGCTATCCAAACTAATACATGGTATGTGACAAGTGTTTCTAATCTAATAATATCAAGAATAAAATTTAAGGCTAGTATCATGTGAATCTATGGAAACAATTATAGGTCATATAAAAAGTATATCAAATTTAAACATGCTATATGAAATTAAAAATTTGCCAAGGTATACTTGCATGTTATGTCCATGTTGAGTTACGATCCCAAAGTTTAACCAAGATCTATCCATGAACCAACAATCTATAACCATCATGAATATCTACAATTTCCAAAGAACGTAAAAAAAAATGTCATACACAAAAATAATCACAAACAACTACTACTAACTAGGAAGGCGGGATTAATCTAAGTCGTCTATCATCTATGTCACCTAAGCTAATTATTCGTTATAACATCTAGAACTAAGTCAAATTAGTCTCTATAATCAATATTTATTTATTAAAATTCTGAATTATAAGTTAAACCTAAAAATAAATCATGTTTGCAAGTTCGAGATTTGTGGCACGCAAATCGAAGCATTATGTTGACCAAAAAGTCAAATGAGGCAAACCAAAATTTTGAGTACATGAACATGTAGATTTCAGCGTCACAAGAACACTAGAATTGACGTTTCACACGAATCTCGAATCCTTTACGAGATATCAAATTTATAAATTATAGATTAAGATTTCGGTAGATCCTTATTTGTCTATAAATTTAATTATTTAAAAAGAATAATAAACTAATGGATTAATTTTTGAAATTTTAAAATTTTATATTTTTCTGTATCAGTTTTCCAAAACATCAAACGGATCGCCAAAACAAGTACGAAATCTCCCAAAATCTCAAAAACAGCGAGACATGATCGTATTTCAGATTATACTAAAATAATTTTAAAGAATTATAAATTTAAAATTAAATTTATTAAAATATATTATGAAATTTTACCTCAAGCTTTTAACGAAAAAAACTAAACGTGAATCGGTGTCCGGAGTTAGGAGATATGGCACTTCCAAGTCGATTTAGCTGCTAAAAAGGGACTATTTTTGTGGCAAATTTTGGGGATAATTTGGTCGAAAAATAGAGATAGATTTTGAATGATAGGAAAAAAATAAAGGAATTATATGTTTCTTTATTTCAGATTTATTTACTTTAATAGATATGATTTAATTTAAATATATATGAGTCAATTTGTTAGGATATGATAGTATGAAGTTGCTTTCCTAGTAGATTTAGGATTAAAATTAATTTAAATTATAGTTTAGATTTATCTAAAAAATAATTTATAATTTTATTTAGAATTATCTTAGATAGTATATATAATCTAATCTAATCTTATTTATATCTATTAACATTAAATTAGCATATATCCAATATTAAGTGTATATATAATCCAAATTCTAAAAAATTTATTTATTCCATTAGCTATTTATAATTACTTATTTTAGAATCAAATTTAATAATTAAAAATTATTTAAAAAAAATATAAATTGGTCTGGGGTTTTACACTATTCTTACGAGAAGTTTAGTTCCCGTGAAGCACAATTCAGGTGGCAACTTTTTCACGCAATCATGCAGGAGAAGGCATTATAAAAGAAAGATTCCAAGTAAGAATTCTTGCCCCCTTGTCATTTTTCGCCCGGGTGTGCAAGCTACTCATGTACGACTTGGAAAACTCACTTCCGTACGTATAATAAAAGCGCTTCTCGCTTGACTCATTTTTGTGTAGATGATAGAAGATCTTCCCGCGTGACTCACTCTGGCATGGGAGACAAGGTTTATTTCCATAAGAATCATCAAATTACTCCCCGCGCAACTCAGAAAGACTACTTTTGCATGGGTGGAAAAGCATATTTTCGTGCAGGTGAAAAGTTTATTTTTGCACAACTCACAATTTCTACGTTGCTCACCCTTACCATTTTCGTATGTGGTAGGTACTCGACCTAGCAAACCTTGATTTGTTACTGATGTAATCGAATTAGCCATAAGAAATAGGAAAAGACGAAAGAAAGAGTAATTTGGGGAATTAGAAAAGAGTAATTTAGGGAATTAGGATTTTATTATTTGAGGAAAAAAAGAGGGGGTACAGAATATCAGAGGAGGAAGAAGAAGAATTACAGCAAGAAACAAGAAAGTTTACATCTCCTCTCCCTGTACTCGTCCCTACAAGAGTATTTGTAGGCTACATTTTCCAGGGATTCAGTAACAGCTTTGGATAAGCTGGCACAGGCCTGTAACGGTCTTGGATGAGCTGGCACATGCCTGTAATGGTCTTGGATGAGCCTTTACATCTCCTCTCTCTGTCTCTATCCCCTCATTGCCACTGCACCAACAAGTCTACATCTGCTTTTCACTTCCTTTGAGCTAATCTCCTCTCAAGAATCATATCCGACTCCAGGATAGTTGTCTCATTGCTTTGTGGCACTCCTGCTTGAACAAAAGTTTTATGCCCCAGTTGTTTCTTTAACTGTGAGACATGAAAGAATGGATGGAGCAATGCTTCATCTGGAAATTCTAGCTTATAGGCCACAGGACCAATTCGAGCTAATACTTTGTAAGGACAATAGAATTTAGGTGAGAGATTTTGGGGCCTCCGTTGAGCTAAAGAGATCTTCATGTAAGGTTGCACTCTCAAATATACCAAGTCCCCTATCTCAAAAACTCTTTCAGTCCTATGCAAGTCTGCATACTTCTTCATTCGATCCTAGGCTAACACCAAATTATCTTTCAGTAAATGATGAGCATTATCTCTTGAGGCTATGACTTCTGCCACTGCATTATGTTTAGCACAATTCGGGAGGTAGGTAAACAAATTGGGAGGTTACCTCCCATAAACTGCTTCAAATGGAGTCACCTTGGTACAAGTGTGCTAGTTAGTATTATACCAATACTCATCCTTAGCCAGGAACTTACTCCATTGTTTGGGTTTGTGATAACAAAAGCACCTTAAGTAGGCTTCTATGCATCAATTTGTGACCTCTGTCTGTCCATCAGACTGAGGATGGTAAGCATTACTGTAAGCCAAGTTAGTTCCCTGCAATTTGAATAACTCTTTCCAAAATTGACTTGTGAAAAGAGGATCTCTATCTGAAACAATAGTTCTAGGAAAATCATGCAACTTCACAACACCTTCCACAAAAACTTGAGCCACACTCTTAGGTGTGTAACGATGCACAAGAGAAAATAGATGAATGTACTTTGTTAATCTGTCTAAAACTACTAGGATGTTGGTTTTCTGATAGCTGCTAGGGAGACCCTCTAAAAAGTCCATGGAAATATCCTCCCAAACCCTCTCAGGAATATGAAGGGGTTGCAAGAGCCCTGCTGGTGAACTGGTTTCATACTTATTTTCTTGACACATTGCACAGTTCTGCACATAATCCTTTACCCTTTTATTTATCCCTTTCCAGTAATAGGTCCTTCTTAACCTTTGTAGAGTCTTTTAAGTAACCTGAGTGACCCCACTAGGCACATCATGATGTTCCTGGAGCATGGTAATGACAAATGGAGACTGAGGATCTATACGTAGTCTTTGTTTGTAATATAACAGGCCATTTTTGAGTGAATACTTATAACTATTCAACTTCCCCTTATTCCATTTTCCCAACTTCTTCTGATAATAATATGAGGTAACCATTTGAGTTTGAAATTGTTGCAACCAAGGAGCAGTAAATTTTTTGGTGGCTTCTAGTGTCATGATGTGCCTTCTAGAGAGATTATCAGCAACTTGATTCTCCTTACCCTTCTTATATTCCACTTTATAATTATATCCATGTAATTTGAGGACCCAATTGTATTGTGCTTCAGTATGGACCCTTTGTTCTAGCATATACTTCAAGGGTTTATGATCAGTCTTGATGACGAATTCTCTGCCCCATAAGTATTGTTTTCACTTTTTTATTGCTAGTAATATTGCCAACATCTCCTTCTCATAAGTGGATAGCAACTTAGCCCTCCCTTTCAAGACTTGGCTCAGATAGGCTATTGGTCTCCCCTCTTGCATTAGTAATGCCCCTATACCCTCATCAGAAGCATCACATTCTAAAACAAAAGTCTTAATAAAATCTGGCATTAGGGCTGCAAATGAGCCAAGCCGTTCGCAAGCTGCTCGAAGCTCGGCTCGATAAAAGCTCGTTTGAGCTCGGTTCGTTTAGTAAACAAGCCAAGCTCAAGCTTCATTTTCGAGCTCGTTTAATAAACGAGCCAAGCTCAAGCTTAGAAGTACTCGGCTCGTTTGAGCTCGCGAGCTGGTTCGTTTAGAAGCTTGCGAGCTGACTCGTAAGCTGGCTCGTTTAGAAGCTCGTTTAGGAGCTCGTTGTTGGCAGTGTACAAATTTATTTTATTATTTATATTTTAATTTTTTCTTTGTTGAATTCTAATTTTATGCATGTTTGTATTACAATATGGTTGTGTGCATTATATATAATTATATGTCCTTAATAATTGATATTAAAGAACTTTTTAAATTAAATTTTTATAAATAAATTATTAATATTATAGGTACTTGAATTCAAGCCTAACTAGCTTGAAATCAAGTTCGTTAAGCTCGAAATCAAGCTTAATGAGCTTGAAATAAAGCTGAACAAGCTCGAAATCAAGCTTAAAGAGCTTGAGTTTGAGCTTATCAAGCTTGTTTATCAAGCTTGAATCAAGCTTGCTTATCAAGCCAAGCTCGAGCTCAAACCAAGCCAAGCACAAGCTTAATATAAACGAGCTCGAGCCAAGCTCAAGCTCTAAAATAAAAAATTTATCAAGCTCGAGCTCGAACTTGGTTAATTCTAATCAAGCCAAGCTCAAGCTTATGAAAGCTTGGCTCGGCTTGGCTCGTTTGCACCCCTATCTGGCATCACCAAGACTGGTGGTTCTGTATGGGCTCTTTTAAGATTTTTAAAAGCAAAATAAGATGCTTCACTCCACTGATAGGCATCTTTCTTTAACAAATATGTCAATGGACTTACTATGGTTCCATAATTTCTTATAAATATCCTGTAATAGCTAATCAACCCCAAAAATCATCTCAGTTCTTTGAGATATTTTGGCACTGGCCACTTCACAACAGCTTGAATCTTGTTCCTGACCACTTCAATCCCTTGATTAGTTATAATATGCCCCAGATACTGTACTTGTTGCTGAAAGAAAAAATACTTGCTTCTCTTAACTTTCAACTGATTTTCAGAGAGTTTCCTGAAGACCTTCTCTACATGTTCTTGGTGATCTTCAAATTTAGCACTATATATGAGGATGTCATCAAAGAACACCAACACAAACCTCCTCAAATATTCCTTGAATA
Source organism: Iris macrosiphon (assembly GCA_036927795.1). Taxonomy (NCBI): domain Eukaryota; kingdom Viridiplantae; phylum Streptophyta; class Magnoliopsida; order Asparagales; family Iridaceae; genus Iris; species Iris macrosiphon. The sequence goes on from JAYESA010000005.1 coordinate 214,819,864, forward strand.
TATCATTCATCATGGCTTGGAATGTGGAGGGAGCATTTGTGAGACCAAATGGCATGATCGAGAATTCATAATGCCCCTCATGAGTTCTAAAAGCAGTTTTCGGAATGTCCTATTCAGCCATCCTAACTTGGTGATATCCTGATCTTAGGTCAAGCTTAGTGTAGTACTTAGATCAATTTAATTCATCAAACTACTCTTCTATAAAAGGAATGGGGAACTTGTCCTTAATAGTGAGTTGATTTAAGGATCTGTAGTCATTACACATTCTCCGAGTCCCATCAATTTTTTAACTAATATGACTGGAGATGAATAAGAACTATTATTGTGTCTAATGATTCATGTACTTAACATTTATCCCACCTACTTTTCTATCATTTTTTTGTATATATGAGGGCCTATAAGAACTATTGCACACAGGTGAAGATCCAGAGATTAATGGAATTTGATTATCATACCTTCTTGGGGGTGGCAGGCCTTTGGGTTCTTCAAAAAGATGGTTGTAGTCACTCAGTAATTTATGTACTGTAGGATGGAGGTCACTTTCATTCTCCTCCTTCTTTTCTAGTGAACACAGCTGTATCAAAAAAATTAAGGATTTTGTCTCAAATCCTTGATTATTGGCTTTGCCAAGTTCTATTATCTGACTGAATCCCTTTTAGTTGATGAGTAACTCCACCCATAACACATTTCATAGTAAGCTCATGGAAGTTCCATACTATATTTCCTAGTGTGCTCAGCCAATTGGATCCCAATACAACCTGACACCCAGTGAATTGTAGATGGAGTAGATTTGCAACTATTTTCTGTCCTTGACAGTCTATGATAACCCCTTTACTCAGTCCCTGGATCTGCATTTTTCCCCATTGGCCACCATTACTTCAAAGGGTTCCTAATCACATGAGGGTAATCCCATCCTAGAATTGAACTTTCTATCCAAAAAGTTGTGGGTTGACCCAGAATCAACCAATATAAGCACTGGTTTACTCTGCAAACTGCATCTTAATTTCATGGAAGTACGATGCAAGGCTCCTGACAAGGCTTGTAGTAAGATGGCAAAGGACCTGGGTGTTGGTTTAAAATCTTCTTCTTTTGTTGTAGCCTGATTCACTGTGAGGTTTGTATCTTCATCTATGGCTATCATGTAAAAAAAAATTCTTTACATCTGTGACCTTTGAACCATTTTTTATTACACAAGAAATAAAGCCCCAAATCCTTTCTCCTTACTATTTCACTAGGAAAAATCTTCGCATACTGTTGATTAATAGAAGGATGTGAACCTTTACTATAATTGGATAACTGTGAAGAGGTTTCCTTGGTTCCCCTACTTTCCTCAGTTCTTGTTGGATCTGAGACATTGGAGTATGAAACTGATTTGGTGTAGGGTTGGTTTGAGCTACCCTTATATGCCTTCCTTAATGCTGCCAATTTAGCTTCAAGTAATCTTGCTAATTGCATTGCATCAGGTAATGAGGCTGGTTTGGAAATATGCACCTCAAACCTAATCTCTTCTTTTAGTCCCCCCATATATTGGCTGATGAGACAATCTTCATTTAATCCATGGATCCTTTTAGACAATTTTTGATACTGGGAATCATAATCATGCACAGAGCCTTCCTGCCTTAATATCTTGAGCTCAATAACATGGTTGGTCTTGGGTTCAAATTCCAACCTAATGGCCATCTTATATTCCTCCCAACTCATGCATCCTCCCCTTATCTTGGTGATCCAATCAAACCAATAAGCAGTTTTGCCTTTCATTTGGACAGAGCACACTCTGACCTTATCACTCTCAGGCACCAAATAATAGTTGAAGTAGTTATTTGCTCTCCGCAACCACTCCTCAACTTCTGATGTTCCATCATAGTCAAGTAATTTCAACCTCACTATTGGCATATCATTATTTTTCCCAAGAAACACAGGGTTTAAACTAGATTGTTGCCAAATTGGGGGAGAAGAATTGACTTTAGGTCTTTTCATGGAGTTTGAACTCACATTATATCCAAGAGCATTGCTATTCAAAGGAGTAGATGAATCACTTTGATCAGCAGCAGATCCAACATTAGACTCTCCGACTTTCCTAATTTTGAACAATTCTTCAAAAAATTTCTCAATATTATAGCTCATTTGCTCTACTTTACCTTCCAAAACCTACATCCTCGTCTCGCCATTGTTGGAAGCTCAATTATGTGGAGATCCATGGAGAGAGAGCCATGGTAGCTCAAATCAAGATACTCTCCGCCTTCCCTGACCAGACCAGACCAGCCGGCTCTGATACCAAATTGGTAGGTACTCGACCTAGCAAACCTTGATTTGTTGCTGATGTACATGAATTAGCCATAAGAAATAGGAAAAGAAGGAAGAAAGAGTAATTTGGGGAATAGGGTTTTATTATTTGAGGAAAAAAAGAGGGGGTACAGAATATTAAAGGAGGAAGAAGAAGAATTACAGCAAGAAACAAGAAAGTTTATATCTCCTCTCCCTATATTCGTCCCTACAAGAGTATTTATAGCCTATATTTTCCAGGTATTCAGTAACAGCTTTGGATGAGCTGGCACAGGCCTGTAACGATCTTGGATGAGCTGGCATAACAGATTGGTTGCGGAGGTGGCATTCCAACTGGCAATGATGACAATTAAGGAGAGACTATTGTGGGTACTAAAGCTTCATAACATCCACTATAATGCCTATATTCTGATATGACATTCTGATACGAGCTTAATAGTACTGAAGTCCTCCTTACTGAGCCACTGCAAATCACTGAGCCACCACTATGATGCTGAGCTATCCATTGTACTGACCTGAACTGCCATCCAACTAGGTATTTATCAATATGGCTCATAATTCCAGCATGGATCTTGAGCATTATTTCAGTGGGGACCATCCTGATCATTTCAACATGGATTATCGTTCCAATAGGATGTTTAATGCTCGGGTCAAACATGGCATCAAAGCTTCACAAGTTCATTCAAACAATTTGATTTTTGTTGTACTAGCAAAAAGAATGAATTAGTCTAGGATCTTGTTTGGCAGAAGGAATTCCGAGTTATCCATAGCAATGTCAAATACAAATGATGATGGTGAACCATCTATGTTCTATCATTATGGACAAGACATATACCACCTTATAGTAAATATGGTTTATGACATCCAACAATCTGGAGGTCTAAACTTTGGTAAGAACGACGTACTCCATTGCGACCTTTTACACAGTAGATAAAATCGAATGATTACTTTGACAAAACTCGCAGTAGATTCGGTAATGTTACCACATCCTCTTCAAAAAGTGAGTTGTCGCCATCCCATGAAGTTATAAATGATACTTGTTGCAAAGTTGTTACATATAATCGCTTCTCCATGACTTCAACACGCAAGATAACTCAAGCCCGAGCTAATAAATCAGTCTTTGACCTAGAATTTACAATCTCTTATGTTAACGCAACAAACTAGGGTTCAAGTCTAAGGCGGGGGTAGCTAACCATCCTCTTACCATTTCTCCAAGTTCTACAGATTTTGACTATGAGCCCAGAATTGACTTACAATCTATACCACCCGAAGGGTCACTTCAACGCACCCGATCGATGAAAACATATCCTCAATCCAAGTATACAACCATTATGTTAGTCCCGAGGCTTAATCAAAGATAGTAGAACAAGAAGTTGAAGTCGAGATCAGGAGTTCACACAAAAGTTTTTCTCTGATATACCTCGATCTAACGAAGAACTATATAATTATATAATATAGTAGCTAATTATAACTCCTTCTGAATCACATAATTCAAGAACCAAAAACATATTCTTTCTTGCAAATGCATTTGTAATGGGATAGAACGTTTACAACTAGAAGAAGATGAGAGAAATATAGAATAAAAATTATTCTTGTTGGGGTAGTGAAGACCACCGTTGCTCAAAATAAGATTCGTCCTCTATCGACGATATGTTCCCAGGAGCCAGCAAGTTCTCAAGAGAACTTCTGAAACGCTCGTAGTCACCTCTTTATGTTACTCGAGCGTACTCCTTTTGGACTCCTCTTGTTCAATTTTTGGTATATCTCAAAATGAGGCTAGAGGGCTCTTTATATAAGGAATGATGGAATCTCATCCTCCTCTTATTTTCGATGTGGGACTAAAAAATTAATATACAAAATTGATATCCCACAATCGCAGCTATGCCAACAAAGAGCCACTTTGCGTCCTTGAGCCCGAGTCCGAGTCCGAGTCTAAGTCGCTAAGCCCCTTTTGTCACGACCCGCACCCAATATAGGGGCACGAGTACGTAGGTACGTCCAGCCTACGCCATAACATCGATTGTAGATTGTTGTCTAGGTTATCATTATCTATCTATCTATCTATCTATCTATCTATCTATCATACTAGTACAACCAATACTACTATATAATTAATCACAGTAATCTAAAAGAAGAATGAGCAAGAAGGATAATTAACAACATTCTACAAGAAGTGAACTAGACAAAAATATGAAAAAGGAACACTAAATAATCTATGCAATAGTTATCTCAAGCCCACAGAGTAAGAGCAGTCCAGTCTATAGCACCCTAATGAGATCCTGGAGTGGATAGCACGCTAATTACTGAGAAATATTATCCAGACAGGATAGAGCGAATATAACCCAATACCAGTTTTAATTAATTGACAAGTTTATAAACAGTTATAGTAAGTAATACTTGATGAGCAGCAAAGAGAATGAATCAGAGAATAAAATAAAGCAACATCTATCTAAAGAGCAATGCAAGTAAATATGGTGAACCAGAGAGTATGATAATAATGCCTGTAAATAATGAATAACTAAACTAAAAAGATATGATGTGAGTCCAACAAGTGTAATGTGAAGCCAGCAAGAATTTAACTATACTAGTTTGTTTTGAAATACCACTTTCGACATATAAATGGCTAGGGGGTAATACGGCTCATCGCACGTGAGGTGTGCGACTGCTATCATTCCAACTTAGACCAGAAGGGGTGATTCCAGGGGTGATTCCAGACTTTTGGGAATGTTTACATGTCTACTCAAGTATTTTCCTGCCCGACTAGTATAAAAGAATCCAAATTCCGACACACAAATCATGTACGAGGCCAGCCAGATAAAGTAAGTAATGCCAGTAAGAGTCCTGAAGTAGAGGCCAGACAAGTATAATGTACGTGTCACAAAAAAATGAATCCAGATCATAATTATCCGTGTATCCAAGTGTCAGAGAATCAGATAAAATAATATTGTAAACCAGAATCATAGAATTTAACCAATAATAAAAACTATCGGAGAAGTACTCGCCTGTGGTCCAGAGCAATGAATACCAAACATTGTCCGTCTCGGTGCCACAAGGACCTAGATATGAATATCAAGTTAAAACAGTATTTTGGGATTATAACGTGCTAGTCTCTAGGTCAATACTAGGTCAAACTAGTTGCTGGGTTGATCTTACCTATTTACAAGGTTTATAAAGTTATACAAGGTCTTAATTAGTCACTGTTTGGTTTTTAGGTGATAGCTTGGCCAAACTAGCCAATACTAGCTAAACTAGGTTGTACCTAGATTTCTAGATCAATACCTTATTGGTATTAGCTATACTAGCTATTACTACTATGTATATAACTCTTATATATTAATACTATAAAGTATCTAAGCTATAACTAATACCTCACTATTCATACACTTGGTATCATAAGGTAACTATCCAATATATGGTATCCTAAGATACCCTACACTATATTCCTAATGTCTAAGGTAATACATTACCTGTCACGCCCCAGTCCCAAAATACATAGGACCAGGAATACGTGACACGCTAGGTACGCATTCGACCAGACTCTGGTCTGACTCGAATACGTATAAGCTGTAAAATATAAAGGGCACTATCTAGATATCCCATAAATGTAAACCTTTATGTCTCAATCCACAATGTACAGCAGTATACAAGAAAGAGCAATATATGCTAGAGTCGGCCGTCCAATAACACACTAACTCGAATAGACTCGAGAAGAAGTATGAGTCTATAAAAACTAGGCTACAACAGCAGATGAATACTCAAAGTAAAATAACCATAATGTCGGTAGATAAGATGTGAGTACCTGGTACCATGCTCGCAAGACATGCAACTCCAACAGCAATTCCAAATGCTCCGTAATCATCTATGCTGCAAAACTGGCAGAAAACCAGGTCCTCAGAGGGACGTAACAAGGTACAAAAATACAGCAAGCCAAGTAAACAGAAAGTACAAGTGCAACAATAGGGTACTCTATCATAACCAAACAAGTGTGACACAGTTTGAAGACAATGTTCGACGCGTGGGCTATCTAAAATAAAATCGTAGCTCTGGACGCGGAAACACACGGGACGTACGCAGCTCCGGGCAAAGAGTCACACGGGTGATACCACTACACTAGATACAGGATCACTACATAGATACTATATACATATATAAGCGCGTGCAGAGGAGCCCAAACGTCTAGTAACTGTCTTCCCCTTCCCAAGCGGTCAACGATGGTGCGCTGAACCTGAACCTCTATCTAACAGTCTCGACACACAGAAGTAACTTGTAAACTCCCTCACCCAAAATAGGTATTTTATGTATATTTTATATTATTATATTTATTATAGATGTTGAATTTATTTAGAATATTCTCTTAGTTAATTAGAAAATAAATTTTTTAGTATATTTACTTATATAAATATTTATTTAGAATTATTTTAGGCTATTTTAGATTATTGGAATTTTTTCATAATTTTTAGTTAATTAAAAACTAGTAACCCTAATTTTCTAGGACTTTGAAGAATTTATTTTATGTTCAAACTTAGATAAAAATATCCCAAACTTTTATTTTAGGTTCTAAATATTAAAATATATTTTTTATAATTTTTTGGGAATTTTCTGATTATTTTAGCATTTATTTTGAGTTAATTATCAAAAACTGAATTAAAAACTATTTTCTGAAAAAGAAAACCCAAAAAGAAATTATTTCTGCCCAGTCAGCAAACAGGGGGCCCACCTGTCAGCCTCTCGCAGCAAACAGTGCCGGGCCCGCCTGTCAGTGACTGCGGGACGGGCAGCGTTGGATGGCTGCCACGTGTCAAGATCTGAGCCGCGACTGCTTTCTCTCTCCTCTATATATATATATTAGTTTAAGTTTATTTCTAGGGTTTTTCTTCAGCTGAATTTTGGAGAATTGCCATCTAGGGTTCCTTCATCTTCCAGAAGCCATTGCGCATAGCTCCGCACTCCAAATGAGGCCTAGTTTTTTGTGTTAGAAAGATATTAAGGTTAGCTTTCTGATTATATAATTTGTTTTACGAAATTATTATTATTAAATTCTGAAAAATTCATAGAACACAGCATGTCCGAAAATAGACGTGTTTCGATGTTTTCGTGATTCCGGGAGAACCAGGAATCAGAATCACGAACGGTTTAAAGTTTCGGAAAGCTAATGTCGAGATAATTGACATATGTTTTTACCAGAATTTATTTTGAAGTATTATTATATTGTTAATTCTGTAGAACTTCTAGGGTAAAATTTAACCATCGGTGCACGATACGAAACTTGTATGTGCCATAATTTCCAAACGAATTTGAATTCGGACGAGCCGTAAATTTCAGCATGTTTTTGACGCTGAAATCTACAAAAATTCATGCATGAAAGTTAAGTTTGTGTCAGTTGACTTTTCGGTCAACAGATCACCTCGATTTGCGTGCCATGAGTCTCGAGTCGATAAAATTAAATTCCTTTGGACAAAATTTAGGCATTAACCTAAAAATCAGAATAATAAGATTAAAATAGGATTTTAGAGTAAATATTACAGAATTAAATAAATTAAAATAAATTATCTTTTGACGTGATAAATTTGTAATACATAGGCTATTTGGACTGTGACTTGGACTCTGATTCATACCAGCAGCAGGACCCCAGGCAAGATACCTTGCCAAATTATTTACAGTACTTTACATGCTAGTTATATTTCTTTTTATTTATTTCATTTCTGTATAGTTCTTGCATGTGTAGTTTTTCTTCAGTCATTACTATGTATTAGATATGTTGACACACACATGGCACCTAGTATCATGGGAGGACAATCATTAGGCGTATGGGCTTTTAACCACTATGGTAAACCGTAGTATATAGCTCGCACTACGGGCGTGTGTCGCGCTGGTCGCTACCCCCGCGGTATGTTAATTTTTGGAGTCTCGCTGGTCGCTACCCCCGCGGTATGTCGATTTCTGATGTCCATTGACGTGTGTGTGAGTTGTGAGGTAGATCGAGTAGCCTACCCTTGTCCATACGTCGAAAAGTTGTCCTCATTTGTATTCATATAGATTGTCTTGTACAGCGTACTTATTTATTTCCAAATTATATGCATGTTTACTGTATTCAAGTTGGCTCGTATTTTCTGTATCTTGTTACGTCCCTCTGAGGACCTGGTCCTCTGCCAGGTGTATCTATTCTTGAGCATTTGCAGGAGCACAGATTGGATGGCTATATATGTTTCGTGGATGTCCTCTCTTCGAGCCGTGATTGCTAGATGGTGTTCTTATATGGTGTTGTTGTGTTGTACTTACTTTAATATTTGCTCTTACATTCGAGTTGGTAGTGGATTTATTTCCATCCAACTATCATCCTTAGATACTTATGTTGAGATATAGTTATATAGATGCTGGTTAGTCATTTATATTAATTTTCTGTGGATGAGATTTAGATTGTACCCTATGACTTGTGACATATGTTTATACCACTTGTGGATTGATTTTCATATTACAGCGTACGTGTGGATTTTGGTTTCCATATATTGGAGTTGCCATATCCATGCGGCTGGCATGCTTACGTGTTCCTAGTCCTACGTATTTTGGGACTGGGGCGTGACATGTTTTTGTGGTGGCCCATGTAGGTCGAGAGCATATTGTCTCGGTTACGTTATTATACCGAACAAGCCTGCACCTAGGACTAGAGTATAGGATCTCATCCACAATTGACTATGATTCATCTTCCTCATATCTGTTCTATTTGAACAATTGTATCCTGCTTGATTCATGTACTTCCCTAATAATTCTTTGAGTATAGCCTCCTGCTAGAATATAGGAACCCATGTTATTAGGATAATGATTATGGTAGCACACCTATTAAGAATACAACGGGAATATAGACACACCACTAAGTTTAGAATATCTAGTGAACCCTAGAATTTCTTTTCTATAGATTGGTTTACCATTACCCCTTGATGTATTATGAAGACTTGAGAGTAGTATAGACACTACTAGAGTTAGTTAGAAGTTTTACTATAATGTTTGAACCTAGTATAGAGGATACCCTAATAAGTACCAAGACCCCTTCTCGTAGACCTTAACAGGAGTTTCTACGGTATGCTTAAGACAATTATAGTATTAGTTTATTATTATAAGTTGGGTAGTATACCTCACAACCTAGCATCACATAGTCTTTTGCCCTATTATTGAAGTGTAACTGAATGACATTTGTCGTATGCTAGCGTAAGACGACAGTGTTTATTCAGACTATAGGACTTAGAGGCTCATACCCTAATTTAGTCGACTAACGACTTAGACAGGGAGTTAGTATGGCAACTGTAGAGATTGTAGGATCTTTTATTATTATTGCTTATGTTGCTTTTGCTTCTGCGAACTTGAATTAATTTGTACCTTCTTTCATCATAATCTAGCGTACTTATATTTTCTGTACTACCTTAATTTATGCTGCTATTATAGCCTAGTTTTTGCAAGCTTATTCTTTTATCGAGCTTGCTCATGGCATATGTATTATTGGGTGCACACAATGATATAATTGCCTAATCAGAATCGGTGTATTAAGGTCTAGCTAACCTTAGTGCGCTTGGTTCGCTCTTCGCATGACTACTTTACGTGGATTGAGATATATGGTAGTAGACGGATATACTTGCCCCTAGACATGTCTGACACATCGTATCGGTTATATAACTGTACTGATACGGGCATGTAAATAGGAAATTGTCAAAAATAGGATTTTAATCCACAACTCTCCTGACAACTCTCTTTTCGAATTCCTTAATCTCTTTGAATCTCGTACTCGTATTCTGTCACCTTCACCTTGAATTCTTTATTATTGCTCTCTGTCTTCCCCTATTTCGGAAAGACGAAACCTCGTGCTGGTATAAGTTGACACTGATAGTACTAGATATACCCCATAAGGCTAATTACATGACTTAGTGACACTTTTTTTATAATTGATTAAGGGTATATCATAGGTGATATGTTTGGTGTTAAAACTTTGATAATTGAATAGCATGAGCAAATAAATTAAGGAATATTTTTCTTAAAGTATATAGCCTTCTGTGATAGATGGATAAATTCTAAGTTGGGTAGCAGTGCATTGGCAACTCGAGAGGAATTTCTTTTAGATTATGATCGAGTAAGATTAGATTGGGAGAGGTTCAAGCCATTTAATTTTGAGAATTTTAGAAGAATGACTAAGATGATGAGGATTAATGAATTTTAAAAATCTTGATATTGAGGACCCAATATTTATACCTTAAGTACATAATTTAAATTTTTGAGTATTGAAGGTAAAATCATCAATTTGAATTTGAAGGATAAATATATAATTTCAGACTTGAATATTGGTGGACTGCATTTAAATTATTTTTCAATTTGATGATTTAAATAAAATAAAAAAAATTAATGATTGGACTACCTATTTAAAATATTGAGGATGTGAATGGAATTTATAAAGTTGAAAAAAAAATTATAAGTGAAAATAGGAATAATATTGGACTCGAATTACTTCTAGAGGAGATTATGATACTTGGAGATCGTGAGGTAAAATTTGATATGGGTTATTTAAATCTTGAAGATATTATATGGATTCAATTTAAATTTGGATATTGATGAGTTGGAAAAGTGAGAAGAGATTACAATAGGTTGAATTTTGATTTGAACAATGATTATCTTAATTTTGAAATGATCGCGATAGATTTGAATAGATTTTGTTATTTAAATTTTTGGAAGAGATTGCGATTGACGTACCTTATATATGAATGTGAAGGATTTAACATATTATGCCTTATTTTAATTTCGAGGACGAAATTATTTTAAGTTGGGTAGATTGTAAACCCCCTCACCCAAAATAGGTATTTTATGTATATTTATATTATTATATTTATTATAGATGTTGAATTTATTTAGAATATTCTCTTAGTTAATTAGAAAATAAATTTTTTAGTATATTTACTTATATAAATATTTATTTAGAATTATTTTAGGCTATTTTAGATTATTGGGATTTTTCCATAATTTTTAGTTAATTAAAAACTAGTAACACTAATTTTTAAGGACTTTGAAGAATTTATTTTATGTTCAAACTTAGATAAAAATATCCCAAACTTTTATTTTAGGTTCTAAATAATAAAATATATTTTTTCTAATTTTTTGGGAATTTTTTGATTATTTTTAGCATTTATTTTGAGTTAATTATCAAAAACTGAATTAAAAACTATTTTCTGAAAAAGAAAACCCAAAAAGAAATTATTTCTGCCTAGTCAGCAAACAGGGGGCCCACCTGTCAGCCTCCCGCAGCAAACAGTGCCGGGCCAGCCTGTCAGTGACTGCGGGACGGACAGCGTTGGATGGCTGCCACGTGTCAAGATCTGAGCCGCGACTGCTTTCTCTCTCCTCTATATATATATTAGTTTAAGTTTATTTCTAGGGTTTTTGTTCAGCCGAATTTTGGAGAATTGCCATCTAGGGTTCCTTCATCTTCCAGAAGCCATTGCGCATAGCTCCGTACTCCAAATGAGGCCTAGTTTTTTGTATTAGAAAGATATTGAGGTTAGCTTTCTGATTATATAATTTGTTTTACGAAATTATTATTATTAAATTCTGGAAAATTCATAGAACACAGCATGTCCGAAAATAGACGTGTTTCGATGTTTTCGTGATTCCGGGAGAACCAGGAATCAGAATCATGAACCGTTTAAAGTTTCGGAAAGCTAATATCGAGATAATTGACATATATTTTTACCAGAATTTATTTCGAAGTATTTTTATATTGTTAATTCTTTAGAACTTCTAGGGTAAAATTTAACCATCGGTGCACGATACGAAACTTGTATGTGCCATAATTTCCAAACGAATTTGAATTCGGATGAGCCATAAATTTCAGCATATTTTTGACGCTAAAATCTATAGAAATTCATGCATGAAAGTCAAGTTTGTGTCAGTTGACTTTTTGGTCAACAGATCACCTCGATTTGCGTGCCATGAGTCTCGAGTCGATAAAATTCAATTCCTTTGGACAAAATTTAGGCACTAACCTAAAAATCAGAATAATAAGATTAAAATAGGATTTTAGAATAAATATTACAGAATTAAATAAATTAAAATAAATTATCTTTTGACGTGATAAATTTGTAATACATAGGCTATTTGGACTGTGACTTGGACTCTGATTCATACCAGCAGCAGGACCCCAGGCAAGATACCTTGCCAAATTATTTACAGTACTTTGCATGCTAGTTATATTTCTATTTATTTATTTCATTTCTGTATAGTTCTTGCATATGTAGTTTTTCTTCAGTCATTACTATGTATTAGATATGTTGACACACACATGGCACCTAGTATCATGGGAGGACAATCATTAGGCGTATGGGCTTTTAACCACTATGGTAAACCGTAGTATATAGCTCGCACTACGGGCGTGTGTCGCGCTGGTCGCTACCCCCGCGGTATGTCGATTTCTGGAGTCTCGCTGGTCGCTACCCCCGCGGTATGTCGATTTCTGATGTCCATTGACGTGTGTGTGAGTTGTGAGGTAGATCAAGTAGCCTACCCTTGCCCATACGTCGAAAAGTTGTCCTCATTTGCATTCATATAGATTGTCTTGTACAGCGTACTTATTTATTTCCAAATTATATGCATGTTTACTGTATTCAAGTTGGCTCGTATTTTCTGTATCTTGTTACATCCCTCTGAGGACCTGGTCCTCTGCCAGGTGTATCTATTCTTGAGCATTTGCAGGAGCACAGATTGGATGGCTATATATGTTTCGTGGATGTCCTCTCTTCGAGCCGTGATTGTTAGGTGGTGTTCTTATATGGTGTTGTTGTGTTGTACTTACTTTAATATTTGCTCTTACATTCGAGTTGGTAGTGGATTTGTTTCCATCCAACTATCATCCTTAGATACTTATGTTGAGATCTAGTTATATAGATGCTGGTTAGTCATTTATATTGATTTTCTGTGGATGAGATTTAGATTGTACCCTATGACTTGTGACATATGTTTATACCACTTGTGGATTGATTTTCATATTACAGCGTACGTGTGGATTTTGGTTTCCATATATTGGAGTTGCCATATCCATGCGGCTGGCATGCTTACGTGTTCCTAGTCCTACGTATTTTGGGACTGGGGCGTGACATAACTCAACAGACGTGACCCTAAGGTCATCCCAGTCTCTAGTCATGATGTCAGTATCAGGATACAGGAATCTGGCACGATCACAGTGTATGAGTGTGTCCTGGAGTGTCGATATACTTAGGTACGTACATCGAGGTGCTATGAAGCATCTATCAATTATTCTAAGATGTTACGACGAATGTCAGCACCCAGTTGTGATCCGGACGCGAAGTATCGAGCGTCAACATAAATACATGCATAATGTACATAAAGAAAAAAAGTATCTATAATCTGAAATACTGGGTGGCAAGGTACACTTGCCTGCGTGCGGCTGCTGATGACGGGGTCCTGGTATCGCGTCCAAGCCTCAGGTCCCGCAGTACCTAGAGATGAGATACGAACCAATAATCAATAATCTATTCCACGACAGACAGGGATGCTACACACACCTACACCTAAACCCAGTCTCAGCTACAACTCACAGGGACAAGACACTAGGGGGTTGACCACAGTTGACTATCGGTACGATACGTCAAATCATCTAGTCATCAGTACACTATCATTGACCAATCCTTATTCTTACCATATTTATCACGTGGTTCAGTAGCTCTGGTATGCTCATTCCTCGACAGTAATTTCTTATTAAATATTTGGTCTTCCTCTATACAACCATCATTATCATTTCACCCAAAAATCACTGTTCATCAATGCATATAAATTAATATGATAAACCCTGAATCTCGATGCCTATTATTTAAATCTATTTTATAAACTTATGAAGGACGATCCCTAAACTCACCTCCATAATTTAATCTTCATTAATTGATTTAGCATTTTTCCTACCATGTAATATATCCAGGACATTTAGTTAAAAACCAAACCTAAACCTCCATGGAAAACATTTAAATTCATTTTAATTTATGTAAACATAAACCCTAATCTACATTAACCCTAAATCAAACATACATGCATATGTGCTCAAAAACACTACACTACACTTATACCAATTTAAGCCCTAACAACACATTAAACCCTAATCTCTAGTTATTATCCTTGCTCATCATCAATACTACAATACACCAACAATATTTACAAAAACCCTAGTTAAAACTCAACATAAATATAAACAAAGAGAGGGGGAGGGAGTCGACCTCGACGTGGCTCGCTGGCCGGAGGGGGTGATGGCCGGAGGAGTGCTGGTCAGCAGGGTAGTGGCTGTGGTGGTAGCTACGGCAGGTGGTGGTGGCTGTGGTAGTAGCTACGGCAGGTTGTGGTGGTGATGGTGGAAGCTTGTGGTGCTGGTGGTGATGACAGGGAGGAGACGGGGAAGTCGGTCGGACGGGTAGAGCTGTGGCGTCGGAAGTCGGCCGAAGCCGCCGGGGTGTGGGAAGTGCACAGCGGATCGGGGATGTGCTGCACAGCCGGACTGAGTTGGTCGGCCGGCCAGGTGGGCGTAGTAGTAGGCGGGGAAGGGTGCGGGAAGCTGCACAGTCGGACTGTGCGGGGGTGCACTGCCGGAGTCGGGTGCACAGCAGAGTCAGGGCGCTGCACAGCCGCCGGATGAGAGAGACCGCTTGCTGAAGTTGGGGAGCTGCACGGCGGAGCCGGAGGGAGAACAGCTTGCTAAAGTCGGGGAGCTGCACAGTCTGGCCGGAGCGAACGTGGACGGTGCGACGCTGGCCGGACGGATGCGGGGGTGCTCAAACTGGTCGGGGGGTCAGTCGGCCGGAGGGTGGCCGCACAGCGACGCCGGAGTCGAGCTGAAACAGTCTGCTGGAGGGTGCTCCTCTCCTAGAAAAAGGAAGGAGAAGAATGGATGAAGAAGGAAAATAATATGGAGGAGGGAGGAAAGAGAAAGGAGTGGGTGGTTCCCAATGTCTAGGGATTAGGGCCTGCTTGGTTTGTTGTGAGGGTGATGGTGATGTTTTATAGGGGGGTGTGTGAGGGATTTGTGGTGGGGATGTTCCCATTTAAATTGGAGGGTTAGGATTGATCATGAAGGCTTGGTTTCTTCATGCAAGGAAGGGGGGAGGGAATTGTTGACTAAGTCAAAGATTTGTAGGCTCTCCATTTAATCATGGCCAATAAGGTGAGGACACCTAAATTAATAAATTACAGCTAAGCCCCTTAAATTCGAGAAATTGTACGAACACAAAAAATGATGCAAAAATTATATGGAAAATTATGTTTGATGATTTGCATGGTGAGGGGGTGTTGGGTGTTTGGCATGGATTTAATTTAATTGCCATCGGGATTAATTGGGGATTAAAATAGGATTAGACAAAATTGGTATCCTCGATTTAAATAGGATTTTAAGTGTCCCGCGCTTTTTAAATTAAATGGGGGCACTTGGGATCAAAATTCAGAAATGACACAAAGGTCAAAAATGGTGGGGGCTTGGAGTCAGTCTTGGACCCTTTAGTTGGTCCGGCTCAACGGGTTAAGTTGGTATCTCAAAATTGAGGGTAACGACACAAGTGTCCGACACAAAATTAAATATGGATTTTAGGATACGGGAAGTTGTGCAATTAATTTAGAGCACAATGGATTTGATTTTGTGTGACGGAATAGTCCAGTGCCTAAATTGGCGAGTCAAATCAGAAGTACAATAGTCCGATGGAATTTATGGGCTGATATTGGGCTCCGAATAAAATAGCAACGTTAGGGCGCGCAAAGGGTTTAATTGAATAAAATAACAGACACTCTACTCTAAACCTCAACATCTGCTAAAAAAATCCAAAATTTTCCAGATCCATACCAGACTATCTATAGAATTAATCGAGTGGATTTACATTCTTCCCAACTTAGAAAAATTTTGTCCCTGAAATTAAAAGTAAAGCACGATAATAGCTAAAAGAATTTTAAAACAACCAGTAATCCAATGCCGTACGTAAATTTGTACCTTGCTCCTCAAATAAGTACGGAAACCGTTGCCGAATAGAATCCTCGCACTTCCAAGTAGTCTCGCCTGGCGAATGGTGCTTCCATGCCACTCTGACCAGTCGAATTGTCTGCCCTCTCAAAGTCTTCTCGCTGTGATCGAGGATCTCAACTGGCTGCTCTACGTAAGATAGACTGGGCCCGACTGTAATCTCCGAATGATCAAGCACGTGGCTAGGGTCTGCGACATATCTCCTCAGCTGCGATACGTGAAATATGTCATGTACTCCCTCTAATGATGGAGGCAATGCAAGACGGTAAGCCACTTTGCCAACTCGTTCCAAGATGTCAAAAGGCCCGATGTACCTCGGACTCAGCTTGCCTCTGTCTCTGAATCTGATGGTACCCTGAGTAGGCGATATCCTCAAAAATACATGGTCACCCTCCTTGAACTCCAATGGTCTGCGGTGCGCATCTGCCTAATGTTTCTGTTTGTCCTGCGCTGCACGCAGGTGGCTCTGAATCTGCTTGACCTTCTCCACTATCTGTGTCACCAACTCTGGACCAAGTATCTGACGCTCTTCCACGTCACTCCAACAAACTGGCGACCTGCATTTCCTGCCGTACAGTGCCTCATAAGGTGCCATTTGTATGCTAGCCTGGAAACTGTTATTGTAGGAGAATTCCACCAAGTGTAGGTGGTCCTCCCAAGACCCTCCAAAATCAATCATGCACACTCTCAAAATATCCTCTAATATCTGTATCATGCGCTCTGACTGACCATCAGTCTGTGGATGATATGTAGTGCTGAATTTGAGACGAGTTCCTAGGCTCTCCTACATACTCCGCCAAAAATACGACGTGAATCTGGAATCACGATCCGATACGATGCTGACAGGCACTCCATGTAGTCGTACTATCTGCCTCATATATATGTCAGCTAAAATCTTCGTGGATTGCCCAACTCTGAAGGGCAAGAAATGTGCAGACTTGGTGAGTCTATCTACGATAACCCAAACTGCATCCTTTCCGCTAGGGCTTCACGGGAATCCTGTGACGAAGTCCATGGTAATGTGTTCCCACTTCCACTCGGGAATGGGAAGCGGCTACAATAATCCTGCAGTCCTCTGATGTTCAGTCTTGACTTGCTGACAAACTAAACATTTCGTCACGAATCTTGCAATTTCTCTCTTTATCCTATGCCACCAGAAATGTTGCCTCAAGTCGCGGTACATCTTCGTACCCCCGGGATGAATGGAATAAATCAAGCTATGTGCCTCGGTCATCAACTCTTGGCGTAGCTCAGCACTTGGAACATATAGGCATTCTCCACACCTCAACGTTCCGTCTTCATGAATCCTGAGTCTCGTCTGCATGCCGGCCTCCGTCCTCTCTCGTAGACGTCAAAATCTTGCATCTGTAGGCAGGGCTGCCCTGATCCTCTCAATCAGTGTAGACTGAACCTCGAGACTGGCCATCTATCCATCCATGCCTGGCAATACAATCTCAATCCCAAGCTCCTGGAGATCCTCTAACAATTGCTGCTGAGTCGTCAAAAAGTATGCCATGGGCTTCCTGCTTAAGGCATCTGCTACGACATTCACCTTGCCAGGGTGGTACTGCAACTCAATGTCATAATATGTCATCAACTCTAGCCAGTGTCTCTGCCTCATGTTGAGTTCCTTCTGCGTGTAGACGTACTTCTGGCTTTTATGATCTGTGTAAATCTTAACACGCTCACCATAAAGGTAATGTCTCCATAGCTTTAGTATAAAAATTACTACAACTAGCTCCAAGTCGTGTGTCGGATAGTTCTTCTCATGAACTCTCAACTATCTAGATGCGTAGGCTATCACCTTGCCATGTTGCATCAGTACACATCCCAATCCGCTCCCAGACGCATCACTATACACTACAAATCCTCCTGATCCTGAAGGTAGTGTCAAAATCGGTGCTGATGTCAGACGCTTCTTCAGCTCATCGAAAGCCGCCTGACACTCGTCAGTCCAGATAAGCTCATCGCCCTTACGCGTCAGTCGCGTCATAGGCGCAACAATCCTCGAGAATTTTCTACGAACCTCCGACAATTTCCGGCAGGTCCGAGGAAGCTCCTAGTCTCTGTAACAGGTGTAGGGGTTGGCCATGTCTCAACTGCAACTATCTTCTCCGGGTCAACTGTTAGTCCATCTCCGGTAATTTTGTGTCCCAGGAAGGGTACCCCATCCAAACATAACTCACTTTTGCGGAGCTTGGCGTACAGCCTCTCCTGCCTCAGCGTCTCCAACACGATCCTGAGATGTCTCTCATGCTCCTCCTGGCTCTTAGAATATACCACGATATCATCGATAACTACCACCACGAACTTATCCAAGTACTGGTGGAAAACATTGTTCCTCAAGCTCATAAATACTGCTGGCACGTTGTTTAAACCAAACGACATGACTAGAAACTCATAGTGTCCGTACTTCGTCCGAAAAGTCATCTTCGGAATGTTCTCTTTCCATACCTTGATTTGATGATAATCGGATCTGAGATCGGTCTTCGAGAATACATATGCGCCACTTAGCTGATTTAAAAAAAAACATCGATGCGTGTCAATGGGTACTTGCTTTTTATCGCTACGGCATTTAATGCCCTATAATCGATACACAAGTATACTGTCTCATCCTTCTTCAGCACTATTAAGATGGTTGCTTCCCATAGAAAAATACTAGCCCGACTAAAACCCTTGTCTAAGAGATCCTCCACGATGGACCTTCAACTCAACCAACTCTATCGTTGCTAGTCTGAAGACGGGAAAATAACTGGCTCGGCTCTTGGAGTCAACTTTATAGCAAACTCTACCTCTCTGTCAGGTGGCAGGCCTGGAAGGTTATCTAGAAATACATCCTCAAACTCTGATATATTACGGGGGTACACTGTTTCACCTTTTGCATTATGTGCCCCTAAGGTAGATGGGCACCATGCTCCCAGGCTCTCTGAAGAAACTCAAACTCAGGGTAATCCGGTGGTTTAAGGATGACACAACCACGATGGAAATCAAGCATTGCGTGGTATTGGCTCAACCAATCCATGTCTAGGATAATGTCATAGTCTAGACTTTAACCTCAAGATAAATTTTCCTGTTCTATTTTCAACAGCAATCCTCAAAAGGAAATGTTTTCTTGCCTAATGTATAATTTCTCTTCTCCTCAAGGTTTTCCCAAAAATTTTATTCCTCGAATTTCTTTTTTTCGTTATTCATCTCTCCAAGTCACAAGTACAATAATGGTATCCCTCAAGCACATACTAGAATTCTCGGAATCAGATCATTATCTTCCAAGTGAGAGCCTAAAATTTTATCTTCTCTAATCCATAATATCATTCCTGATATCGCTATCATTTGCAACAACTAATTCCTAGCATCAGGCTATGTACTTTCATAAATTATTCTAGGTCATGATCAAAAATCCTTCCTGCTCCCAATACCTCCAAGATCACTGCTATCTCAAGCACGAGTAGGGTACCACTGGGTCCAATTCTCTTGCTATCCTCCCACACTTGTCCTAGCATCAAAAAGAACGTATCAATCTATCCTAATAAGGTAACAATCTTCTCAGGAAATATTACCCGAATTCTGTCTTCTGTCGTCTGGTCTTCGATCTTCTTCTGAAGGGAAATCATCAGTCACAAGCATTCGTCTTCCCGAACAATAGGGGACGAGAAACAAGGATAGCGATATTGACGAAGATTGAACGAATGCAAATTGGAAGTCCAAGGACGATAATCAAATACAAAGAGTTTTTAAAATCGATTACGGATTGAGATCTTATTCAACAAGTATAGTATCTATTCTTAATTTGCAGGCTCGCTTGGCACAGTCAGGTGACCAAGACAATTTAAAACGGACCTGCATGGGCCACCACAAAAATATGTCATGCCCTAATCCCAAAATACGTAGGACCAGGAATACGTGACACGCCAGCTACGCATTCGACCAAACTCTGGTCTGACTCGAATACGTATAAGTGTAAAATATAAAGAGCACTATCTAGATATCCCATAAATGTAAACCTCTATGTCTCAATCCACAATGTACAGCAGTATACAAGAAAGAGCAATATGTGCTAGAGTCGGCCGCCCAATAACACACTAACTCGAATAGGCTCGAGAAGAAGTATGAGTCTATAAAAACTAGGCTACAACAGCAGATGAATACTCAAAGTAAAATAACCATAATGCCGGTAGATAAGATGTGAGTACCTGGTACCATGTTCGCAAGACATGCAACTCCAATAGCAATTCCAAATGCTCCGTAATCATCTATGCTACAAAACTGGCAGGGAACCAGGTCCTCAGAGGGACGTAACAAGGTACAAAAATACAGAAAGTCAAGTAAACAGAAAGTACAAGTGCAAAAACAGGGTACTCTATCATAACCAAATAAGTGTGACACAGTTTGAAGACAATGTTCGACGCGTGGGCTATCTAAAATAAAACTGTTGCTCCGGACACGAAAATATACGGGACGTACCGCAGCTCCGGGCAAAGAGTCACATGGGTGATACCACTACACTAGATACAGGATCACTACATAGATACTAAATACATATATAAGCGCGTGCAGAGGAGCCCAAACGTCTAGTAACTGTCTTTTCCTTCCCAAGCGGTCAATGATGGTGCGCTGAACCTGAACCTCTATCTAATAGTCTCGACACACAGAAGTAATCTCAACAGAAGCGACCCTAAGGTCGTCCCAGTCTCTGGTCATGATGTCAGTATCTGGATACAGGAATCTGGCACGATCACAGTGTATGAGTGTGTCCTGGGGTGTCGATATACTCAGGAATATACATCGAGGTGCTACGAAGCATCTATCAATTATTCTAAGACGTTACGACGAATGCCAGCACCCGGTTGTGATCCGGACGCGAAGTATCGAACGTCAACAAAAATACGTGCACAATGTACATAAAGAACAACAAGTATCTGTAATATAAAATACAGGGTGGCAAGGTACACTTGCCTGCGTGCGGCTGCTGATGACGGGGTCCTGGTACCGCGTCCAAGCCCTCAAGTCCCGCAGTACCTAGAGATGAGATACAAACCAATAATCAATAATCTATTCCACGACAGACAGGGATGCTACACACACATACACCTAAACCCAGTCTCAACTATGACTCACAGGGACAAGACACTAGGGGGGTTGACCATATTTGACTATCGGTACGATACGTCAAAACATCTAATCATCAGTACACTATCATCGACCAATCCTTATTCTTACCATATTCATTATATGGTTCAGTAGTTCTGGTATACTCATTCCTCGACAGTAATTTCTTATTAAATATTTGGTCTTCCTTTATACAACCATCATTATCATTTCATCCAAAAATCACTGTTCATCAATGCATATAAATTAATATGATAAAGCCTGAATCTCGATGCCTATTATTTAAATCCATTTTATAAACTTATAAAGGACGATCCCTAAACTCACCTCCATAATTTAATCTTCATTAATTGATTTAGCATTTTTCCCACCATGTAATATATCCAGGATATTTAGTTAAAAACCAAACCTAAACCTCCGTGAAAAATATTTAAATATATTTTAATTTATGTAAACATAAACCCTAATCTACATTAACCCTAAATCAAACATACATGCATATGTGCTCAAAAACACTACACTACACTTATACCAATTTAAGCCCTAACAACACATTAAACCCTAATCTCTAGTTATTATCCTTGCTCATCATCAATACTACAATACACCAACAAGATTTACAAAAACCGTAGTTAAAACTCAACATAAATATAAACAAGAGAGGGGGAGGGATTCGACCTCGACGTGGCTCGTTGGCCGGAGGGGGTGATGGCCGGAGGAGTGCTGGTCAGCAGGGTGGTGGCTGTGGTGGTAGCTACGGCAGGTGGTGGTGGCTGTGGTGGTAGCTACAGCAGGTTGTTGTGGTGATGGTGGAAGCTTGTGGTGGTGGTGGTGATGACAGGGAGTAGATGGGGAAGTCGGTCAGACGGGTAGAGCTGTGGCGTCGGAAGTCGGCCGGAGCCGCCGGGGTGTGGGATGTGCACAGCGGATCGGGGGTGTGCTGCACAGCCGGACTGAGTTGGTCGGCAGGCCGGGTGGGCGTAGCAGTAGGCGGGGAAGGGTGCGGGGATTTGCACAGTCGGACTGCGCGGGGGTGCACTGCCAGAGTCGGGTGCACAGCAGAGTCGGGGCACTGCACAGCCGCCGGATGAGGGAGACCGCTTGCTGAAGTCGGGGAGCTGCACAGTCGGGCCAGAGCGAACACGGGCGGTACGACGTTGGCCGGACGGATGCGGGGGTGCTCGAACTGGCCGGGGGGTCAGTCGTCGGAGGGTGGCCGCACAGCGGTGCCGGAGTCGAGCTGAAACAGTCGGCCGGAGGGTGCTCCTCTTCTAGAAGAAAGGAAGGAGAAGAATGGATGAAGAAGAAAAATAATATGGAGGAGGGAGGAGAGAGAAGAGTGGGGGTGGTTCCCAATGTCTAGGGATTAGGGCCTGCTTGGTTTGTTGTGAGGGTGATGGTGATGTTTTATAGGGGGGTGTATGAGGAATTTGTGGTGGGGATGTTCCCATTTAAATTGGAGGGTTAGGATTGATCATGAAGGCTTGGTTTCTTCATGCAAGGAAGGGGGGAGGGAATTGTTGACTAAGTCAAAGATTTGTAGGCTCTCCATTTAATCATGGCCAATAAGGTGAGGACACCTAAATTAATAAATTGCAACTAAGCCCCTTAAATTCGGGAAATTGTACGAACACAAAAAATGATACAAAAATTGTGAAGAAAATTGTGTTTGGTGATTTGCATGGTGAGGGGGTGTTGGGTGTTTGGCATGTGTTTAATTTAATGGCCATCGGGATTAATTGGAGATTAAAATAGGATTAGGCAAAATTGGTATCCTCGATTTAAATAGGATTTTAAGTGTCCCGCGCTTTTTAAATTAAATGGGGGCACTTGGGGTCAAAATTCGGAAATGACACAAAGGTCAAAAATGGTGGGGGCTTGGAGTCAGTCTTGGACCCTTTAGTTGGTCCGGCTCAACGGATTAAGTTGGTATCTCAAAATTGAGGGTAACGACACAGGTGTCCGACACGGAATTAAATATGGATTTTAGGATACGGAAAGTTGTGCAATTAATTTAGAGCGCAACGGATTTAATTTTGTGTGACGGAAAAGTCTAGTGCCTAAATTGGCGAGTCAAGTCAGAAGTACAATAGTTCGATGGAATTTATGGGCTAATATTGGGCTCCAAATAAAATAGCAACGGTAGGGCACGCCAAGGGTTTAATTGAATAAAATAACAGACACTCTACTCTAAACCTCAACATCTACTGAAAAAAATCCAAAACTTTCTATATCTATACCAGACTTGCTATAGAATTAATCGAGGGGGTTTACATTACCTGACACCAAATACCTTATACAATACCATATTACACTGACACTCAACCTCAACACCGCACTATGCTTTACAAATCCTCACTTACCCAACACCTTTGTATCTCACCATAATGCCTACCCTTAACACTTCCTGATACTTGGACACTTGGTACTAGACTAAAGTATCTAGGGTGCTCACCCTAGGATACCTACTCTACATGCCTATCTATTATGTTGATACACCCTGTGCACAACACCTGACACATGCACACCCTTACCTTACTTTATGCTCTCTACAGCAACATGTTTTTGTTTCCCCCACCTACCTGCTTCTAATATTGGCCTTCACCTTACTATCAACTGGCTGATGCAGTCTTTAACTATACACTGCAACCATTATAATGCACTACATAAAAATCTGAAACCAAAACAAGCTGAACCCAAGCCTAACCTTCTTAATCCACCACCTTCTACTAAATACCATTGCTAACACAGGTAACATACCACTAAGTTTCCCCTCTACTCCATCATACGCAGACCCACACAATGATCAGAACACAACACTCACAAACTCTCCCCTAACCATGTCTCACATACTCACCTCAACTGCGCACAACACTCTACTGTTGTATTAACATCTCCACATATGGACCCTCAGTGCTCCCTTACTCTTACTGACACTTCCTCACAGTCACCCACTTATACATAGGGTTTGGAATATTTAATTCTCCACCATCCTTCACTTGCAGTGCAATACTAAAGCACTGCATAGTCTTCTCAAGCTGCACACCCTTGTGTGCTTGATGCACATGGACAATACCAGTCTCAACTCTCCTCTACCCTGTGCTTCATTAATGTTGCATCATTCCTTTCTCACTTGACTGATACCTGAGTCTTCACTAACATATTTTTATTCAGTTGCACTGAGTTGAGGAGCCCGAGCATAACACACCATTTCCTTCATTCCATAATGCCCAAACGTTACCGCTGCATGTTTCAATTGCAGAATATACCAAATAGGGCACTATGGTGACCCTCGACATACTGCACACCATTGTATTGCACCACAGACAATATACACCCCTCATGATTGACACCACTATGTATCAGACATCACCCATGCTATTAATCAACTCCCTTTTCAGTCCAGGCATCCCCTACCTATTAATACATGAGTTAAGAGTTCAGGAGCAACCCCATAGTGCAACTAGTGATACAATATCAGTCCTTGAATATTCTAATTCCTCCCTCACTACTATGATGCTATCAAACAATCTACTCAACATTACATGTATATAATACACACCCATACATATTTTAACCCATATATACAATATTTAAATACATATATATATAACACCTGTATACTTATAGAATAACTAGATCTAATAAAATATATAAAGGATTGACACAAGAGACACAAATACACATGAATCACCAATTCTAGCCATGTGTATCATATTGTACCATGACACGACCATTATATATCCAATTTTGGATATATTAACCCTCTCAAAACATGCTTTCCACTCCAAAAATCTATATGAAATATTTCTACAAACACCTAGTGGTCCAAATTTAGATTTTCTCCAATTTGGCCATAAAAGTTAATCTAACTTTCTCCATGTCTCCTATGAACCTAGTTCTCCTTCCTATGGGTAGCCCTTAGCCAAGGAAAGGTTTTTAGGAGTTTATTTCATCATTAAAAACTAAAATTACAAGAGGGATAAGAGTTTTACCTATTGGGAGATAAATTCCCAATGTAAAGCACCAAGGGGACACAAGAAAGTAGATTGACACCTCCTTCAAGCAATACTACACTCTCAAGATTCTCTTGCTCCTCCAAGCTTCTTAGAATAGGTTTGGAATGGAGAAATAGGGATGGAAATGGTTGGGAGAAATTTGGAACGAAAGGAATTTTGGGGGAAAATAGAATAAAATAAATTAGAAATAAAACTAGGGTGGAATGAAGAAAATGAAGAAGCTCTCCCCCTCTTCATATAGGTGGTCAACCCCCCCATTCTAGGGTTGGGTGCCATGCACAAAGTCCAAAATATCCTCTCTTGTTGTCATGAAGGTTTAGTATAAAAAGAGGTTTAATTAAGGAAGGTCCCAATAACTAAAGGAAGTGTTTATCAATCACTCTCTCTAATTTAAATGGGTCAATTATGGATAGTTTATTGGTTGCACTAATGAGTCATGACAAGTCTAGTTGGGTTCATTTAGGTTCACTAACACTAGTCTAACTAATGACTAACAACTAACCATTAACTATATACAATATATAATCATATATAGCAATACCAATTATTGGAATAAATATAATCCATATATATCAATACTAATTATTGAAAAATAAAATACCACTACATATAATAATTATGAAATACAATTATTAATAACAGGAAAAGACAAAAATACCCCCCTCCGGGAAAGTGGTAGTTACACCTGTTGGGCTTAGCTCCTATGGAATAATATCCAAGAACATGACAAAAAGCTTAAAATCTTTCATTGAGGAGTTAATCATTTTTTCTCCTAATAAAATACTCCCACATGGCACCCATGTGCCCCACCACACCCCACGTGCATACCTCAACTCATACAAAGTATTATATTGGGATACACACTTGGTGGTGTAGCCAATGTGAGACTATTTTTCTTAGTCAAAAGAAAATAACACCAACAATCCCCCACATATCTCAATATATGGGTTAAATGTTCCCCACATTGATTGTCCATTATGCAATAGGATAGATGTCGCTTCGACTTGAATCTTCCTGCATGGGTCAAATAACAGTATGATACAAGAATGGACTAGGCCTTGAATTTTGCACCATAGTTGCAATTATTCTCACTCACACAATGACATCAGTTGTGCTTCCGGTTGCACATTAAAGGTCCTTGCATGCCTCATTTCGGTGTATGTATCTTGGACGTCTACAAGTTTACCCTCAAGAGATGGCCTATATCTCTTTCCATACACTCTAGGTGAGTTTTTTTAAAGATTCCTAGGCATGAAGCCTTGCGCTTCCTTGAGGTGCTACTCTTCTATGACATGGCCCAAAGCCGAGGTCCCATCTCATTAGGGTATCATCCACTGTAGCATAAGTTTCTAGCCTTTTTGTAGTGCCAAACTACCCAGCATGAAGCCTTATGCTTCTTTGCGGTGTTATGTCGCTATGATATGGCTCGCGTAGCCGAGGCTTTACCCTCTCTAGGTACCGCTTGGTGGTATTACACCACTATAACATGAGGTCACCGGCCTCTTTGTAGTGTTGTCTATCACTTTTTATTTTACAGCATTAGGCCATATGCCTATATGCAGTGCTACGTCATTGTGACATGGCTCGCGAAGCCGATGCATTACCCTATCAAGGAACCTCATGTTGGTGTCACCAATTGTGGTATGGAGTCCTTCGCTCTTGTGTAGTGATGTGCTACCGTGCTTCCTGTAAGGCACACGGGACATTCTAAATGACCTAGAACTCATTAAGGCGTCTAAGACATCCTCCCACAAAACTATGTTCTACTCAGAGAACAGATAGTAGACAACAGTGGTTCTGGGTCTGTAACCCCTCAATGTCTCAAAGGACTATCCACTATTCCTGATATTCTTCCAGTCAATGATCCTTCTTTTAACCAAAAGCTAGATGCTTAGCAGATTTCTCTTTGAACTAATAGCATAAAACTTACAAAGACAGAATATCAAAAGTCCTCAATGATCATGTATGATGTATCCTTGACTATATGCGGTGTTACATCGCTATGACATGGCCTGAAGCCAAGGCTTTACCCTATCAAGGTACCTCATGTGGTATTGCCGCTGTAACATAGAGTACTATGCTCCTTAAGGTCTTATATGAACGAATCAGCCAGATGCTCCTAACTTCGATTATCAACCACTTTAATGGTGCCATATTTGATGCGCTTATGTAGTGTCTTGAACGAATCCGCTAGAATCACCTAGATCTGAACATTAACCTCTACCATGATGTCATCCTTGATGCGTTCATACATCACCATGTGCCTTAGTCGTATAGATCTCTTCTAATCATTGAAGAGAAAAAAATTGATGCCACCGCTGCAGTCGTCTGGTTGTCACGGTAAATCGGTACCGCTGAATATGTGCACAAAATATTAAAAGTTCATACATGAGCTCCCAAAGCCATCTTCCTTCCTCTGTTGTAACCGCAAGTGCATAGAACTCAGATTCCCTTGAGGAATGGGAGAGCATTGTCTGCTTCTTCATCTTCTACGATATAGCAACTCCACCCTTTGAGAAGACATATCCTCCTGTGGACCTTAAGCTCTCTTCTTCTGAACACCAGTTTGAATTATTAAAGCCTTCCACTACAGTCGGATTATCGTTGTAGTGAAATGAATACTTCTGAGCCCTCTTGAGATATCTCATTTCTTTCCTTAGAACTTTCCAGTGCTCAACACCTGGATTGCTCGTTAATCGACTCAGCATTCCGATGGTGAAAGCTATGTCAGGCCTTATGGAAGTTGTTGCATACATCAAACTTCCAATAACGCTTGAATACTCCATCTGCCTAATACTTTCCCTAGGATTTGGCTTCAACTTCTTGTCATACCTATATAGAGTATCGATCCCTGGAATATCCTGATATCCATAGCGTGTGAGCATCTTCTCAATATAATGAGACTGTGACAATGCTACTCCAATACCCGTCTGGATGACCTTGATCCCCAAGATCACATCATCTCCCCCCAAGTCCTTCATACTGAACTTGGATGAGAGAAACTTCTTTGTCTTAGTGACACGTGCTCGATCTGTGCCTAGGATCATCATGTCGTCCACGTATAAAAAAATGATGACTCCTCTCCCGTCAGTGAACTTTGTTTAAACACACTTGTCCGTCTCGCTGACCATGTAGCCGTTTGATCTTATGACCTTTATGAAACTTCTCATGTCATATTTTGGGAGCTTATTTTAGACCGTATAACGATTTCACCAACTTGCAGACTTTGACTTTTATGCCCTTGACGATGAATCCTTCTGGTTGTTGCATGTAAATCTCTTTGGTCAATTCTCCATTCAAGAATGTTGTTTTAACATCCATCTGATGTATAATTAGATTGTGAATTACACTCAGAGTAATTAATATCCTGATATTTTTATCCGTACTACTAGAGCATATGTGTCGAATTAGTCGATCCCCTACTTCTGAGAAAATCCTTTGGCCACCAGCCTTGCCTTGAACTTGTCAACAGTTCCATCGGCCTTCATCTTTTTTGAAGATTCAGAAGCTAGGAAAGATGACGAATCTTGCTTTGAGAAAGTTAGTACCGAGGCTTAATCAAAAATGGTACAACAAGAAGTTGAAGTCGAGATCAGGACTTCAAACAAAAGTTTTCTCTTTGATACCTCGATCCAATGAAGAACTATATAATTATATAATATAGTAGCTAATTATAACTCCTTCTGAATCAAAGAATTCAAGAACCAAAAACACGTTCCTCCTTGCAAAAGCAGTTGCAATGGGACATAACATTTACAACTAGAAGAATAAGAGAGAAATATAGAATAAAAATTATTCTTGCTGGAGTGGAGAAGACCATCGTTGCTCAAAGCAAGATCCGTCATCTATCGACGATCTCCTCCCAGTAGCCAGCAAGTTCTTAAGAGAACTTATGGAACACTCTTAGTCACCTTTTTGTGTGACTTGAACGAACTCCTTTTGGACTCAATTTTTGGTATATCTCAAAAGGAGGCCAGATGGATCTTTATATAGGAAGGATAGAATTCCATCCTCCTCTTCTTTCCGATGTGGGACTAAAAAAATAATATACAAAATTGATATCCCATAATCCGAGTCTAATGTATAGCCGGCTCAGTTTTTGCTCAGCACCCGTTCAACACCTGCTCAGCGCCCGTTCATGCAACAAGCGCATGCAACACGCTCATCCAACACGCTCATGCAACCAGAGCAAAAAACTCGTGCATAAAACGAGCGCACGAGCGCCTTGAGACGATGCTGACGAGCTAAGTGCAAAGTGTGCTAATAAAGTGCAACTTTGCGTCCTTGAGCCAGAGTCCATGTCTCTAATCCCTTTTGGGAATTAGATCATATGGAATAATATCCAAGATCATGAAAAAAAAACATAAAAGCTTTCATTGAGGAGTTAATCATTTTTTTTTCCTAATAAAACACCCCCCCATGGCACCCATGTGCCCCACCACACCCCATGTGTGCACCACAACTCATACAAAGTATTATATTGAGATACATACTTGGTGGTGTAGTCAATATAAAACTATTTTTTTAGTCAAAAGAAAACAACACCAATACAGAATGGGGTTGTCCTCTCTCAGAACAATGGCAGTTGCCCTTCCACTTGTTAAAGTAGAAGATATCCAAACTTCTGCATCAGCACCAGCCAACATAGAGATCAACGGTGATAGGCATCAACTGGAAGCCACAGCAAGATGCTCTCAGAAATTTGGAAGCCAGAGTTGAGTCCTTCGTTAATAGGGGTAATTTATAAAATAATGGTATCACTAGACAATAAACAGTTTAATGGGAAGATGCTCCTTACCTACCAAAGTTTAAACGGAAAATTTCAGTGAGAGCATAAAAGTTTAATATTTTTATAAAAAAAGCATAAAAATTTTTAAATTTACAACGAAAGCATTAAAACGCCCTTTCAAAGGGCGTTTTACGCTTTTCCGTCGAATTAATTACAACTCCGTTAACAGAGGAGTAAAAAAAATTTAATATATACGTAAAACGCCCATTGGAAGGGCGTTTTATAATTTATAATAATATTTTAAACTTCTCCCCTATCTTCTCGCTCCTCTGCGAAAAAAATATTTAATTAAGCTAAAACGCCCTTTCAAAGGGCGTTTTGCAATTTTTTATAAATTTATTAATTAATATTTCACCTCTCCCGCTCACTGTCTGACATTAAAAAAAATTATTATTTAAAGGAAAACGCCCTTCGGAAGGGCATTTTTCCCAGGGATTTTCCTTTAAATAATTTTTTTTTTGTCAGCAGTCCTCTCTCCTCTCCTCAGACTGCTCTCTCTCTCTCTCCCCCTCTTCTCAGACTCCCCTCTCCTCTGTCCCTCTCCCTCTCCCTCTCCGCTCGGCTCTCCTCTCTCCTCTCTCCCTCTCCCTCCCTCTCCCTCTCCCTCTCCGCTCGGCTCTCCTCTCTCCCTCTCCTCTCTCCTCTCTCCCTCTCCGCTCGGCTCTCCGCTCTCCTCTCTACTCTCTCCCTCTCCTCTCTCCTCTCTTCCTCTACCTCTCCCTCTCCCTCTCCGCTCGGCTCTCCTCTCTCCTCTCTCCCTCTCCCTCCCTCTCCCTCTCCCTCTCCGCTCGGCTCTCCTCTCTCCCTCTCCTCTCTCCTCTCTCCCTCTCCGCTCGGCTCTCCGCTCTCCTCTCTACTCTCTCCCTCTCCTCTCTCCTCTCTTCCTCTACCTCTACCTCTCCCTCTCCCTCTCCGCTCCCCTCCCCTACCGCTCTTCTCTCTCCGCTCCCCTCTCCGCTCTCCTTTCTCCGCTCTATCTCCCCCTCCCCCTCCCCGCTCCCCTCCCCTCTCCCTCTCCCTCTCCCTCTCTCTCTCCGCTCCCCTCTCCCTCTCTCTCTCCGCTCCCCTCTCTCCTCTCTCTCTTTCTCTCTCCTATGTGTCCTGTTTCTCTTGTCTTTTCCTCTTGTCCTCTACTCTATTGTCTTTTCTCTCTTGTCCTCACGTATACTCCAGCCCGTGAACTCCCCCAACCCAAAACCCCAACATTTCTTCACAGATATATACTCCAACCCGTGACCTCCCCCCCAACCCGTGACCTCTCTTGTCCCTGTCTCTGTTTATCCGTGAATTATTTTTGTCATTTAATGAAATGAAATTGCTATAAGAACTAACCATTCTTCACAGAAGAACTTCACGTTAGAAAGAAAATGAATTTTTCACAGAAGGAGAGTTCCACATTAGAAAGAAAAAAATTTGATAGTTTTTCCAATTAGAGCACTCGAAATACAGATGGCTTATCAAAATGACGGACGCATACCCGGTGGACCTACAACTCCGGCCATTCAACGTGAACGAGAGTCCCACATTTCTAGTCTGATTTTTGCAGGACCGGTAATGTAACTCCTAGATAAATTATATTATTGTTGTTAAGTGTATTATATTGTACTAACGATATATATATATTATAGCGTTATGATTATCCAGATGTTAAATTAAGAGAGCATGGTGAATGGCGGGCATCTTGGGAGTTGACTGAAGCACAAAAGATGTTGGTGGAGGCTTTTGGTTTTTACTATGTTGACGCTATACGAATGAAGCGTCACGATAGAGACCTGATATTAAGTATCGTTGAGCGATGGTGGCCAAGACGCAACACATTTCAGTTACCCTTCGGGGAGATGACGATCACGTTAGCAGACGTGGCACAGATTCTAGGATTACCTAACGACGGTAATCCTATATTTTTGGACAAAAAATTAGAAGCAAAATAGCTCATTAGAGAATACCTCGGTGTGGAGCCCCCCTCTGACATGGGACAAACCAGCACTGTAAAACTCACTTGGCTCCGGTCAACTTTCATGCATGTTGATCATATCGGCGCTACAAAAGTTCTTGTCGATAATTCGCGGGTAATTATTTCCATGTATTAATTATTGTTAATATTTATTTAATATAAATAGTATGGATATTCAATTATATTTTCGGAAAATTTCAGTGAGAGAATAAAAGTTTAATATTTTTATAAAAAAAGCATAAAAGCATTTTTTTTAATGTCTCGTTAACGGAAGCTAACGGAAAAGCGTAAAATGCCCTTCGGAAGGGCGTTTTAATGCTTTTTATGTAAATTTAGAAACTTTTATGCTTTTTTTATAAATATATTAAAATTTTATGCTCTCACTGAAATTTTTTGTTATATTTTCAGGTGATATGTTGCACCAGAGCTTACTTATTGTGTCTATGCGGTGCTTTTTTATTCCCCGATGCTACGGGAAATATGGTCAACGTGCGACTGCTTCCATTTTTGGCGGACATTCATTCCCTCACAAGACACGCATGGAGTGTAGCAGTGTTAGCAAATTTATACCGCTCTATGACGTCTTTTGTGACTAAGGTATCACAGGGTAGAACCGCCAAAAATATAAGTGGATGTCTAACACTTATACAGGTATGAATAAAAATGAATAATATATGTTATATTTATATGTATCTTATTTGTGTTCTTCTTTGCAGTTCTGGTGCTACGATCACTTCGCGATTGGTAGACCAGTTAGTATATATAGCGATGAACAACAAGTGTGGCCAGCAGGCTTTCGCTGGATTACTGGAAATACCGATTATGTGCATTGTATGACCAAAGTGATATCTCTTTACCGGCATCAATTTGACACATTAACCGCCTATGAGGTTAGTATATAATTAAATTAAAATTTAAAAATATATTCTTGTGCCTACCATTTATTACTTGTTGAATGTCAAATAGGTTGTTTGGCAACCTCTAAGTGTGCCAGAAGATGTGAGAGATGGTCAACGTACCCGCAGTCTCCATAGGTATTATATCATGTACAACGGATCTATCATGTTTCATCCAGCGGATCGTGTTATGCGACAGTTCGGACTGAAACAAATGATACCCCTGGAGCCTTTGGCTTCTAGCAGTACAAAATCAAATATGGAAGAGCGGGTTCGAATGTATATGATTGGTTGGGAATCCAGATTTATCACGCATGGCGTGGAACACATGTCTGAATTGATGACATCGGCGGCAGATGGTAAGTTAAGAAATATTTTAAATAAATAATACGGTATTATATCTTACATATCATTTTGTGTTAACATTTTACAGTGGAGGGTACTGCCAATTTTCTACGTTGGTATGGATGCCCCCTAGTGCAAAATAGGGGGTATCAATTTGAAGAAGCTCGGTTCCAGCCACGAGCTTTAGATGATCTGAGCTTGCGTGATAGGAGGGCACGTGATGCTCTAGTGGTATATTTATTTATTTGCATAAAATATCATCTTTATATATGTTACTTTATATTTATTGATTGTGGATTTAAATATTCAGGCGGAGACACTGGCTGATATAGCTGAGGATCCCGAAAGAGATCCAGAAGGAGTTATAGGGGCGACTGTACAATATATGCGCGCACCACTGAGTCCCCGTTTTACTCCACTTGATATACCAGACAGCCATCCGGTAGGCCACGTGAGACACTGGCAGGCACGTCCTCGTAGGACATGTGAACGAGGAGCTGGTTCGAGCAATACAGAGGCACGAGTCTTACAGGTTGGGGAGGGAACATCGCAGCCTTACGCTGGCATGTCACAACCTTATGTTGGCATGCCACAATATTATGAGGGATATTCCCAGCCTTACGCTGGCATGTCACAACCTTATGTTGGCATGTCACAACCTTACGAAGGTAGGCCACAGCATGATAGTGACACATCCCAAAGTTATGAGACCGCATCCCAGAGCAACGATACCACGCCACAGGGTGCTTCTCAACAATGGGATTGGAATTATTACATGCAAGAGACTGCCACTTCGTTGTTTGGCTCAGCCAGCCTTGATCCAGACTCTCATTTATATTTGCCACCACCGGAGGGTACAGAGGAAAGGAGAGATAGGCTAGGTCTTAGGAGAGTTGATCGTAGAAATTATAGAAGGGATGACAGAGGGGGCTAGTAATTTTGTTCGTATCCATAAATAAATGTATGACAATCTTTTGTTGGTCTTACAATTTCAGTAATATGATGTTTATTTTATTCGAAAGTCCAGCAACTTCAATTACAACATTAAATCAAATTCATAATTACAAAAAAAGCTACAATAATGATATTCACTGCCTCGGTTGGTTTCTACAACTTCTTTTGTTGTGTCCTAGCCCGCCACATTTACGGTCTAGTTCAACCACATAACATCTACTTGTTTCATGATCCCATATTTTAAATTTATTATTATTAAAATGCAATAATTGAAAATGGTGTGACTCCCGTCTAATACGTGCTATAGTGTTCATCATCCTTGGACAAAACTCTGTTTCCATCTTTTCAGCATTTGTTCGATGCTTGTCGTGAAGTGTTATTATTTTTGCTCTAATACCATCAAGCAATGTTGATATAGGTTTGTCACGCAAACTTTTAATCCAATTGTTAAAACATTCAGCAATGTTCGAAGTGTTAATATCTAATCGTGGACACGGTGCATAAGCTGTTATCCAGTGAGAAAAATTACAATTTTTATCGCTTGACCCTACAATCCAATCGAAAATATTTACATCTGCAGATTTTATTTTATCCAACCAACCATTGGCATCAACCTTATTATAAGATCGGGCAAGTTTGTCTAACCATTGTAGATATGTCGGTGTACGAGGACACATATTTTTTTAATTTTGTTTAAAATGTTGAATACAAAAAAAGTGGGAAGAGTTTGGAAAAACTGTTTGCATTCCACGAATTAATCCTTTCTGTTTATCAGATATAAATGAAATACTATCCCAACGTTCAAAATAAGTTTCGAAAGACATTTTCAAACAGTTTAAAAACCATGTCCACGACTCAGTATTTTCATTCTCAGCAACACAATAAGCGATAGGATATAGTTGATAGTTTGGATCGTGGGCACAAGCAACAAATAAATTATCTTGGAATCTAGATGTAAGAAAAGTAGCATCAATGCTAATAACAGGTAAACAACCACTTAAGAAACCATCCATACAAGCCTTGAAACAAATAAATATTCTTTGAAATATATTATTTTCTACAGTTTTTAAAAAATATTTGCTACCGGAATTTGTTTTCATAATTGTAAAATAATATTTCTCAAGACTACCGTACGCATCAACGTAACTGCCGTTAATATCAGATAATGCAAGTTCCCTAGCTCTCCAAGCTTTTGAATATGTAATATGTATCCGATGTTCTCTAAGTATATCGTGTAAAATGTGTGTCGGACTATACGAGTTATTATCTCTAATTTTACCAATTATTTTATTTTTTATCCATGCGGTGGTGGCTAGTGGATGATGCCCTCCTACAAATCCACCTAAACATGAATGTCTACCTTCAAATGTACTACCATCACCAATAGCTTTAGCGTATACTCTCCAACAACAGTTTGGAGAATCACAAGTATACACAATTCTTTGGTGATTGTTATGTTTAGAAGAACAACTAAATTTATATGTAATTGCTAGGTCGCTAATAAAATTACGAAATTTCTTAGAAGAATCAAAATGTCTGTCAACAAATAATTCGGAAATGTAACCATGTACATTAGCATCATTATCATCTAAATAGTAATCTAAATTTTCAACCAAATCATCACTGTTTTCATCGTCAACATCATTATTTTCTGTATCAGAGTTACTCTCACTGTGATTTATACAACTAGGACCAACATTGAAATCTTGGTTATCATTAAAATGTTCACTAGTTGATATGATAGTTGTGTCGATATTTACTTCTGATGGGATGATGTAAATTTTAATACAAGCTGACACTAAATTACTTTGAACAATAAAATTACATGTTTCTTCACAATCTACTATTATCAATGCATCTTCATAAAACCACCTTATTGTAAATTCATAACTTATGCAAAAATGATCAGAAATTGTACTACGCAAACTAGCTAAAGTAATATTTTTATAAGTGGTTATAAGATGAGTATTACCTCCATGGTAAGATAATCCATCTAGTATACCTCCATGGTAGCAAATTATTACTAAATTTTGATCCATAGTAAAAACTTTCGTCTAAATTAAGACTTACAGAAGTATATCTCAGGAAAAATGGTAGCATAATAGGGATAAAATTTTCTTCTGACTTCGATTTTGGATCAATAGAATAAGAGAGAGAGAGAGTGGATGACATATAACTCATAAGTTTGGCATATATATAGAAAGTTAATCTATCCGTTACAATATTAACGTTAGCCCTACTCCTACTACTACTATAGCTATTGTCCTACTGCTACTTCCCTAGCATAATAATGTTAGCATAATAACGTTACCTCTTTTACCTATTGTCCTACTGCTACTGCCACTACTACTATCTACTTCTTAGCCTATTAACGTTACCTATTTTATCTACTTCATAGCCTATAGCCTATTAACGTTACCTAGTTCTCTACTTCATAGCCTATTAATGTTAGCTGGTTCTATCTACTAGGAAGGAGAAAGAAATGAGAGTGATAAAAGAGAGAGAGAGAGTGAAGTAAAAAATCTGAATATATATATATATATATATATATATATATATATATATATATATATATATATATATAAATATATATTTTATTTTGCTGAGAAAAAGAATATATATATATATATATATATATATATATATATATATATATATATATATATATATATTACTTTGAGTAGGAGAGAGAGGAGAGGAGAGAGAGGAGGAGAGAGAGGGGAGCGGGCGGACAGGAGAGAGGAGAAAAGAGAGAAGGGAGAGGAGAGAGAGGAGAGAGGGGAGAGAGAGGAGAGAAGAGAGAAGAGAGAGGAGAGAGGGGAGAGAGAGGAGAGAAAATATTAAAATAAATTAAAAATATAAAACGTCCTTCGGAAGGACGTTTTATATATTTTTTATTTTTTTAATGTATCGTTAACGGAAGCTAACGGAAAAACGTAAAACGTCCTTCGGAATGACGTTTTAATACTTTTTATATAAATTTAGAAACTTTTATTATTTTTTTATAAATATATTAAAATTTTATGCTCTTACTAAAATTTTCCGAAGTTTAAACCTCAATGTCTTCAATGTTGTGATGTTTTGCCTTCCCTGAGTCAATGCATACATTTTTTTTTTTTACATGTGAACCATTATGTTGTAGCATTATCTCCCTTCAGAGCGCGGCTTAGTCACTACCGGTCAAAAACATAATTCATGAGAGAGAAATAGTATCCCACTCTTATCCCTATAGAGAATCATCAAACTCCCTAGCTTTTTCAAACCTATGACGGATCTAGTCTGTTACATTAAACATACTTGCTTTGCCAAAAGTATTAGATCCCTGGTAATGCCATTGACTTTTCCAACAAAGTCTTCAAATTCATTAAGTTAAAAATTACCTCTGATGGTCAATTCCAAATAGTTTTTTAAACTATCACGTCCTTTGTACCTCTGATATTTTCTTCCTATTCACTAGTATGGTTAGTGATATATGTCATTATGTAACGCTAAACCTCTGGCAACTAGTTAATTTCCTAATTCAACGGGAACCATACTCAATGCTTCGAGCTATTATATGTATCCAGTCTTGGATATGTCATGGATTGTAGAACCAGCTAGATTCCCAAGTACAATCATCTTCAGATCCCTCGAAACGTTCTCGCTGAGATCAAATCAAATATGCGCCACTAAAAAGGTGCTTTCTTTAAGTTCCAGTCGGCTTAAAGATATCTTACTTCCAATCCCCAGCATGGTTGGAGGTAATCTACAATTTAGTTTACTGTATATACTACGTATTTAGTATGACATGGGCAATAAACCCACATGAAAAACCCAGCAGTGTCTTGGAACTTTTTAACTGATCAAAAGTTTTAATCCAAGATCTTAAGTGCAAGTCTTCACAATTTTTTTTGTCATGCTTATGACAATCTCTACTATGCTCAAAACTCTACTATTAATTCTATGGAATTAGTAGTTTCACTTCGAACCTTTACTTCCAGTTGTACCACTGAATGATTAAAGTTAATACTTTTCGAGTGAGATAATCGTGTTATTCATTCACCGTTATGTTATGTTCAGATACACGTCTGAATGGTTTAATATATATCTCCATCGGGTTGATACTCCCACTTGTCATGTTTAGTTATACCTCTAAGAAAGTCTAGCCAAACCTATTTTTTTGTTGTCATGTTCATATTACCACTGAACAACAAATTCTGCATTAAAACGTTCAAATCTATCACGTCCAAATTATCATTGATAGATGTCTTTGCAAAGCTCATTTATCTATTGACTCTACCTAGCTTCAGGTATGCCATGGTCAATAGGTCCACATCAACATTCTAATTTACTATCTGTACCATATCATTGGTATATCATGGATAGTAGATCCACACAAAAATCCTGAGCAGAGTCACTGTCAAGTTCTTTCGTATTTCCTAGAATTTAACAACAAGTCAAGAATATTCTTCCCTAACAAAGTTTACCACTATAACATCCAAATTACCTTTGATAGTTATTCTTTGCTTAGGATATTCACATTCACTACCCGTACCTAGCAGCAGGTATGCTTGGGGCAGTGAGTCCATTTAAAAAAAAAAAAAAATTCCCCATCAGAGTTGTCTTTGTTTTTCCCAACAGAGTAGTAGAATTTTGTCACGTCCACGTTACCTCTGAAAAACCCTTACACCCTCTACAAGTTTTCATTGGTAAATTCCTACATGTCTAGAAATATTATATTCTTAATCCTCAACTAGATTGAAATAACCATTTTCCATGTCCTCTTCACCTCTAACAAAATGCTTCAACTCCAAATTCTACTACTAATCCCCAGTTGGGTTACGAGTGCTTATTTAACCTTTATTTCCTTAGCACCTCTGAGTGGTTAACCTTAAATTCATGTATGTTATTGTCTACATCCGGTTTCCAACTAATATATCAATAATACCTCTATTAGTTGAACCTTCTCCCTAGTAAAGCTTTTGATCCTCTCTATTATGTCGAATCTTTACCACTGAATAGATGCTCGTTTAAACTCAACTTTCTTTCTTCATGTTCCACACCTCTGAACAACACGTTTTCAATCCGGGAGTTCCCTAATTCATCATGTCCAAATCACTTATGAACGAACAAAGTTCCAAAATCAAAATTGCTAATTGAAGACTATCATGTCAATAGTACCTCTGATAACCAGCAATAGAGCATCCCTAATGCACCGCTTTTAGCGACAAGATTTCAGTGACATTCAAATCAGACAATGATGCACCATAGACTTTCGCACTTTTAACGTATTTCGAAATACGAACACGTTTATTACGAACATTTGAAACTTTAAAGGGGACCTTGTTGGTGCAAAAAATTGACCAAATTATGGGCCCATGATCTTCAAACCTCTCACGAGATATTGTCCGACAAGTGGCACGAAACGCCCGAAATAAAGAGTCGGCCATGATTACGCTACAAAAATTATTACGAATTAATGATGATTGGCGGAACAGTCAGCCACATTACAAATAATCCTTGATTCATATAAAACGTTTACAGCAATTATGCATGAGAAGATGGAGCAGCGCAGAAATATTCCCGCACAAGAGCAGCATATGCGAAAATAAGCAGAATTGTACATAATTACTTATTTTTTCGCAAAATTCATACAATGAGCAATTTTTGCTGATTTGGCTATAAATAGCTTCAACATTTATACAACCAAGGTACGACCCCTGAGCATTTCTAGCATCCTTTGCGAGAGGAAGAACATACATGATCAATAGAATATCTTAAAAACAAAATCAT
Source organism: Iris macrosiphon (assembly GCA_036927795.1). Lineage (NCBI taxonomy): Eukaryota > Viridiplantae > Streptophyta > Magnoliopsida > Asparagales > Iridaceae > Iris > Iris macrosiphon. Next base: position 214,860,017 of record JAYESA010000005.1, read on the forward strand.
TGTAGTAGAAAAAAAAACAAAAACAAAATGATAGACACAAAATATATAAAAATAATCTCTTTATTGATAATTTGCAGCAGAATTACGATGACTCTTAGGCCGAAATAACAACTCGATTACGAAAAATAGATCTTATTACAATAAATGACGCCACAAGGCTTACAAATCGATTACGAAAAATAGATCTTATTACAATAAATGATGCCACAAGGCTTACAACTCGTAAAACCAATACAATCAATAATGTTCCATAGATTATGTCATTTATAAAAAAAATATATCTTCCAATCGACAAATAGCTTTAAGTTGTCAAACGAACTCCAACGCCTTTGAACGTTCAAGGGACTCCCCACAACTGTGAAGAAGGGGGTCAGCATATTGAAAAATACAGTGGTGAGTACTTTTAACCCGACTTACCTAAATGAACATGGTAACCATGTGAGAATAGGTAAGATTATTATGTGACATTTCTACTTTCTTTATGGTCAATTAACAATTCATAAACATATATATAAAAAGCATAAATGCGCCACTTTACACAGTGAATCTTACCCAAGGCTACCAGATTATTTCCTGCAAACAATGTTATCATTTATAATATATAAATGTATCGTAAATGTGTCCCTGCATCAATTGTTAAAAAGCATAAAAATATAAATGTATCGTAAGTGCGCCCATGTAAACAACTTATTAGACGTGTAAGCAGATTGACATTAGTATATAACCTAACTATGAAGTGATATTAGTCTATTATTTATGAAGCATACATGTTTTAATCAAAAACATAAGTCATATGAACGGTTTTTATTGACATGCATCAATTTTAACCATGCAACATGAATAGAAGTCACTGCGAGACGTACCTTTCTCGTCATCGTTAAACAATGGCATGGAGCTCCTCGAGCGTTCTTTATGATAATGGGTTACGAAAATAAAGAAGAGGAAGAAAATAGTTTATAGACGAACAAAATCCATCCGATTTTTTTTTATTAACAATATATATATATATATATATATATATATATATATATATATATATATATATATATATATATATATATAAAATCTATCGCATATCTATGATTTGGTTCTCATAGTAACCGCGCAAACAACACATTACATCCTCAGAAGAAAAATAAGATGCAGGATGCACTTGAATTATCAAAATTTGCAGGCAAAATAACTTAAATATAATAAATGAACTGAGTTCCTATTCCACTTCCGGATGAACTAAACACTTGACACAATCAACAAGACCCAAGATCAACACAAGTGGAAGCCACTTGTAGCAACCATTCAAAATTTTGGACTACTATATCGACAGTGAAAATAAAAATGCCTACTTAGCGGCCGTGTACAAAGGCACTACAAAAAAAAACTCGAAACTGATCCAATTTTTTTTATAAATTTTTCACTCAAAAGTTATTCAGGACTAGTTCAAATATTTGTTAGAACTGTCAAAATTTTAACAGTCCTTCCGATAGATTGACTATCAAAATTTTAACATTCCATTGAACTGCATACTTTATTTAGAACTGTCAAAATTTTGACACTCTAAAATATTGAAAGGACTGTCAAAATTTTAACACTCCTAATAAATATTTGGTATAGTCCTGAGAATCGGTTTTTCTCGGTCCAGTGATCGCTACGGGAAGGTAATTGATGCAGGAGGAGATTAAGGGAAGGACTCCTAAACCGATTTTTAAGCGAAAAATTTATAAAAAAAATAAATAAGCTTTGAATTTTTTTTAGTACCTTTATCAGGGACCTTCTATTAGGAAAATGCTAAGTTTACTACCGAATGTTTACAACCATCTTACAATCCTCTCTTTCTCCTGCTATGTCGGGCACACTCGGCCCCACCTCTAATCCAATGAATGGCTGCCACGTGGTACTTCTGACATGTGACGGCCACGTGACAAAAAATTGGATCCCACAAATTTTTCTTATCCAATGGACGACCGTTATGTCGACGCCACATGAATATCACTTAACGGTTGTAAAATTGATGTAAATATTTGATTGTAGATGTAGCATTTCTGTTTCTATTATACTGATGTCAGATGCATGTACTTTATTGAGTCACATGTCAATGGGATCCATCAATCCGTGGATGGAATTACTTTTCAATATTTTATTGCTTAATGTTAAACGAATTGGCGTGGAGAGGTCAATAAAGTGGGCGTTGATGTACCCGAAAGTGACTCATTCATAAATGATCAATGGATATTTAAACTTTAATTTTCAGATAAATTATAAAATTAGTATTTGAATCTTCGAAATAATTAGTCATTAAAAATGTACCAAAAATATCACTAATTATTTTTTACGATATTTTTAAAATCCAAGCACTAATTATTATTTTTAAAAATCTAAACATTAATTTTATAACTTATATGAGACATAAAGTCTAAATATCCCAATGATAAACCACTCGACTTTGATGTAACTCCGAAGCAATCCAAACACTTTAGAATTTTTATTTTATTTATCTTGACTATAAGTAAAAAATTTAATAACAATTTAGATAATTGCCATATGTACTAATAGCTAGTTTTACATTGGGTCTCAAAATGAGTAGTAGGACCAAGATATGTAGCAATGGTCATCTATGATTCAAGTGGACGTCAGTGCAACACGAATACGTATACATTGTCGCAATTTGATAATTCTATCTATAAATCCCTATAAATACTCTATCGCAATCCACATGTAGAATAAATGTCGAAAATAACTATATGTGCTAAAGTCGACCACCAATAACACACAAGCTCGAATAGACCCGAAAGAAAGACATGGTCTACAAATAGTAAGCTATGACAACAGAAAGTAAACAATACGAAATGAAATACATAACTGCAAACGACATGATATAAGTATATATTAAATAATATAATTAATTACTATTATCCTCCATTTTCTAAGCCGAACTCCACTACCCGGCCCTTTTTTTTTAATTCCCACTACCCCAGTCCATGCTTTCATAGTTTGTTAATGGTAATTATACTTACCCCCTAAATAATTTGCCTAATTGGGGGGTAACACTAATAAAGAAAAAAAGGGAGGGGGATGCAAATAAGCTATTAGCAATTGGGAGGTAATAAAAAATGCTCCTTAATAATACCTACATTCCAAGAAGATTACCTTCAACAACTCCGAAAGAACTCAAAGAAACCAACGCAACTAACCTGGAAGGAGACTAGTTTCTCAGATGGACGTAGCAAGATACGTAATATATATGTCGCAAGAAAATACAGTAAAAAACATGCAAAAAAAATTAACCAGTGATCCATATACAACTAAAACTAACTAGTTTGACCAGTCTTCAGAAAATACAATTGAGGACAGCATTTGCACGCATGGATATCTGGAAAAAATAGGAGAATAGTATAGCACGAGGCTAGAGGGCAATACATATACTAACATACATCATCAATCAAAATAGCTCGATGGTAGTGACCATCGCAAGATGTACCGACAAAAATCTGTAAATTGTGCATAATGTTCACCGAATGTCAAAGGCCAACTATAATATCCAAGGTCATCATACCCACGTCTCTAGTGGAAACTACTAGTGGTGAGCAGTATTTGGTTTGAAAAAAATTTGGCTCGGTTTCTGTCACGTCCCAGAACTAGAATATTGGAGAGCCGTGTAGTGTCCCACTCCACGTAGGCACTATGTACAAGTGATATCGCTTTGCTTGCTCGAGCGAAAGTCTTCTTGGAGAGTTTCCGATCGAACACCAAGACGATCGATCTAAGTGAGTGGGCAGAACTTCATTCTCTGATTCTTGCACACCTTAATAATGAATCTGAGTTTTTGAATGCTTGTTCTAAGAAGATAGTTTCATAAGAAGAATGATAGAACCTGACTCTGCATGCTTAATAAGTGAACTCGTATAGCTTGTCATTGAAGCGAATCTGCTTGCTTAACTAGAGAACTTGTATGCTTGTCTGAAAAGAGATAGAACCTTGCTATGCTAAGTCAAGAAGTATAAAAAATGTTGCATGCTTAGTTACACTGACACAGCTATCGAACGAACCCTTGTCATGCTAAAAAGATAAGTAAAGGAATCGCTTGAACAAGTCCCTTTGTAATATGCTAAGAAAGAGATAGATATTGAATGCTAGTTATGAAATAAAAATCGTGCTTGCTATTTTATGTTTCGCTTGCTTATTTTTCTATATCGAACTGCTATAAGTCTTTGATTCGTATAAGCAGAGACTAATAGTGCGCCATGAGGTACGGTCCTTGTGATCTAGTGGGGTATGCTATTAGATATGTGAAAGATGTGCTTTGCTTGACAAGATGTGTTTAGCTCGACCATATATGTTTTGCTCGGCCATATATGTTTTGCTTGATCATTTATTTTGCTTTCATTATAGATGCTTCATGTTATTACATTGGTCTCGGACAACTTATGCACAAGGTCTTGTATCTCGAACGGTTCCTAGGGCACTAGAAATCGCTCGGTCCGGAAGAGATTTTTGTTTCACCCTAAGGATAGGCTCTACGGGGTCTAGTGGGGTGATGTGTCTATTAGTGTTATGTGGAATCCATGATATCGTAGCTGCTAGTACTCGTGTGTGTTGGTGAAGAGCTGAACCTTGAGTCACAACTGCCAACACATGCGCGTGCTAGTGAAGAGTTGAACCTTGAGTCACCGCTGTTAATCATGGGGCTACCCATGGACCATCATATAGTTAGGGCGAATGCTAGACTAGCCTTCTTGTATACCTAACTGTTTGATGCAGAGACAAACAGGAAAAGAGAAACCTTATACATATATGTTTATGCAAATTGTTACTAACTTGTATGTCTGCTGCAGGATAACCGTTCAGCAAGGGGTAAGAAATACAAAGAGTATATATATATATATATATATATATATATATATAGCTTGCTTGTTCATTTTGTTAGCATCATAGAGTTTATCTGATAGTGCTTCATGCATGTAAGCCCCCTGATTTTTCAAAATTTTTAAATACATTTTTTTCACAGTTTTTTTGTAATTTGTGGAACTTAAAACTAAGGTATTTTGGGATTAAAGGATTTTTAGATGAGGCTAATTAATATTAAAATATTATAAAAATAAGATTTTATGATGTAAAATTAAAAACCGGACTTAGGATAATTTTTCTGGAATTTATTGGGCCCCGGACCTAATTTATAACACCTAAAAACTATTTATTTAATTATTTATCTATTATTTAATTATTTAATTATTTATTAAAGCCAATCGGGCCCAGCCCAAAACCAGCCCACCCGTGACTATCGGGTCGGGTCGGGTCGGGTCGGCCAGACCCGGACCCAGCCGCCCGACCCGCACAAATCCTCTCCCCCACGTCTGAGCCCGCGTTCCCCTCCGCGATTTCCGACGGCGGCTCCGGCCATGTCGCCTGGCCGCCCGTGTCTGACCCGCCCCACGTCACCCCTCTCCCCCGCCTCTCCCGGCCGACCCCCCCGCCTAGCTCCCCTATAAACTCCCCCTCGATCAGCCCCTCCGGCCACTACTCCGACCTCCACCTCCCTCGACAGCGCCGCCGGACACGCCTCCCACTCCACCATCTTCCTCCTCCCTGCCGTGCCCCGCCTCCCAGCTCCGTCGTGCCGCCCGCAGCTCCCTCCTCCGCCTCATCCTTCTTCCTCCCCCTTCTTTCCCACCCGCAGCGGCCCAGTAGCCGACCTCGAGCAGCCCTCCGGCCGCCGTGCCCGCCGCGCCGCCTCCGCCCAGCCTCGCCGGCGCCGCTCCAGCCCCTCCGGCCAGCCTCTCCCGCCGCAGCGCCGCCGGAGCTCCGGCAGAACCCCCAAAACCCTAACCATAGGCGACTCAGCCCTGGACACGTGCCGGACACGTGTCGGACACAGTGAATTTTGGGTTTTTTGGACCCTGTTCAGGTACGCGTATCTCCCTGCTTGTTTACCCGTTTTTATTTCCGTCAGTTGCAACGCGTAGCCTGCATGACCCCCTCGGTGCCCGTGTAACCCGCTCGGGGCATCGCGTCCTGTGGTGATCGCAAACCGCGATCTAAAAACAGGAAAAACAACGCCATGTTTCACCCCGGAACTGAGTACGCCCCGCCAAACGGGACGACTTGGTCACGTGCGATCTTCACCGATGCGTGCGCGCTGTCGATACGGACGTGCGGGATTTCACAGAAGTCGATTCGGGTGTGCGTGCGCACCGGAATCAACGCGTATCCGCGGACACCGTCCCGTATCTGCCCTTTCTGGAATATATTATAACTTCGTGTACACACGTCAGATCGAAACGAAACTTGCGCCATCACACTCGTAGCAATACGCTGGTCATGTGACCCAAGTTTGGTTTGATTCCGAGAACGTTGACGAAATTACGTGTCGTGGGCCCCACAGGCCCCGCTCGACGGACGATTTTGTGACCGGCTCATCGGAATCCAATTATGGAAGTTCCGTTGAGTTCATATCAGCGTTCCTGACATGCGAACCCCGTTTTGACCCAAAATGGTCATTTTTGCCCCTGTGTCCAAATTGGACTCAAGGACAGGCGTTTCTAGCTATTTGATATCTTTCAAGCATGATGGTAATATTTGTTTCAGCATCCGGAGACATTTCTAGAAATTTCCTCGAGTAATAGAACAGTAGTTGGAATTCAAACATCAGGCAAGTGTACCTCGCCAAAGCTTACAGTCTTTGTTAAATATTCCTTGGCTTATTTATACATCAGTGGGCAAGTGTACCTTGCCAACTAGCAGTCTTTATTTTTATATTACTTGTATTAAATATAACTGTTGTACATGCTCAACCTAGGAAACGTGTGACGTACTTAGTGTCCGATCATAGTCGGGTGCCAACCCCGTATGCGGTGTTGGGTACGTCATCTAGAGATGGACATGCGGTACCCTTTACTCTCTTGTACTTGTCCTATCAAGTACATCAGGACCCAGGACACTTGACACTATTTATGCAGAAAGAATCTTCCTGAGATATTCATGGTGATTCTGTGTAGGATACAGGATTGACATAGACATTATATCCTTAGATATTATATGACTGTTGCATTAGCTATGATCCCGCTGACATGGACATGAGACGTTATGGTCATGATATGCGTGGTTACATTGGGTGGGGAGAGACACACAGGCTACAGGCTGTTTCATATATATATCCACTACTATTGTGAGGTTGTAGACTCTCCAGCAGAGCTAGACCCTTTACCTGTTATTACTGCTACCGGCTCCCCGACACAGAGCTTGTAGCGGTCTCAGCCTGAGTTCTAGTGATGCTCTCACTTGCATTTCACATAGATGGTTATATAGCTTACCCTATTTATTTCATTCTCTGCTGCACTGAATTTATTTTGGCTTGTGTTTTATGTACCTTGCTATGTCCCCTGAGGGCCTGGATCCGGATTATGTCCCCAGGTTTAGCTGAGGAGCAGTATCCCGAGGTATACGGGACAGGAGCTGAAGCTATTGCTGGACTTGATACTGGAACAGAATCGAACCCCGAGGACGAGGTGACTGCTGAAGACTTTTCCTGAGTACCTGATTCCGTACTCAGTATTTACTTGTGTTCGACTCTTTTGTTCCTGGCCTATTGAGCCAGTATATTCAGACTTATGTCGGATTGTTTCTTCGACCTACTTGTTGAGACTTGTTGCTACTTATTTCCATTTCATTATGCAGTTGATTATATTTATCTTTTATGGATGATATTAGTTGTGGCTTGTTGTAGTAGACCTTCTTTTACAGCTTAAGTGCGCCCTGATGGATCCATTAAATTGGGTTGTCCATCGGTGCGTGCTGCTGGCCATTGCCACGTGTCCAGTCCCTCGATATTTTGGGACTGGGGTGTGACATGGTTTTTGTGGTGGCCCATGCAGGTCAACGACTAAATTGTTCGGTTTTAACTTAGGGACCGAGCAAGCCTGCACCTAGGATTAGAGTATAGGATCTCATCCACACTGACTATGACTCATCCTCCTTCCAATCCATTCCATTCGGATAAATTACATCATGCTTGATTCATGTGCTTCCCTATTAGTTTCTTGAGTATAGCCTCTCTTAGAATATATAAGTTCCTGTTGTTAGATGATAAGTAAGGTAACCTTCCTATTAAGAGTACCCCTAGAGTGTTGACACCCCACTAAGTTAGAATATCTAGGGAACCCTAAAATTTCTTATCTCTAGAATTGGTTTACCATTACCCCCTGATGTATTATGAAAATTTGAGAGTAGCATAGACACAACTAGAGTTAGTTAGAAGTTTTACCATAATGTTTGACCCTAGTGTTTGACCCCAGTCTTGAGGAACCAATAGAAATCTGAGATCGAATGTTAGTACTGAACCTAATGTGCATAGTGAGATAGTGTTAAGATATAGGTTTGTGTCATGATATTAGCATATAATACCTCAGGAAACCCAGAGCAACGAGTATGACATACCCTATGAGATCATACCTCAAACACGGAGAATTTCTCGCCACCTTCACCTTAGGAAACCATGATATTATCTAGAGCCCCATATTTTAATTTCATATGTTGATCATCTGCGACCTTAACGTTCGCTAATGCGCAACGACTAAAATATGTTCTTCTTTCCTCCGTCTTTCAATTCGTGCCACATGACACTTTTGATAGTAGGCCAAGTAATTTTATTCCTTGTTAAGGACCCATATTTTGCTAGGATTATAGCGGTAGTCTTGAATTTGAAATTTTTGTGCTTGGTAGTTAGAGTTCGATAAGTTTGAGTTAATCTTGTAGATTGTGACCCGATGATTATCCCTTAGTGTTAAATCACATAATTTGTACCCCCACCTCGATACAAGTTATCTTTTCTTTCCCTTGAGACTAGTAACCTGTCCATTCTTGCTATTGACGCATGACCTATGAGCACTATGATTAAGACTTAAGATGACCATTACTTACGTGATACCATAGGAGACCCTAATAAGAGTTTCTGTTTTATTTAGATGTGCAAGGTTATTTTGCAGGATCCTCCTAAGACTATCACAGTATTAGTTTAATTCTTATAAGTTGGGTAGTATGCCTCACAACCTAGTACCACATAGTCCACTCGACTCATCGAGGCGGTGTAATTGAATGGCATTAAGTGTATGCTAGCATAAGACGGCAGTGTTTATTCAGACAATAGAATTTAGAGGTCCTTGCCCCTATTGGGTCGACTAGCGACTTAGATGAGGAGTAGTATGATAACTGTAGAGATTGTAGAGTCTTTTATTAATGTTGCTTATTTTGTGAACTTGAATAATTTGTACATCCTTTCATCATCATCTAGCGTACTTATATTTCATATACTACCTTGACTTATGCTGCTATTTTATAGCCTAGTTTTGCAAGCTTATTCTTTGTCGAGCTTGTTCATGACATATGTATTATTGGGGAGGCCCACAATAATATATTTCAGAATCAGTGTATTACGGTCTGATCAACCATAGTGCGCTTGATTCGCCCTTCGTATAATTACTTTACGTGGATTGAGATATGTAGTGATTAGTCGACGAATATACTAGCCCTAGACATGTCTGACATATCGTATCGGTTACATAACTGTACTAATACGAGCAGGCGAACAAAGGATTACCAAAATAGGATTTCAATCCATAACTGCTTTGACAATTCCCAATTGAATTCTTTAAAGGCCTTGATTCCGATACTTCTAATCTATTACCTCGTCCTTGAAACTCTTTATTATTGATCTCCGTCTTCCCTTATTTCGGAAAGACGAAACCTCGTGCTTGGTATAAGTTTGATACACGGAGAGTACTAGATATACCCCATAGGCCGATCACATATTTGAGGATTATTCTTCCGTATTTAAGGACATATCATATGTAATATGATCGACGTTGAAGTTTCGAGGATTGAAGGACATGAGTAAACAAATTAAGGAATATTTTCTTAAGGTATATAGCCTTATGTGATAGATAGGTAAATCCAAAGTTGGGTAGCAGTGCATTGTCAACTCGAGAGGAATTTTTTTTGGATTGTGATCGAGTAAAGCTTAGATTGGGAGAGGTTCAAGCCATTTCAATTTTGAGAATTTTAGAAGAATGACTAAGATGATGAGGATTAATGAACTTCAAAATTCTTGATATTGAGGACCCAATATTTATACCTTAGGTACATGATTTAAATTTGGAATAATGAAGGTAAAATCATCAATTTAAATTTAGAGGATAAAAATATAGAATTTTAAACTTGAATATTGGTGGATTGCATTTAAATTATTTTTAATTTGATGATTGGAATTAAGAATTTAAAATTTGATGGTTGGACTACCTATTTGAAACGTTGAGGATGTGAATGGAGTTTAAAAAGTCGAAGCATACAAAATTTATAAGTGAAAATGGGAATAATATTGGACTCGGATTACTTCTAGAGGAGATTATGATAGTTAGAGATCGTGAGATGAAATTTACATGCTTATTTAAAATTTGAAGCTGTTATAAGGATTAATTTAAATTTGGATATGGATATGGATAATTTGAGAAAGTGAGAAGAGATAACCATAGGTGGAAATTTTGATTGGAACAGTGGTCATCTTAACCTTGAAGTGATTGCAATGGATATGATTAGAATTTTGATTATCGCAAGGAGATTGCGATTGACTTGCCTTATGTACATAAAGGATTAATAGATTATGCCATATTTTGATTTTGAGGACGACATTGTCTTAAGTTGGCTGGATTGTGAAACCCCATCACCTAAGAATTAGACCTACTTGGCTTAGATAGTGAGACTGAGGCTAGCTCGAATCCACTTAGAAATAGAGCACGGTATTTTTATTTAGTTTTACAATATGATATCACTTGACGCCCTTACCATTGCTTTGATAATTGGAGCACTTCCCTAGTCACTGCCTTTCTACAAATTCCACAACCTTATTATAGACGTGACCATCCTCCATTTCCATCTTTGTGCAACGTTTTAATGGTTGGACATTTTTATGAAAAAGAGCAATTAGGTGTCCACATCATTGACATAACACATGAAGAAATCACTTTTTCGTTCATATGGATTTTTCCATGATTTCCGGATTATGCAACGCGCAACTTCGCCCACTCCATTAAACCTAGCCTTGCATTTTAACCAACACAAATCTTAGACCATCCTTGACTTCTACCATGGCTTAATTTTAATTTCGAGGACAAAATTTTTATAAGTTGGGTAGATTGTAAGCCCCCTGATTTTTTAAAATTTTTAAATACAATTTTCTCACAGTTTTTCTGTAATTTGTGGAACTTAAAACAAAGGTATTTTGGGATTAAAGAATTTTTAGATGATGCTAATTAATATTAAAATATTATGAAAATAAGATTTTATGATGTAAAATTAAAAACCGGACTTAGGATAATTTTTCTGGAATTTATTGGGCCCCGGACCTAATTTATAACACCTAAAAACTATTTATTTAATTTTTATCTATTATTTATCTATTATTTAATTATTTATTAAAGCCAATCGGGCCCAGCCCAAAATCAGCCCACCCGTGACTATCGGGTCGGGTCGGGTCGGCCAGACCCGGACCCAGCCGCCCGACCCGCACAAACCCTCTCCCCCACGTCTGAGTCCGCGTCCCCCTCCGCGATTTCCGGCGGCGGCTCCGGCCACGTCGCCTGGCCGCCCGCGTCTGACCCGCCCCACGTCACCCCTCTCCCCCGCCTCTCCCGGCCGACCCCCCCCGCCTAGCTCCCCTATAAACCCTCCCCTTCGATCAGCCCCTCCGGCCACTACTCCGACCTCCACCTCCCTCGACAGCGTCGCCGGACATGCCTCCCACTCCACCATCTTCCTCCTCCCTGCCGTGCCCCGCCTCCCAGCTTCGCCGCGCCGGCCGCAGCTCCCTCCTCCGCCTCATCCTTCTTCCTCCCACTTCTTCCCCACCCGCTGCGGCCTAGCAGCCGACCTCGAGCAGCCCTCCGGCCGCCGTGCCGCCTCCGCCCAGCCTCGCCGGCGCCGCCCCTGCCCCTCCGCCCAGCCTCCCCCGCCGCAGCGCCGCCAGAGCTCCGACAGAACCCCCAAAACCCTAACCTTAGGCGACTCAGCCATGGACAAGTGCCGGACACGTGTCGGACACAGTGAATTTTGGGTTTTTCGGACCCTGTTCAGGTACGCGTATCTCCCTGCTCGTTTACCCGTTTTCATTTTTGTTAGTTGCAACACGTAGCCTGCATGACCCCCTCGGTGACCGTGCAACCCGCTCGGGGCATCGCGTCCTGTGGTGATCGCAAACCGCGATCTAAAAACAGGAAAAATAACGCCCTGTTTCACCCCGGAACTGAGTACGCCCCGCCAAACGGGACGACTTGGTCGCGTGCGGTCTTCACCGATGCGTGTGCGCCGTCGATACGGATGTGCAGGATTTTGCAGAAGTCGATTCGGGTGTGCGTGAACCCTAAAATCAACGCATATCCGCGGACACCGTCCAGTATCCGCCCTTTCTAGAATGCGTCGTAACTTCGTGTACACACGTCGGATCGAAACAAAACTTGCGCCATCAAACTCGTAGCAATACGCTGGTCCTGTGACCCAAGTTTGGTTCGATTCTGAGAACGTTGACGAAATCACGTGTCGTGGGCCCCACAGGCCCCGCTCGACGGGCGATTTTGTGACCGGCTCATCGGAATCCAATTCTGGAAGTTCCGTTGAGTTCGTATCAGCGTTCCTGACTTGTTGACACTAAGTTGGACGAAATTGGAGACCTTTGACCCTGACATATTTTTCGGTGCAAAGCGGGCCCACATGCGGACCCCATTTTGACCCAAAATGGTCATTTTCGCCTCCTGTGTCCAAATTGGACTCAAGGACAGGCGTTTCTAGCTATTTGATATCTTCTGAGCATGATGGTAATATTTTTTTTAGCATCCGGAGATATTTCTGGAAATTTCCCCGAGTAACAAAACAGTAGTTGGAATTCAAACATCAGGCAAGTGTACCTCGCCAAAGCTTACAGTCTTTGTTAAATATTTCTTGGCTTATTTATACATCAGTGGGCAAGTGTACCTTGCCAACTTGCAGTCTTTATTTTTATATTACTTGTATTAAATATAACTGTTGTACATGCTCAACCTAGGAAACGTGTGACGTACTTAGTGTCCGATCATAGTCGGGTGCCAACCCCATATGCGGTGTTGGGTACGTCATCTAGAGATGGACATGCGGTACCCTTTACTCTCTTGTACTTGTCCTATCAAGTACATCAGGACCCAGGACACTTGACACTATTCATGCAGAAAGAATCTTCCTGAGATATTTATGGTAATTCTGTATAGGATACAGGATTGACATAGACATTATATCCTTAGATATTATATGACTGTTGCATTAGCTATGATCCCGCTGACATGGACATGAGACGTTATGGTCATGATATGCGTGGTTACATTGGGTGGGGAGAGACACACAGGCTACAGGCTGTTCCATATATATATCCACTACTATTGTGAGGTTGTAGACTCTCCAGCAGAGCTAGACCCTTTACCTGTTATTACTGCTACCGGCTCCCCGACACAGAGCTTGTAGCGGTCTCAGCCTGAGTTCTAGTGATGCTCTCACTTGTATTTCACATAGATGGTTATATAGCTTACCCTATTTATTTCATTCTCTGCTGTACTGCATTAATTTTGGCTTGTGTTTTATTTACCTTGCTATGTCCCCTGAGGGCCTGGATCCGGATTATGTCCCCAGGTTTAGCTGAGGAGCAGTATCCCGAGGTATACGGGACCGGAGCTGAAGCTATTGCTGGACTTGATACTGGAACAGAATCGAACCCCGAGGACGAGGTGACTGCTGAAGACTTTTCCTGAGTACCTGATTCCGTACTCAGTATTTACTTGTGTTCGACTCTTTTGTTCCTGGCCTATTGAGCCAGTATATTCAGACTTATGTCGGATTGTTTCTTCGACCTACTTGTTGAGACTTATTGCTACTTATTTCCATTTCATTATGCAGTTGATTATATTTATCTTTTATGGATGATATTAGTTGTGGCTTGTTGTAGTAGACCTTCTTTTACAGCTTAAGTGCGCCCTGATGGATCCATTAAATTGGGTTGTCCATCGGTGCGTGCTGCTGGCCATTGCCACGTGTCCAGTCCCTCGATATTTTGGGACTGGGGTGTGACATGGTTTTTGTGGTGGCCCATGCAGGTCAACGACTAAATTGTTCGATTTTAACTTAGGGACCGAGCAAGCCTCACCTAGGATTAGAGTATAGGATCTCATCCACACTGACTATGACTCATCCTCCTTTCAATCCATTCCATTCGGATAAATTGCATCCTGCTTGATTCATGTGCTTCCCTATTAGTTTCTTGAGTATAGCCTCTCTTAGAATATATAAGTTCCTGTTGTTAGATGATAAGGTAACCTTCCTATTAAGAGTACCCCTAGAGTGTTGACACCCCACTAAGTTAGAATATCTAGGGAACCCTAGAATTTCTTATCTCTAGAATTGGTTTACCATTACCCCCTGATGTATTATGAAGACTTGAGAGTAGCATAGACACAACTAGAGTTAGTTAGAAGTTTTACCATAATGTTTGACCCTAGTGTTTGACCCCAGTCTTGAGGAACCAATAGAAATCTGAGATCGAATGTTAGTATTGAACCTAATGTGCATAGTGAGATAGTGTTAAGATATAGGTTTGTGTCATGATATTAGCAGACAATACCTCAGGAAGCCCAGAGCAACGAGTATGACATACCCTATGAGATCATACCTCAAACACGGAGAATTGCTCGCCACCTTCACCTTAGGAAACCATGATATTATCTAGAGCCCCATATTTTAATTTCATACGTTGATCATCTGCGACCTTAACGTTCGCTAATGCGCAACGACTAAAATATGTTCTTCTTTCCTCCGTCTTTCAATTCGTGCCACATGACACTTTTGATAGTAGGCCAAGTAATTTTATTCCTTGTTAAGGACCCATATTTTGCTAGGATTATAGCGGTAGTCTTGAATTTGAAATTTTTGTGCTTGGTAGTTAGAGTTCGATAAGTTTGAGTTAATCTTGTAGATTGTGACCCGATGATTATCCCTTAGTGTTAAATCACATAATTTGTACCCCCACCTCGATACAAGTTATCTTTTCTTTCCCTTGAGACTAGTAACCTGTCCATTCTTGCTATTGACGCATGACCTATGAGCACTATGATTAAGACTTAAGATGACCATTACTTACGTGATACCATAGGAGACCCTAATAAGAGTTTCTGTTTTATTTAGATGTGCAAGGTTATTTTGCAGGATCCTCCTAAGACTGTCACAGTATTAGTTTAATTCTTATAAGTTGGGTAGTATGCCTCACAACCTAGTACCACATAGTCCACTCGACTCATCGAGGCGGTGTAATTGAATGGCATTAAGTGTATGCTAGCATAAGACGGCAGTGTTTATTCAGACAATAGAATTTAGAGGTCCTTGCCCCTATTGGGTCGACTAGCGACTTAGATGAGGAGTAGTATGATAACTGTAGAGATTGTAGAGTCTTTTATTAATGTTGCTTATTTTGTGAACTTGAATAATTTGTACATCCTTTCATCATCATCTAGCGTACTTATATTTCATATACTACCTTGACTTATGCTGCTATTTTATAGCCTAGTTTTGCAAGCTTATTCTTTGTCGAGCTTGTTCATGACATATGTATTATTGGGGAGGCCCACAATAATATATTTCAGAATCAGTGTATTACGGTCTGATCAACCATAGTGCGCTTGATTCGCCCTTCGTATAATTACTTTACGTGGATTGAGATATGTAGTGATTAGTCGACGAATATACTAGCCCTAGACATGTCTGACATATCGTATCGGTTACATAACTGTACTAATACGAGCAGGCGAACAAAGGATTACCAAAATAGGATTTCAATCCATAACTGCTTTGACAATTCCCAATTGAATTCTTTAAAGGCCTTGATTCCGATACTTCTAATCTATTACCTCGTCCTTGAAACTCTTTATTATTGATCTCCGTCTTCCCTTATTTCGGAAAGACGAAACCTCGTGCTTGGTATAAGTTTGATACACGGAGAGTACTAGATATACCCCATAGGCCGATCACATATTTGAGGATTATTCTTCCGTATTTAAGGACATATCATATGTAATATGATCGACGTTGAAGTTTCGAGGATTGAAGGACATGAGTAAACAAATTAAGGAATATTTTCTTAAGGTATATAGCCTTATGTGATAGATAGGTAAATCCAAAGTTGGGTAGCAGTGCATTGTCAACTCGAGAGGAATTTTTTTTGGATTGTGATCGAGTAAAGCTTAGATTGGGAGAGGTTCAAGCCATTTCAATTTTGAGAATTTTAGAAGAATGACTAAGATGATGAGGATTAATGAACTTCAAAATTCTTGATATTGAGGACCCAATATTTATACCTTAGGTACATGATTTAAATTTGGAATAATGAAGGTAAAATCATCAATTTAAATTTAGAGGATAAAAATATAGAATTTCAAACTTGAATATTGGTGGATTGCATTTAAATTATTTTTAATTTGATGATTGGAATTAAGAATTTAAAATTTGATGGTTGGACTACCTATTTGAAACGTTGAGGATGTGAATGGAGTTTAAAAAGTCGAAGCATACAAAATTTATAAGTGAAAATGGGAATAATATTGGACTCGGATTACTTCTAGAGGAGATTATGATAGTTAGAGATCGTGAGATGAAATTTACATGCTTATTTAAAATTTGAAGCTGTTATAAGGATTAATTTAAATTTGGATATGGATATGGATAATTTGAGAAAGTGAGAAGAGATAACCATAGGTGGAAATTTTGATTGGAACAGTGGTCATCTTAACCTTGAAGTGATTGCAATGGATATGATTAGAATTTTGATTATCGCAAGGAGATTGCGATTGACTTGCCTTATGTACATAAAGGATTAATAGATTATGCCATATTTTGATTTTGAGGACGACATTGTCTTAAGTTGGCTGGATTGTGAAACCCCATCACCTAAGAATTAGACCTACTTGGCTTAGATAGTGAGACTGAGGCTAGCTCGAATCCACTTAGAAATAGAGCACGGTATTTTTATTTAGTTTTACAATATGATATCACTTGACGCCCTTACCATTGCTTTGATAATTGGAGCACTTCCCTAGTCACTGCCTTTCTACAAATTCCACAACCTTATTATAGACGTGACCATCCTCCATTTCCATCTTTGTGCAACGTTTTAATGGTTGGACATTTTTATGAAAAAGAGCAATTAGGTGTCCACATCATTGACATAACACATGAAGAAATCACTTTTTCGTTCATATGGATTTTTCCATGATTTCCGGATTATGCAACGCGCAACTTCGCCCACTCCATTAAACCTAGCCTTGCATTTTAACCAACACAAATCTTAGACCATCCTTGACTTCTACCATGGCTTAATTTTAATTTCGAGGACAAAATTTTTATAAGTTGGGTAGATTGTAAGCCCCCTGATTTTTTAAAATTTTTAAATACAATTTTCTCACAGTTTTTCTGTAATTTGTGGAACTTAAAACAAAGGTATTTTGGGATTAAAGAATTTTTAGATGATGCTAATTAATATTAAAATATTATGAAAATAAGATTTTATGATGTAAAATTAAAAACCGGACTTAGGATAATTTTTCTGGAATTTATTGGGCCCCGGACCTAATTTATAACACCTAAAAACTATTTATTTAATTTTTATCTATTATTTATCTATTATTTAATTATTTATTAAAGCCAATCGGGCCCAGCCCAAAATCAGCCCACCCGTGACTATCGGGTCGGGTCGGGTCGGCCAGACCCGGACCCAGCCGCCCGACCCGCACAAACCCTCTCCCCCACGTCTGAGTCCGCGTCCCCCTCCGCGATTTCCGGCGGCGGCTCCGGCCACGTCGCCTGGCCGCCCGCGTCTGACCCGCCCCACGTCACCCCTCTCCCCCGCCTCTCCCGGCCGACCCCCCCCCGCCTAGCTCCCCTATAAACCCTCCCCCTCGATCAGCCCCTCCGGCCACTACTCCGACCTCCACCTCCCTCGACAGCGTCGCCGGACATGCCTCCCACTCCACCATCTTCCTCCTCCCTGCCGTGCCCCGCCTCCCAGCTTCGCCGCGCCGGCCGCAGCTCCCTCCTCCGCCTCATCCTTCTTCCTCCCACTTCTTCCCCACCCGCTGCGGCCTAGCAGCCGACCTCGAGCAGCCCTCCGGCCGCCGTGCCGCCTCCGCCCAGCCTCGCCGGCGCCGCCCCTGCCCCTCCGCCCAGCCTCCCCCGCCGCAGCGCCGCCAGAGCTCCGACAGAACCCCCAAAACCCTAACCTTAGGCGACTCAGCCATGGACAAGTGCCGGACACGTGTCGGACACAGTGAATTTTAGGTTTTTCGGACCCTGTTCAGGTACGCGTATCTCCCTGCTCGTTTACCCGTTTTCATTTTTGTTAGTTGCAACACGTAGCCTGCATGACCCCCTCGGTGACCGTGCAACCCGCTCGGGGCATCGCGTCCTGTGGTGATCGCAAACCGCGATCTAAAAACAGGAAAAATAACGCCCTGTTTTACCCCGGAACTGAGTACGCCCCGCCAAACGGGACGACTTGGTCGCGTGCGGTCTTCACCGATGCGTGTGCGCCGTCGATACGGATGTGCGGGATTTTGCAGAAGTCGATTCGGGTGTGCGTGAACCCTAAAATCAACGCATATCCGCGGACACCGTCCAGTATCCGCCCTTTCTAGAATGCGTCGTAACTTCGTGTACACACGTCGGATCGAAACAAAACTTGCGCCATCAAACTCGTAGCAATACGCTGGTCCTGTGACCCAAGTTTGGTTCGATTCTGAGAACGTTGACGAAATCACGTGTCGTGGGCCCCACAGGCCCCGCTCGACGGGCGATTTTGTGACCGGCTCATCGGAATCCAATTCTGGAAGTTCCGTTGAGTTCGTATCAGCGTTCCTGACTTGTTGACACTAAGTTGGACGAAATTGGAGACCTTTGACCCTGACATATTTTTCGGTGCAAAGCGGGCCCACATGCGGACCCCATTTTGACCCAAAATGGTCATTTTCGCCTCCTGTGTCCAAATTGGACTCAAGGACAGGCGTTTCTAGCTATTTGATATCTTCTGAGCATGATGGTAATATTTTTTTTAGCATCCGGAGATATTTCTGGAAATTTCCCCGAGTAACAAAACAGTAGTTGGAATTCAAACATCAGGCAAGTGTACCTCGCCAAAGCTTACAGTCTTTGTTAAATATTTCTTGGCTTATTTATACATCAGTGGGCAAGTGTACCTTGCCAACTTGCAGTCTTTATTTTTATATTACTTGTATTAAATATAACTGTTGTACATGCTCAACCTAGGAAACGTGTGACGTACTTAGTGTCCGATCATAGTCGGGTGCCAACCCCATATGCGGTGTTGGGTACGTCATCTAGAGATGGACATGCGGTACCCTTTACTCTCTTGTACTTGTCCTATCAAGTACATCAGGACCCAGGACACTTGACACTATTCATGCAGAAAGAATCTTCCTGAGATATTTATGGTAATTCTGTATAGGATACAGGATTGACATAGACATTATATCCTTAGATATTATATGACTGTTGCATTAGCTATGATCCCGCTGACATGGACATGAGACGTTATGGTCATGATATGCGTGGTTACATTGGGTGGGGAGAGACACACAGGCTACAGGCTGTTCCATATATATATCCACTACTATTGTGAGGTTGTAGACTCTCCAGCAGAGCTAGACCCTTTACCTGTTATTACTGCTACCGGCTCCCCGACACAGAGCTTGTAGCGGTCTCAGCCTGAGTTCTAGTGATGCTCTCACTTGTATTTCACATAGATGGTTATATAGCTTACCCTATTTATTTCATTCTCTGCTGTACTGCATTAATTTTGGCTTGTGTTTTATTTACCTTGCTATGTCCCCTGAGGGCCTGGATCCGGATTATGTCCCCAGGTTTAGCTGAGGAGCAGTATCCCGAGGTATACGGGACCGGAGCTGAAGCTATTGCTGGACTTGATACTGGAACAGAACCGAACCCCGAGGACGAGGTGACTGCTGAAGACTTTTCCTGAGTACCTGATTCCGTACTCAGTATTTACTTGTGTTCGACTCTTTTGTTCCTGGCCTATTGAGCCAGTATATTCAGACTTATGTCGGATTGTTTCTTCGACCTACTTGTTGAGACTTATTGCTACTTATTTCCATTTCATTATGCAGTTGATTATATTTATCTTTTATGGATGATATTAGTTGTGGCTTGTTGTAGTAGACCTTCTTTTACAGCTTAAGTGCGCCCTGATGGATCCATTAAATTGGGTTGTCCATCGGTGCGTGCTGCTGGCCATTGCCACGTGTCCAGTCCCTCGATATTTTGGGACTGGGGTGTGACATGGTTTTTGTGGTGGCCCATGCAGGTCAACGACTAAATTGTTCGATTTTAACTTAGGGACCGAGCAAGCCTGCACCTAGGATTAGAGTATAGGATCTCATCCACACTGACTATGACTCATCCTCCTTTCAATCCATTCCATTCGGATAAATTGCATCCTGCTTGATTCATGTGCTTCCCTATTAGTTTCTTGAGTATAGCCTCTCTTAGAATATATAAGTTCCTGTTGTTAGATGATAAGGTAACCTTCCTATTAAGAGTACCCCTAGAGTGTTGACACCCCACTAAGTTAGAATATCTAGGGAACCCTAGAATTTCTTATCTCTAGAATTGGTTTACCATTACCCCCTGATGTATTATGAAGACTTGAGAGTAGCATAGACACAACTAGAGTTAGTTAGAAGTTTTACCATAATGTTTGACCCTAGTGTTTGACCCCAGTCTTGAGGAACCAATAGAAATCTGAGATCGAATGTTAGTATTGAACCTAATGTGCATAGTGAGATAGTGTTAAGATATAGGTTTGTGTCATGATATTAGCAGACAATACCTCAGGAAGCCCAGAGCAACGAGTATGACATACCCTATGAGATCATACCTCAAACACGGAGAATTGCTCGCCACCTTCACCTTAGGAAACCATGATATTATCTAGAGCCCCATATTTTAATTTCATACGTTGATCATCTGCGACCTTAACGTTCGCTAATGCGCAACGACTAAAATATGTTCTTCTTTCCTCCGTCTTTCAATTCGTGCCACATGACACTTTTGATAGTAGGCCAAGTAATTTTATTCCTTGTTAAGGACCCATATTTTGCTAGGATTATAGCGGTAGTCTTGAATTTGAAATTTTTGTGCTTGGTAGTTAGAGTTCGATAAGTTTGAGTTAATCTTGTAGATTGTGACCCGATGATTATCCCTTAGTGTTAAATCACATAATTTGTACCCCCACCTCGATACAAGTTATCTTTTCTTTCCCTTGAGACTAGTAACCTGTCCATTCTTGCTATTGACGCATGACCTATGAGCACTATGATTAAGACTTAAGATGACCATTACTTACGTGATACCATAGGAGACCCTAATAAGAGTTTCTGTTTTATTTAGATGTGCAAGGTTATTTTGCAGGATCCTCCTAAGACTGTCACAGTATTAGTTTAATTCTTATAAGTTGGGTAGTATGCCTCACAATCTAGTACCACATAGTCCACTCGACTCATCGAGGCGGTGTAATTGAATGGCATTAAGTGTATGCTAGCATAAGACGGCAGTGTTTATTCAGACAATAGAATTTAGAGGTCCTTGCCCCTATTGGGTCGACTAGCGACTTAGATGAGGAGTAGTATGATAACTGTAGAGATTGTAGAGTCTTTTATTAATGTTGCTTATTTTGTGAACTTGAATAATTTGTACATCCTTTCATCATCATCTAGCGTACTTATATTTTATATACTACCTTGACTTATGCTGCTATTTTATAGCCTAGTTTTGCAAGCTTATTCTTTGTCGAGCTTGTTCATGACATATGTATTATTGGGGAGGCCCACAATAATATATTTCAGAATCAGTGTATTACGGTCTGATCAACCATAGTGCGCTTGATTCGCCCTTCGTATAATTACTTTACGTGGATTGAGATATGTAGTGATTAGTCGACGAATATACTAGCCCTAGACATGTCTGACATATCGTATCGGTTACATAACTGTACTAATACGAGCAGGCGAACAAAGGATTACCAAAATAGGATTTTAATCCATAACTGCTTTGACAATTCCCAATTGAATTCTTTAAATGCCTTGATTCTGATACTTCTAATCTATTACCTCGCCCTTGAAACTCTTTATTATTGATCTCCGTCTTCCCTTATTTCGGAAAGACGAAACCTCGTGCTTGGTATAAGTTTGATACACGGAGAGTACTAGATATACCCCATAGGCCGATAACATATTTGAGGATTATTCTTCCGTAATTAAGGACATATCATATGTAATATGATCGGCGTTGAAGTTTCGAGGATTGAAGGACATGAGTAAACAA
Source organism: Iris macrosiphon (assembly GCA_036927795.1). Taxonomy (NCBI): domain Eukaryota; kingdom Viridiplantae; phylum Streptophyta; class Magnoliopsida; order Asparagales; family Iridaceae; genus Iris; species Iris macrosiphon. The sequence continues at coordinate 214,882,472 of JAYESA010000005.1, forward strand.
ATTAAGGAATATTTTCTTAAGGTATATAGCCTTATGTGATAGATGGGTAAATCCTAAGTTGGGTAGCAGTGCATTGTCAACTTGAGAGGAATTTCTTTTGGATTGTGATCGAGTAAAGCTTAGATTGGGAGAGGTTCAAGCCATTTCAATTTTGAGAATTTTAGAAGAATGACTAAGATGATGAGGATTAATGAACTTTAAAATTTTTGATATTGAGGACCCAATATTTATACCTTAGGTACATGATTTAAATTTGGAATAATGAAGGTAAAATTATCAATTTAAATTTAGAGGATAAAAATATAGAATTTCAGACTTGAACATTGGTGGATTGCATTTAAATTATTTTCAATTTGATGATTGGAATTAAGAATTTAAAATTTGATGGTTGGACTACCTATTTGAAACGTTAAGGATGTGAATGGAGTTTAAAAAGTCAAAACATACAAAATTTATAAGTGAAAATGGGAATAATATTGGACTCGGATTACTTCTAGAGGAGATTATGATAGTTAGAGATCATGAGGTAAAATTTACATGCTTATTTAAATTTTAAAGATGTTATAAGGATTAATTTAAATTTGGATATGGATATGGATAATTTGAGAAAGTGAGAAGAGATAACCATAGGTGGAAATTTTGATTGGAACAGTGGTCATCTTAACCTTGAAGTGATTGCAATGGATATGATTAGAATTTTGATTATCGCAAGAAGATTCTGATTGACTTGCCTTATGTACATAAAGGATTAATAGATTATGCCATATTTTGATTTTGAGGATGACATTGTCTTAAGTTGGCTGGATTGTGAAACCCCCTCACCTAAGAATTAGACCTACTTGGCTTAGATAGTGAGACTGAGGCTAGCTCGAATCCACTTAGAAATAGAGCACGGTATTTTCATTTAGTTTTATAATATGATATCACTTGACGTCCTTACCATTGCTTCGATAATTGAAGCACTTCCCTAGTCACTGCCTTTCTACAAATTCCACAACCTTATTATAGACGTGACCATCCTCCATTTCCATCTTTGTGCAACATTTTAATGGTTGGACATTTTTATGCAAAAGAGCAATTAGGTGTCCACATCATTGACATAACACATGAAGAAATCACTTTTTCGTTCATATGGATTTTTTCATGATTTTCGGATTATGCAACGCGCAACTTCGCCCACTCCGTTAAACCTAGCCTTGCATTTTAACCAACACAAATTTTAGACCATCCTTGACTTCTACCATGGCTTAATTTTAATTTCGAGGACAAAATTTTTATAAGTTGGGTAGATTGTAAGCCCCCTGATTTTTGTGACCGGCTCATCGGAATCCAATTCTGGAAGTTCCGTTGAGTTCGTATCAGCGTTCCTGACTTGTTGACACTAAGTTGAAAGAAATTGGAGACCTTTGACCCTGACACGTTTTTTGGTGCAAAGTGGGCCCACATGCGGACCCCGTTTTGACCCAAAATGGTCATTTTTGCCCGTGTCCAAATTGGACTCAAGGACAGGCATTTCTAGCTATTTGATATCTTCTAAGCATGATGGTAATATTTGTTTCAGCATCCGGAGACATTTCTGGAAATTTCTCCGAGTAACAGAAAAGTAGTTGGAATTCAAACATCAGGCAAGTGTACCTCGCCAAAGCTTACAGTCTTTGTTAAATATTCCTTGGCTTATTTATACATCAGTGGGCAAGTGTACCTTGCCAACTAGCAGTCTTTATTTTTATATTACTTGTATTAAATATAACTGTTATACATGCTCAACCTAGGAAACGTGTGACGTACTTAGTGTCCGATCATAGTCGGGTGCCAACTCCGTATGCGGTGTTGGGTACGTCATCTAGAGATGGACATGCGGTACCCTTTACTCTCTTGTACTTGTCCTATCAAGTACATCAGGACCCAGAACATTTGACACTATTCATGCAGACAGAATCTTCCTGAGGTATTCATGGTGATTCTGTGTAGGATACAGGATTGACATAGACATTATATCCTTAGATATTATATGACTGTTGCATTAGCTATGATCCCGCTGACATGGACATGAGACGTTATGGTCATGATATGCGTGGTTACATTGGGTGGAGAGAGACACACAGGCTACAGGCTGTTCCATATATATATATCCACTACTATTGTAAGGTTGTAGACTCTCCAGCAGAGTTAGACCCTTTACCTGTTATTACTGCTACCGGCTCCCCGACACAGAGCTTGTAGCGGTCTCAGCCTGAGTTCTAGTGATGTTCTCACTTGCATTTCACATAGATGGTTATATAGCTTACCCTATTTATTTCATTCTCTGCTGCACTGCATTAATTTTGGCTTGTGTTTTCTGTACCTTGCTATGTCCCCTGAGGGCCTGGATCCGGATTATGTCCCCAGGTTTAACTGAGGAGCAGTATCCCGAGGTATACGGGACAGGAGCTGAAGCTATTGCTGGACTTGATACTGGAACAGAACCGAACCCCGAGGACGAGGTGACTGCTGAAGACTTTTCCTGAGTACCTGATTTCGTACTCAGTATTTACTTGTGTTCGACTCTTTTGTTCCTGGCCTATTGAGCCAGTATATTCAGACTTATGTCGGATTGTTTCTCCGACCTACTTGTTGAGACTTGTTGCTACTTATTTTCATTTCATTATACAGTTGATTATATTTATCTTTTATGGATGAGATTAGTTGTGGCTTGTTGTAGTAGACCTTCTTTTACATGTTAAGTGCGCCCTGATGGATCCATTAAATTGGGTTGTCCATCGGTGCGTGCTGCTGGCCATTGCCACGTGTCCAGTCCCTCGATATTTTGGGACTGGGGCATGACAATGCATTTGCATCGGTTGGACAATGGATATTAGTGCAGAGCTGAACCTTGGTCCCGACTGCTATTATATTAGTAAAGAACAACCATGAGTCACAGTTGCTAATAGCATCAGATAAAAGAGTTATTAGTTAGTTGGTTTACCGCTACTGATCTTGAGTTTCTCGGGGACCAAAATCATATAACTAGTTCTTCTTGTTTGCTTGAAAGAATGATGGTCCACTTGATGCACTTGTTTTGATTTGAGATGAATAGTCTACTAGAGATAATTTTTGTTCCTAAGAGTTAGAATATGATGCACGATACATACTGCGCACTGCACGATAGAACATTATCCCGATTGTATGCTTATTGTTTGAAAATGTAAACTGTTTCCAAAGCTATATTTTCGAAAAGAAGTAAACTGAATCAAATCCTGTGTTGGATAAAATGAACATAGGTAAAAGTAGCAAGATCACTAGTAATGTAATATTTTGCCATATGCTTACTAAGTGTGGGTTTCAGGGGGTCTTGCTTCTGTTCATTGATTTTATACTCACTAGTACTTTCTCCAAAGTGTTGACCCACCAACAGTTTGCTTGTTCTCAGGTGCTGGATCGTCCGAGGAAGTGATAGTCGTGCCTTATCCCCAGGACCCAGAAATATGGAGTCGATGCCTTGAGCCATATCGAGATTTCTTTGAGCTGCTTTTGTATAGATGGACATAATGTATGGAGCGGTGTCATTGTGATCGAGAGAAAGAGAGTTCTTAAGCGATTGTAACCTCGGCCAAGCGCCGCTTGTAACACTTTTGAATATCAATAAAGAGCTTATTTCCTTATACCATTGTGTTCTTTACTTTTCTACAAAATATGTCGTTGCTTCCGTCTTGAATAGCTTACTTGTCCTTATTCAAGCTTTGGCCTTGTGAAAATGCAATTTAGGCTTGCACGGAATTACGCCTGTGCGAGGACGGTCGGTCCCGCAAGGACCTAAGTGAGGACGAACGATCCCTGCGGGATCGGGGAGTGACAAGCGAGGGCGGACAAAGCCAGCTACGTACACCAGAGTACTTTATACCCTGAGATACGGTCACGACTTTCTAGAAATGTGAGAGTTTACTCTACAATTCAACAGTTATTCATGGGTCAAGAGTCCTAGTTGTCTCAATCTCAAGCAAGCAACAAGTTACAAGAAGTATAATAATCGAACATATAACAGTAAGGCATCCCAAACTATGCATATATAGATGATCATGAAGCTAGTTACCAAAATAAAGAACTAGCAGAGCACAATAATACATGATCATCTCTAGCTATAGTTTAGAATATATTTTACATGTAGGCCCGCAGGCTAGAATGTCAAAAATGAAAATACGAGCTAAACATGTGCTCGGTGGCTAAACGCCTCAAAAGTACAAGTATAAGATCATGTGAGTGATGAAGGAGAAACCCACTCAAGTCCTCGGGTGTTCCTCGTATTCACCATCTGGAGACGGGATGTACGAAAGATCATATGGTGTTGCTCCAAAATTGGTCCATACAAAACCAGTAGGATCAGACCTCAAAACAGCAAAGTACCACAATGGAGCCAACTTAGGAACTAATAACAGCATACAAATATTCAATAGCATAAGAAAATATAAATAAAAGCAATATGAAAAAAAGCAGTTCTAGGAATCAGTAACGGGTACAGTTCAAGATTACTTGCTGGGTGATTGAAGACAAGACAAGACAAGACAAGACTAGAAAATATGCAATCACGGCCAACCATGACCTACGATTTACTACCATTAACTAACTAGGGTTATCACAATCCTGGTTACTAACAAATGCAGTTGAGATTCTATATAGCCACATGCCCTATAGACTATCTGGGTTATCCAGAAGTAAGAGTACATAGCATTGATTAATTAAGTATATAGTATTTTTCTAGTATATTGAAATATTCGACGGTGTGCTGGAAGTGTGCCCCTCTCGACGGAGAGCTCCAAATCCATCAGGTGTCGCTGGGATACCGGGATTACATGTAGCCAGGAAATCTCTCTAGATGCTTCTTGATAATTATTCTAGTTATTAACTTAGGCAAGTTATCAAGGATTCCTAACCGTGGTGCTCAGGAATCTGCCTTAAACATGATGCAAGACTGGACAATAGCTTGACAAGTACAATCAGGACAGGGACAAGCAATCAACCACATGAATTATCTTATCAGTACAAATATTTCAGTTCTGGAGATTCTAGCATGTCAGGAGTGAGCTACGGTTAGCCACTATCAGGTTTATCAGTAGATGTCAGGTGTTTGGAGTTCTCAGTTTAACAATGCTATTATATTCCATATTTTGGGTATTCCATGTTCTGGTAAGTGTAGTATCTAGGTTATAAGCAATTAAAAATAACATGCATCATATGAATTTAACTAATTGAGCCAAGCACAAGGAGTAAATAATCCATAGGAGAATATATAACATAGGAAAACATTGCTACAAATAGTGCTAGAAGTGCAGGAGATAAGCTGGCCGCAGGTAGAAACTGGGTGCATGAACCAAACTGGTCGCATGGATCAAAACTGGCCGCATGCAGGAAGCTGGCCGCATGAATCATGACAAGGTCCACTCCTTGGGACAAGGGTTGAGCAACAGAGAATAATTACAAGGTCAGGAAAGTAACTGAAGTGATTTAGCCAATAAAGCATGTCAGAGAAGTGACCGATGTGACTGGCCAATAAAGCGTGTCAGAGACGAAAAGATAATTCAAGAAAAATCGTGCCAAGGCGGTGCAGAGTCATGCATTGGAAAAAAGGAATACATAGCTCAGGCCGCATGGATAATTTTTGTCGCATGCTCCTCTTGGCCGCATAGAATCAGGAACTTAGAGAAAAAAAATTTATTCAAGTTTCATGCATTTGGTCAAGGAACGCATGGGCATATGCGTCCAACAAGATATTCGCATGCTGAGTTTGGAGCATGGAGTCCAGGCCGCATGCAAAGCAGTACACATGGAGCTCCTTCGTCCCAGAATAGCAAGTTTCAGTCATTGAAAAGCTCCAAGTCCTGAAAGTATAATTCTCCCTAAAATTCTCATTTCCAGCTTAAATCCAGAGAAGTAAAGTTCTAAACCACTCGAAATCAGATGCTCTCTCACATGAAATAATTAGTTTTGGAAAACAACAAGTTTTAAGATATCAAAACCATAAAAATGTCAAGAACATATTAAACTAAAAATGTAGATCTAGTCCAACCGAGCTATCAAAATCGAAAATACCAAGAAGTAAACATGCATAGGAGTTCATAGAGCACAATATAGACCAATAAAATACAAAAAATCCACAATAATATAAAAGTGCAAGTTTTCCATCATTGGCAAGATGTACTTGCCTAAAACCACTACTAACTACTACCAAGGGAAAGTGGAGGGGGACCGGTCCAGGGCTGCTCTCGGCTAGGGAGGAGGGGAGAGAAAAGAAGAAGAAAATAAAAAGAGGGGAAAATAAAAGAATAGTTAAAAGAGAGAAAGAGAGGGGGTTATATATCAAGGGTGATTAACACTATGCACAAATCTAGAAATTACATGAGAGCAGCTAGAGAAATCCAAAAAAATATATATGGAAAGCAATATATAACAATACAACATCTAGGTGTTGTAATCAATTTCTGCTTAAGCTTCTCGAAAGAGATATGACATGCATATGTCCAATCAAAGTGCACATACTTCTGTGTTAGTTGCGTCAAGGGTGCAAAAATAATAGCAAAGTCTTCCACAAATCATCGATAATATCCTGCTAATTCCAGAAAACTGCAAACTTTTGCAACTGTTTTGGGTACTGGCCATGTCTCAACGGCTTCTATCTTCTTGGGATCTACCTTCACTCCACCTCTGGCAATGATGTGGCCTAAGTAGAAAATACGATCAAGCCAGAACTCACATTTGCTGAACTTTGCATATAGCTTATGCTCTCTGAGAATTTGAAGAACTGCTCGAAGATGCTGCTCGTGCTCTACTTTACTCCGACTGTACACTAAGATATCGTCGATGAACACTATCACGAACTTTTTTAGGTAAGGCATAAAAATACGATTCATAAGATCCATAAATACTGCTGGTGTATTAGTTGCTCCAAAGGGCATCACTAGAAACTCCTAATGGCCAATATCTTGATATGAACATCGTCTTGGGTATATATTGCTCTATAACTCTGATCTGATAATATCCAGACCGTAAATCAATCTTCGAAAACATGTTTGCTCCACTAAGCTGGTTGAACAAGTCATTTATCCGAGGCAATAGATAATTATTCTTGATGGTTACGTTATTGAGGGTACGATAATCAACATATAATCGTGACGTGTCATCCTTCTTCTTCACAAGTAGCATCAGAGCTCCCCAAGGCGATCCACTAGCATGAATGAATCCCTTGGTTCTCAATTCTTCAATCATTCGGTACAAAAATTCTAACTCTGAAGGCGCCATCCTGTAGACTCTCTCTGACACTGGAGCTATTCTGGTAAGTAAATTGGTGGTAAACTTAATTTCTCTTTCTGGTGGTATGCCTGAAATTTCTTTTGGAAATACATCTGGAAATTTATCAAAAACTCTGGGGAATCGTACTTCTTTCGCTACTTTTATTCTCAAGGTTGCTGGTGTAGACTCTGTCTGGCCTTTAAAAAATAAGAATTATTCTTCTCGGGGAATACAAAAGATAACCTTGCCAGCATAGAAATCTATTTTTGCGTATCAAGCACTCAACCAATGTAAACACCCTATTTTTTAGAATAATTTTAAATATAATTTTCCCCATTTTTCGGTATTTTTCTGGAAGAAGAAGCAAGGTAATTATGAGTTAAAGATTTTTAATTGCTGTTAATTGGTGTTAAAATATTATGGAGATAATATTTTATGGTGTAAAATGGAAAACCGAACATGGGATATTTTTCTGTGAATTTATTGGACTCCAAAAACGCGTTTAAAGCCTTAAAAGCTATTGGATATGTAAACCTGAACCAAACCAGACTAAACCAATCCGGCTGAACCAAACCCAGCTTATTGGGTCGGGTCGGATCCGAGCCAAACCTGACCCGGACCCAAACCCAATTGGAAACCCTAACAGCCGAAAATACTATTTACTTCTATAAATTCCTGCCTCGACATCCGTGCCCCGCCCTCGGAAACCCTAGCCGTCGCGCCGTCATCTTCCTTCGACCTACCTCGTCGGAAACCCTAGGCCGCCGTCCCCTCTGCTCGACTCCCCGCCTCAAGCAGCTCCCAGACCACCCATCGACTCTCCTTCCCCCCGCGAGCGCCGCCAGCGTCCGCCACTCGATCCCCCGCCTCGAGCAGCCAGACAACCACCCATCGGCTCCCCTCCTCTAATTATCCACCTCCTCCCTCATCGACCCAGCCAACCTAACTCCGCCGGCTCCCCCATCTCCGCCAGGCCCGTCGCCCCTCGCCCGTCGACCTCCCCCAAGCTCCACCTACTCCTGCTCCTTCCTTCCAGCACTTCCCCGCTCCGCCCACCGAACCGACCCTCCCAAGGTGAGCCGAACCCGACCGGTCGTGTGTCCCCCCGACACCGCCTCCGACCGTCCGACAGCAGCCCTCGTCGAGCTGCCCTCCTCCAGCGAGCTGCCCCGGCCAGACTCCGGCAACCCTAGAGCTCAGTGGACGCGGACACGGCACAGGACGCAGTTCGAGTCGGACACTTCGAACTCGACACGCGAACACGATAAAATGTCATTTCTGGAGCCCTGTTCAGGTACCATTTTCTTCCTCCTCGTATTTTTGTTTTCGATTCCGTCAGTTGCAACGCGTAGTCTGTATAACCCTCTCGGTGCCCGTGCAACCCGTTCGGTGCATCGCGTCCTATGGTGATCGCAAACCGCGATCCAAAAACAGGAAAAATAACGCCCTATTTTACCCCGGACGACTTGGTCGCACGCGATCTTTACCAAAATATGCGCGACGTTGATACGGACGTGTGAGATTTTGCAAAAGTCGATTCGGATGTGCGTGCACACCGGAATCAACGCGTATCCGCCGACAACATCCCGTATCCGTCCATTCTGGAACATGCTACAACTTTGTGTACACACATCGGATCGAGACGAAACTTACGCCATCGGACTCATAGCAATACGCTAGTCCTGTGACCCAAGTTTGATTCGATTCTGAGAACGTTGACAAAATTGTGTATCGTGGGCCCCATAGGCTCCACTTGACGGACGATTTTGTGATCGGCTCATCGAAATCTAATTCTGGAAGTTCTGTTGGGTTTGTATCATCGTTCCTGACTCGTAGACACTGAGTTCGAGGAATTTGGAGACCTTTGACCCTGACACATTTTTTGGTACAAAGTGGTCCACATATGGACCCTGCTTTGGCCCGGAAATATCATTTTTGCCCTTGTGTCCAAATTGGACTTAAGGACAGGCGTTTCTAACTATTTGATATCTTCTGAGACGGTTGGTGATGTTTATTACAGCTTTTAGAGGAGTACCTACAGGATCCACTGATACAGGGACGACTGTTGGTATTCGAACACTAGGCAAGTGTACTTTGCCAAACTCTGCAGTATTGTTATATATTTTTCTTGCTTCATTATATTGCTGTGCATGATTAACCTAGGACCGTGTAACTTACTTAGCGTCCGATTATTAGTCGGGTGCCAACACTGTACGCGGTGTTGGGTACGGTCATCTAGAGATGGACATTCGTGACACTTTATATTCTCGTACTTGTCTTACCAAGTACACTTTGACCCATGACACTTGACACTCCTCATGAGACAGGATCTTCCCAAGATATTCGTGGTGATTCTGTATAGGATACAGGACTTGACATAGATACTATATTCTTAGATACATTATGACTTATTGCATTAGCTATGATCCCGCTTGACATGGACATGAGACGTTATGGTCATGATATACGTGGTTACATTGGGTGGGGAGAGACACACAGGCTACAGGCTGTTTTATATATATATCTTCTATTATTGAGAGGTCGTAGACTCTCGGAGCAAAGCTAGACGCACTACCGGTTATTACCGCTACCGGCTCCCCGACACAGAGCTTGTAGTGGCTCAGCCTGAGTACTCGTGTTGCTCTCATCTTGCATTTCACATAGATGGTTACATACTTACCCTATTTATCTCATTATTGCTGCACTGCTTATATTTTGGCTTGTATATTTTCTGTACCTTGCTATGTCCCCTGAGGACCTGGATATGGATTATGTCCCCAGGATTTGAGGACGAGATCTATCCCGAGGTATACGGGACCGCGACAGGAGCTGATCCAGGAGCTGTACCGCCATCCGAGGACGAGGTGTTAGCCGAAGACTTCTGCTGAGCATCCATGTTTCATGCTCAGTATTTATTATTTATTTCAGTCATTTATATTCTGGTCTGGTGAACCATTGTATCAGATATTTATCGGGTTGTTCTTCGAAGCACTTTATTGAGACTAGTTGATGATTTACATTTCTTATATCTGTGGATCATATTTTATCTTGTATGGATGAGATTAGTTGTGCCATGTTGTCGTAGACTTGATTTTACAGCTTAAGTATGCCCTGATAGATCCATTAAATTGGGTTTGTCCATCGGTGCGTACTGCTGGCCATTGCCACGTATCTGGTCCCTCGGCATTTTGGGACTAGGGCGTGACATGGTTTTTGTGGTGGCCCATGCAGGTCTACGACTAAATTATTCGATTTCAACTTAGGGACTGAACCAGCCTGCCCTAAGGATAGGATAAGTTATAGGATCTCATCCATTATTTCAACCATTTTTGAACTCTATATCGAACTCAAATTTGTTACTTGATTTGCATCATGTATTGATTCCTCTGAGCGTTCTTACAGTTTATTTTTTGGTTGCATAGTAATGGATCCCAGGAACGGAGATGAAATTCTTTTGGATACGCCACACGACGCTGTGGTTACTTATATAGACGGAGTGACACCAGGCAACGGAGGACAAACATCGCAGAGTGATCAGGCCGGTCAGCCTAATCCAAGGTTCCGGAGAGATGACATCCCACCTCCGCCATAGTTCACTCCATAGATGCCAGTTTTCCCGCCCGGACAAGCCATGGACGGGCAACAGATATTCCAGATGATGTATGCCATGATGCAAGCCCAGCAACAGATTCACCAAGAGGCACATCGCCAGGAGGCAGAGTATCTAAGAACCAGCCTGGTATCCGCATTGGAGCAGGCAAATCCACCAGCGAGGCGATCAGCGACGGGATCTATCACCGATTTTTGACATCTTAAACCTCGTACATTTTCTGGTAAAGAGGGGTCAACAGAAGTTCATGAATGGCTCACGAACATTCAGCACCAGTTGGAAGCAGCTGAACTTTCGAGAGAGAAGTGGATGACTGCAGTCAGAATGCAGTTAACTGAAAATGCACATCACTGGTGGTTAGCAGAAAAGAGGAGGCTCGGACAGGACCGAGTCACATGGGAAGAGTTCTCCAGACTCTTCCAAGAGATGTACATTCCAGCAGTTGCACGGTCAGAGCTCAGAGACAAATTCAACCGCCTTATTCAAGGCAATATGACAGTGGAAGAATACAACGCGAAATTTATTCGCCTCAGTCGCTTTGCCCCAACCTTGATTGCGACAGAGGAAGAGAAAGCTGAGAAGTTCTTTGATGGGCTAAAATTCGAGCTCCAGAGATTGATTGGATCGGTCGCACCTACATCATATACCGACGTCCTTGCAGAAGCACGACACATGGAGCGCTTCACTAGAAGGGAGTCAAATCTGAAGAGGCCCATCACCTCAGCACCATCCAGGACAGCACATAGGGATTCAGCAAAACGGTCCCAGAGGAGTATGCCAGAGAGGACAGCACATAGGAACAGACCTCTTCCTACTTGTCACCACTGCGACAAGGTAGGACACATTGAGAGAGAATGCAGGCGTAAGTTGGGACTATGTCTGAGCTGCGGATCCAACCAGCATTTTTCCAGGGACTGTTCTGAATGCAGAGACGGAGCACCGAGACTAGCTTTACCTGTACCACGACCAGCTTATCCAGCAGCAGGAGCACAGCAGACATGAGCTGGAAGAGTCAGACCACCAGCTACAGGGGGCTACCAGCAGAGACCACCACTGGCACCACAGACAGCTCTATTTCAGCAGATTCAGCAGCAGTAGAGAGGTCCAGCTCAGGGACGAGGACAGGCATTCACATTAGCTGTTGAGCAGGAAGCTACTGCGGGCGAGGTCATCGCAGGTACTATTTTAGTAGCTTCATTACCAGTTGTAGTTTTATTTGATTCTGGAGCATCGCATTCATTTATAGCAGCTAGCTTTGTAGCCACCCATAGAGTAGCTACCGCACCCCTTCCGAAGATGAAGAGAATTCTTACGGGAGGTAGAATTATTCCGGTTAGTGACGTCTGTAGATCATGTTCTGTAGTAGTCTGTGGAAGAGAAATACGATCTCAATTTCTGATATTTTCCATGCCGGATTATGATGTTGTACTTGGTATGGACTGGTTAAGTCAGTACCATGCGACTCTTGATTGCCGACTTGGATGGGTTATATTTAGACCGCCTGGACATCCAGAATTTGAGTTTCTTCGAGGAGCAGTAGAGCAAGGAGTTCAGCCTACTCTTAGGGTACTATCTGTAGAAGGGGAGACAGGTTACCCAAGAGTCATATCAGAATTTGTGGATGTATTTCCCGATGATCTTCCAGGTTTAGCGCCTGATCGGGAAATAGAATTCACAATAGACTTAACTCCAGGAGCAGAGCCTATCACTTCATCAGTATATCGGCTAGCACCTAAGGAGTTAGTAGAGTTGAAAGAACAGGTTGATGATCTTCTGGAGAAGGGTTTCATTCGGCCCAGTGTTTCACCTTGGGGAGCACCCATATTATTTGTGCCAAAGAAGGATGGAATAGTACGGTTATATATTGACTACAGGGCAATGAATGTTGTGACCATCAAGAACAGGTATCCCTTACCACGCATTGCTGATCTATTCGATCAATTGAGTGGTGCTAGAGTATTCTCGAAGATTGACCTTAGATCCGGCTATCATCAGATCAAAGTAAGGAAGGAGGACATACCGAAGACAGCTTTCAGGACCAAGTATGGACATTATGAGTTCTTGGTAATGCCGTTTGGTTTAACCAATGCGCCAGCAGTGTTTATGAGTTTGATGAACAGATTCTTCCATCAGTTCTTGGATAAATTTGTGGTTGTGTTCATTGACGACATCCTCATATATTCCAAGAGCCACGAAGAGCACGAGGAGCATCTCAGAATCGTGTTAGAGACCTTGAGGCAGGAGAAGTTGTATGCCAAACTCAGTAAGTGTGAGTTTTGTATGGACAAAGTGCCTTTCTTGGGACATATCATCTCAGGAGAAAAAATTTTAGTGGATCCAGAGAAAGTTGCGGCAATAGAGACTTGGCCTACACCCACATCAGTTGCAGAGGTGAGAAGTTTTCTCGGACTTGCGAGATATTACCGAATGTTTGTGGAAAATTTCTCGAGGATTGCAGAACCTATGACGAAGCTGACACGTAAAGACCAGGAGTTTATATGGACAGAAGACTGCCAGAAGGCTTTTGAAGAATTGAAGAGAAGATTGACAACAACACCTGTCTTGACTCTTCCTTCAGGGTCAGGAGGTTTTGTTGTTTACAGTGATGCATCAGGAAGTGGACTAGGATGTGTCTTAATGCAACCTGGCAAAGTCATTGCTTATGCATCGAGACAGTTAAAGGTCCAAGAGAAGAACTACCCAACACACAATCTGGAGTTAGCAGCAGTTATACTTGCACTGAAGATTTAGAGGCACTACCTTTATGGGGAGAAGGTAGACATCTTTACCGATCACAAAAGTCTGAAGTATGTATATACTCAGAAGGAGCTTAACATGAGGCAGAGACGTTGGCTTGAATTAATGGTAGACTTTGATATAGATCTGCAGTATAATCTGGGAAAGGCGAATGTTGTAGTAGACGCACTCAGCAGGAAGCCTACGGCTTATTTCTTGACGATGCAGCCCGAGTTATTGAGAGATCTACAGGAGCTTCAGATAGAGGTTGTTTTACCAGGACAGAGTGGATTGCTGGCTAATCTCGAAGTTAAGTCATCACTCGTGGAGAAGATTAAAGAGGCATTGCCCACCGATGCTAGATTTAGAAGACTCAAAGAGAGGCCAGAAGCAGGCATGCAGACAGGACTTTGCATACACGAAGACGGGACATTGAGGTTTGGAAATTGCCTGTATGTTCCAAATGGAGAATTGAGACAGGAGTTAATGACCGAAGCACATAGCTCTATATACTCTGTTCACCCAGGAGGAACCAAGATGTACCGAGACTTGAGACAGTATTATTGGTGGCATGGAATGAAAAGGGAGATTGCAAGATTTGTGGCTAAATGTTTAGTTTGTCAGCAAGTAAAGGCTGAGCATCAGAGGACTGCAGGTATGTTACAGCCGCTTCCTATACCAGAATGGAAGTGGGAATATATCACGATGGATTTTGTCACAGGATTTCCAAGGAGCCCCAGCGGAAGAGATGCGGTATGGGTTATCGTGGATAGACTCACTAAATTGGCACACTTCTTGCCATTTAGAGTTGGACAGTCCACGGAGGTACTAGCGGACATGTATATGCGACAAATCATCAAATTACATGGAGTGCCGGTTAGTATTATATCGGATCGAGTTTCGAGATTTATATCTTATTTCTGGAGAAGCATACAAGAGAGTCTGGGCACCAGACTCAAATTTAGCACAGCTTACCATCCACAGTCAGATGGTCAGTCGGAGCACACCATTCAGATCTTGGAGGATATGTTGCGATCATGTATGCTAGACTTTGGAGGATCTTGGGAAGATCATTTGCACTTGGTGGAGTTCTCCTACAACAACAGTTATCAGGCCAGCATTCAGATGGCACCATTCGAGGTATTATACGGAAGGAAGTGCAGATCGCCAATATGTTGGAGTGACGTTGGTGAACGTCAAATACTGGGTCCAGAATTGGTAATGCAGACAGTGGAGAAGGTAAAACAAATTCAGAACCATCTTCGAGCAGCTCAGGACAGACAGAAGCATTGGGCTGATACTCACAGACGTCCCCTAGAGTTCAAAGAAGGAGAGCACGTGTTCTTGAAGATTTTGCCCACTCGAGGTACTATTAGATTCGGGAGCAGAGGCAAGTTGAGCCCAAGGTATATTGGGCCATTTGATATTCTAGAGCGCATTGGTGAGGTGGCTTATCGTCTTGCATTACCACCATCCTTAGAGAAAGTGCATGACGTATTCTATGTCTCACAGCTGTGAAGGTACGTGACCGACCCAAGTCACGTAGTCGATCATTCAGAGATCGCAGTGGGCCCAAGCTTGAGATACGAAGAACAACCAGTTGGCATCCTCGACGTCAGTGAGAAGACATTGCGGGGACAGACAATCAGACTGGTTCGTGTAGCTTGGAAACATCATTCTCCTGGCGAATCAACTTGGAAGCGAGAGGACAATATGCGTCAACGTTATCCTCACCTATTCGCGGAGGCAGTTATCACCTAAGCAATCTTGTAATTATCATAATTCTTTCTTTAGTAGCTTATTATTTGATTGCGAGGACGCAATTCTTTTAAGGAGGGAAGATTGTAAACACCCTATTTTTCAGAATAATTTTAAATATAATTTTCCCCATTTTTCGGTATTTTTCTGAAAGAAGAAGCAAGGTAATTGTGAGTTAAAGATTTTTAATTGCTGTTAAATGGTGTTAAAATATTATAAAGATAATATTTTATGGTATAAAATGGAAAACCGGACATGGGGTATTTTTTTGTGAATTTATTGGACTCCAAAAACGCATTTAAAACCCTAAAAACTATTGGATATCTAAACCTGAACCAAACCAGACTAAACCAATCCGGCTGAACCAAACCCAGCTTATTGGGTCGGGTCGGGTCGGGTCGGATCCGAGCCAAACCCGACCCGGACCCAAACCCAATTGGAAACCCTAACAGCCAGAAATACTATTTACTTCTATAAATTCCAGACTCGACATCCGTGCCCCGCCCTCGGAAACCCTAGCCGCCGCGCCGTCATCTTCCTTCGACCTACCTCGTCGGAAACCCTAGGCCGCCGTCCCCTCTGCTCGACTACCCACCTCGAGCATTCCCCAGACCACCCATTGACTCTCCTTCGTCCCACGAGCGCCACCCGCGTCCGCCACTCGATCCCCCACCTCGAGCAGCCAGACAACCACCCATCGGCTCCCCTCCTCCGATTATCCACCTCCTCCCTCATCGACCCAGCCAACCT
This sequence comes from Iris macrosiphon, assembly GCA_036927795.1. Classification (NCBI taxonomy): domain Eukaryota; kingdom Viridiplantae; phylum Streptophyta; class Magnoliopsida; order Asparagales; family Iridaceae; genus Iris; species Iris macrosiphon. The sequence goes on from JAYESA010000005.1 coordinate 214,898,586, forward strand.
AACTCCGTCGGCTCCCCCATCTCCGCCAGGCCCGTCGCCCCTCGCCCGTCGACCTCCCCCAAGCTCCACCTACTTCTCCTCCTTCCTCCCAGCACTTCCCCGCTCCGCCCACCGAACCGACCCTCCCTAGGCGAGCCGAGCCCGACTGGCCGTGTGTCCCCCCGACGTCGCCTCCGGCCGTCCGACAGCAGCCCTCGTCGAGCCGCCCTCCTCCAGCGAGCCGCCCCGGCCATACTCCGGCAACCCTAGAGCTCAGTGGATGCGGACATGGCACATGATGCAGTTCGAGTCGGACACTTCAAACTCGACACGCGGACATGATAAAACGCCATTTCTGGAGCCCTATTCAGGTACCATTTTCTCTCCTCGTATTTCCATTTTTGATTTGGTCAGTTGCAACGCATAGTCTGTATAACCCTCTCAGTGCCCGTGCAACCCGCTCGGTGCATCGCGTCCTGTGGTGATCGCAAACCGCGATCCAAAAACAGAAAAAACAATGCCTTATTTTACCCCGGAACTGAGTGCGCCCCACCAAATGGGACGACTTGGTCGCACGCGATCTTTACCTAAACGTGCGCGACGTTGATACGGACATGTGAGATTTTACAGAAGTCGATTCGGATGTGTGTGCACACCGGAATCAACGCGTATCCGTCGACAACGTCCCGTATCCGTCCATTCTAGAACACGCTGTAACTTTGTGTACACACGTCGGATTGAGACAAAACTTGTGCCATCGGACTCGTAGCAATACGCTAGTCCTGTGACCCAAGTTTGGTTCGATTCTGAGAATGTTGACAAAATCGTGTATCGTGGGCCCCACAAGCTCCACTTGACGGGCGATTTTGTGATCGGCTCATCGAAATCCAATTATGGAAGTTCCGTTGGGTTCATATCATCATTTCTGATTCGTAGACACTGAGTTCGAGGAATTTGGAGACCTTTGACCCTGATACGCTTTTCGGTGCAAAGTGGCCCACATATGGACCCCGCTTTGGCCCGGAAATGTCATTTTTGCCCTTGTGTCCAAATTGGACTTAAGGACCTATGTTTCTAGATATTTGATATCTTCTGAGATGGTTGGTGATGTTTATTACAGCTTTTGGAGGAGTACCTACAGGATCCACTGATACAGGGACGACTGTTGGTATTCGAACACCAGGCAAGTGTACCTTGCCAAACTCTACAGTATTGTTATATATTTTTCTTGCTTTATTATATTGCTGTGCATGCTTAACCTAGGACCGTGTGACGTACATAGCGTCCGATTATTAGTCGGGTGCCAACACTGTACGCGGTGTTGGGTACGGTCATCTAGAAATGAACATTCGTGACACTTTATATTCTCGTACTTGTCTTACCAAGTACACTTTGACCCAGGATACTTGACACTCCTCATGAGACAGGATCTTCCCGAGATATTCGTGGTGATTCTGTATAGGATACAGGACTTGACAGAGATACTATATTCTTAGATACATTATGACTTGTTGCATTAGCTATGATCCCGCTTGACATGGACATGAGACGTTATGGTCATGATATGCGTGGTTATATTGGGTGGGGAGAGACACACAGGCTACAGGCTATTTTATATATATATATCTTCTATTATTTAGAGGTCGTAGACTCTCGGAGCAGAGCTAGACGCACTACCGGTTATTACCGCTACCAGCTCCCCGACACAGAGCTTATAGTGGCTCAGCCTGAGTACTCGTGTTGCTCTCATCTTGCATTTCACATAGATGGTTACATACTTATCCTATTTATCTTATTATTGCTGCACTGCTTATATTTTGGCTTGTATATTTTCTGTATCTTGCTATGTCCCCTGAGGACCTGAATATGGATTATGTCTCCAGGATTTGAGGACGAGATCTATCCCGAGGTATACGGGACCGCAGTAGGAGCTGATCCAGGAGCTGTACCACCATCCGAGGACGAGGTGTTAGCCGAAGACTTCTCCTGAGTATCCATGTTTCATGCTCAGTATTTATTATTTATTTCAGTCATTTATATTCTGGTCTGGTGAACCATTGTATCAGATATTTATCGGGTTGTTCCCCGAAGCACTTTATTGAGACTAGTTGATGATTTACATTTCTTATATCTATGGATCATAATTTATCTTGTATTGATGCGATTAGTTGTGCCATGTTGTCGTAGACTTGATTTTACAGCTTAAGTATGCCCTGATGGATCCATTAAATTGGGTTTGTCCATCGGTGCGTACTGCTGGCCATTGCCACGTATCTGGTCTCTCGGCATTTTGGGACTGGGGCGTGACAACCAATCCATGCCTAAGACGACATCATAATCTTCCATAGAAAATTCTATCAATCTGGCAAAAAAATTTCTTCCGCACACTATGACTCGACACGATGCATGAACCCAATCGGCTATCACGATACCGTTACTAGTAAGTATATTGAGTCTTACTGATAAGGATTCAGGTTCTAAACTAACTTGTGTCGCAAATCGTACAGACATAAAAGAATGGGATGCACCTGAATCAAACAATACTGAGGCTGAATGAGAGTTGACGAGAATGGTACATGCTACTACTTCACCTGAAGCTAACTGCTCTTCCACAGTGAGTGCCATTGCCTGACCTCGTCCTCTCGGTGCTAGTCCTCTCTGTTGTGGACCTCGTTGTCTGCCCTGTGCTTGAGCTTGGGCCTGCGCATACTGCTGTGGCCTTTGTTGCTGGTATACTTGAGATTGGGTAAGAAAAGGCCTCTGACCCTGGTTCTGCTGAGCTGGCACTGGAGCCCTATATTGTGGTCCTGTCGGGGAAGACGATGATGAACTGGCTCTGTGTGGATAAGATCCCACTCTGTGTCCTGGATCTCCATAGGCTAAACACAATCCTTGTGCTTTGTGGCACTCAAAAAATACGTGCCCAGGTTTTCTACAATGAGAATACCCTACTGAAGAAGATGTCCTCTGTTGCTGGGGTCGGGTCGGTGTCGTTTGCTGGACCGAGGCTGTTGATGCTGGCCTTGTCGGATATCCAATGGTTAAGGCCCTAACTGTCGGGGCTGGTGCTGAAGACTGGGAGTAAGAACCTCCTGAGGTGTGGGTCCTCTTCCTTTCTCTAGTTCTATCCATAATTCTTTGGAAGGTATATTCATGCCTCCTTGCTTCTCGCAATACAACATCGAAAGTCTGGAACTAATGTTGTTCTACTATCAATATGATCTCCAGGTGAAGTCCCTGCAGGAACCTCATATGTCTAACTAATTTTGTCGCTACCAAGGTGGGAGAAAACCGACTTAGTCTGCAGAAATCTGTCGCATAACCGTCGACAGTCCTGCCCATCTGCTTCAAGTTGTTAACCCTTTGCTGAAGGTCACAATGCAACACCGCGTCAAAGTACCTCGAATGGAATCTTTCGCTGAAGACGGCCCAAAGGACGGGTACTGCTAGAGAAATTATCTGGGCTGCCCACAAGTCTCGGGCAAAGTCTAGCAATTATAGTCAAACTACTGATACTTGCTCTCTATCAGGCACTTCTGCTGCCTCTAGGATAGCTTTAGTGTCCTGAAGCCACGCATCTGACGTAATCGCATCCTCAGTACCATAGAAATATGAATGTTGGAGGTGCTTAAAATTTCTTGCTGAGTTGGGGGCATGATGTCTGCCTCTCTCTAAGATCTCCTGTACTGACTGGGTGAGAGCGTCATCCTGTCGCTCTTGAGATGCTAGTAACTGCCTGATGACCCCATCAGGGTCTGTGTATTACTTTCTGCATTGGTAGGTACAGGCGGGACTGCCACTGTGGTTACAACTGGTGGTTCTGGTTGGACCTGCTATTCCATGTCTTGAGCCATCCTGGACTCCGCTTCAGAATGTTGTGGCTGAACCGCAAAGAGATGCTGACCGGCTGGTGGTTTCCCTGGTACCGGCAAAACTCTAGCTGGCTGATCGGAAGGACCAGGAACAGTGTCCCTGAAAGATAGAGAACACTAGGATCAAATCGGAAGGACAAGATAGATCGAGGATCAAAACAGGTATTGAATTAAAATTTCTGGGATACAAATTCGATGTTGGAAGAGGTCACAGAGTAGCATGATTGAGACATCTAAACAATGATAACCCCCACACTTCTAAAATTTTAGACTTGTATGGGCTACCACTTAAACCGTGTCACGCCCCAGAACCAGAATACTGGAGAGTGGGGACGGACAAAGCCAGCTACGTACACCAGAGTACTCTATACCCCAAGATACGGACATGGCTATCTAGATATGTGAGGGTTTACTTTATAATCCAACAATCATTCCTGGGTCAAGAGTCCTAGTTGTCTCAATCTCAAGCAAGCAACACGTTACAAGAAGTATAATCACCGAACATATATTAGTAAGGCGTCCCAAACTATACATACATAGATGATCATGAAGCTAGTTACCAAAATAAAGAACTAGCATAGTGCAATAATATACGATCAGCTCTAGATATAGTCTAGAATATGCTTTACATGTAGGCCCACAGGCTAGAATATCAAAAGTCAAAATATGAGCTAAACACGTACTCGGTAGCTAAATGCCTCAAAAGTACAAGTATAAGATCAGGTGGGTGATGAAGAAGAAACCCACTCAAGTCCTCGGGTGTTCCTCGTGTTCACCATCTGGAGGTGGGATGTACGGAAGATCCTGCGGTATTGCTCTGAAATATGGCCAAACAAAACAAGTGGGGTCGGACCCCAAAATAGCAAATTACCACAAGGGAGCCAACTTAGGAACAAATACAAGCATGCAAACATTCAATAGCATAAAAAAATATAAATAAAAGCAATATATAAATAAGCAGTTTCAGAAATCAATAACAGGTAAAGTTCAGGATTAGTAGCTGGGTGATCCAAGACAAGACAAGACTAGAAAACATGTAATCACGGCCAACTATGACCTACATCCTACTACTATTAACTAACTAGGGTTATCACAATCCTAGTTACTAACAAATGCAGTTGAGAGTCCACACAGCCGCATGTCCTGCAGACTATCCAGGTTATCCAAATGTAAGAGTACATAACATAGATTAATTAAGTATATAGTATTTTTTGGTATATTGCAACACTTGACAGTGTGCTGGAAGCGTGCCCCTCTCGATGGAGAGCTCCAAATTCATTAGGTGTCACTGGAATATCGGGATTGCATGTAGCCAGGAAATCTCTCTAGATGCTTCTAGATAATTATTCTATTTATTAACTTAGGCAAGTTACCAAGGATTCCTGACCGTGGTACTCAGGAATCTGCCGTAGACATGATGTAAGACTGGACAATAGCTTGACAAGTACAACCAGGACAGGGATAAGCAATCAACCACGGGAATTATCTTATCAGTAGAAGCATTTCTGTTTTGGAGATTCTAGCATGTCAGGAGTGAGCTACGTCGAGCCACTTTCAGGTTTATCAGTATATGTCAGGTATCTGGAGTTCTCAGTTTAACAGTTCCATTATATTCTATGTTCCGGGTATTCCATGTTATGGTAAGTGTAGCATCCGGGTTATAAGCAATTAGAAATAACATTCATCATATAAATTTAACTAATTGGGCCAAGCACCAGGAGTAAATAATCCATAAGAGAACATATAACAAAGGAAAATATTGCTACAAATAGTGCTAGAAGTGCAGGAGATGAGCTAGTCGCAGGCAAAAACTGGCCGCATGAACCAAACTGGCCGTATAGATCAAAACTGGCCGTATGCAGGAAGCTGGCCATATGAATCATCACAAGGTCCACTCCTCGGGACAAGGGTTGAGTAATAGGGAATAATTACAAGATCAGGAAAGTGACTGAAGTGATATAGCCAATAAAGCGTGTCAGAGAAGAAAAGACAATTCAGGGGAAATCGACCAAGGCGGTGCTAAGTCATGCATTGGAAAATAGGAATACATAGCTCGGGCCGTATGGATAATTTTGGTCGTATGCTCCTCTAGGCCGCATGGAATCAGGAACTTAGAGAAATTTTTTTCGTTCAAGTTTTATGCATTTAGTCAAGGAGCGCATGGACAGATGTGTCCAACAAGATGGTCGCATGCTGAGTTTGGAGCATGGAGTCCATGCCGCATGCAAAGCAGGCCGTATTGAGCTCCTTCGTCCTAGAATAGCAAGTTTCAGTCATGGAAAAGCTCTAAGTCCTGAAAATGTGATTCTTCCTGAAATTCTCATTTTTAGCTTAAATCCTGAGAAGTAAAGTTCTAAACCACTTAAAATCATATGCTCTCTAACATAGAACAATTAGTTTTAGAAAACAACAAGTTTTAAGAGATCAAAACTATAAAAATGTCAAGAACACATTAAACTAAAAATGTAGATCTAGTTCAACCGAGCTATCAAAACCAAAAATACTAAGAAGTAAACATGCATAGGAGTTCATAGAGCACAATATAGACCAATAAAATGTAAGAAATCTATAATAATATAAAAGTATAAGTTCTCCATCATTGGCAAGATATACTTGCATAAAACGACCACTAACTACTACCAAGGGAAAGGGGAGGGGGACCGGTCCAGGGCTGCTCTCGGCTAGGGAGGAGGGGGAGGAAATGAGAAGAAAATAAAAAAAGAAGAAAGTGAAAGAATAGGGAAGAGAGAGAAAGAGAGGGGGTTATATATCAAAGGGGTTAATACTATGCACAAATCCAGAAATTATATAAGAGCAGCCAGAGAAATCCAAAAAATATATACGGGAAGCAATATACAATAATAGAACACATATACAAGATATGAACATGGAAAATACACAATAGTGAGACGAGTCTCACAGTTTTGGTTTTAAAATTACTAAAATTATGTATTTGGTTTAGGTTTTATCATGACCTGCACCCGATGTAGGGATGCAAGTCGAAAACAACGTCCAGCCTACGTCGTAGAATCGACGGTAGAACGCTGTATGGGTAATCTATCTAGCAATATAAAGAACCACCAACAATAGCAATATACTCAATCACAGATCTATGATAGAAAATGAGCACGAATAAGATAAGAATAAAAATAGTCACATACAACTCATGAGTCTAAAATAAAATATCAATGAGTCTGAAAAAATACTAACAAAACGCTGGAGACAAATCTAGTAAAAGAAATACTAAGAAGGTACAAGTCTCGGGTCATCTGTCTCAGTCGGGATAAGTCCTTCCTGAGCCAGGATCTCTGACTCTAAGCCCACAACATCCTGGGGTCCATAATGTGTAGGGTACCAGTCCTCAGTGTCATCTGGAAAAAATATATCCAATCAGGAAAGGAGCAGAGTACATCTCTAACAGCAGTTCTAATCAATGATAAAAACTATGTAACAATAAACAGATGTGAATATACAAGATGCACAATAGATACGAGAGATATACAATAAGAAAACACTGGAATAAATACAATAATGAACAAGAATACTAATGACTAAGTGTGTGAGTACTAGCTTTAACATGTGATCGACTTGAAAATATAATACAATACATATGGCCTGGCTAATCATACGTGCAGTGTATGATTAATACTATTTACTGAATAATACTTGAAACAATGAGGGTATGATCACATATCTACACTAAAATACTCTCCATCCTCGACTGGTATAATAGATCCAACCACGGTATGCTATGGCACGAGATTCCCCAAGAAGATAGCTAGTCTTCCCGAAAATCAGTATCTGTACATGTACAAGATAATCAATGAAACAATGCTTGCATAAGATACACCATATATCAAGGAATAACATCTCATGACGAGATTCGGATATACCAATCTGTGTAACCACCGTGTCAAGAAGACATGGATATCTACACTAGATACAATGAACATAGAGGATATCATAAATGAGAAACTATCAGAGAATGTACTCGCCTAAAGTCCAAAGAATAGTCTCACAAATGTCTGATACAGTGCCTCGAAGACCTAGATATGGAATACAAAATCAATACAAGGTTCCGAAAAGAAAATAAGTTAAACTAGTCAACTTCTAGGTCAATAAGTCAATTCTAAGTCAAAAGTCAAACTCGGTCAACTCTAAGTCAACTATGGTCAATTATAGTCAAACTATGTTCAACTACCTATTTCTAGGTTGCATAAGTCTAATACATAGATATTGGGTTCATATACTAAAGTCTCGGTCATAAAAACTACATCTTAAGATACTAGGGTACCGTATCTCTGGATACGTAAATCACTAGGTAAAATATTACATATAAATATCAAAAAATTATTAATTATAAAAATCATAATTACAAACATTAAATAGATGACTTGGTTTTGAACCAACTTGGTATCACAACACTAAACCATAATCAAGATACCCAAACCCAATACCTTGGGTATCCCCAAATACCTAGGTACTTACCTTGGTATCTCAAGGTAATACCCAATACCCTGCTTATACTAATTACCCGTAAATATAATATATGCTACAACTAATTATTATACATATAGTATACTAAAACACAATTAGAAAATTAGGAACATATATACGTATACATTAATATATATATATATATATATATATATATATATATATATATATATATATATATATATATATATATATATATATATATATATATTAAATATACTATAATTATATATATAATGATAACCGCAGAAGCGTCGCTAAAGAGCTGTTGTTACCGTCGTAATTACTGCTGTTGCTGGCGGGAACTGCTGCTACTGCGACGGTTTTCCTGCTGCCATCACTGTAGGTGCTGATACTGCTGCTTTTCTGTAATAGTTTTTTGTTCTGTCTCTAAACTGCTACCGCTGCCTGTCGTTAATAATTTGTAGCTGCTGCTGTGTGCTAATGTTGTTGTCGCTGTAGCTCCTATTTGCTGCTGTCACTAATAATTTGTTGTTGCTGCTGTGTGCTAATGCTGTTGTCGCTAATAATCTGTAGTCAAAACTCTTGTTCTCTATCTCTCTCACTTATATATATATATATATACACAATAATATATATATACTAACTATATGCATATAACTACAACTAATAACTATACATACACACATACTCCTCACCTACATATATGTACATAATAACTACATATAACATAGCATACATATATATATAGTAACATATATATAAAAACACACATATGTATACACAATATATAACATACAATAATCTGTATACATATCATATAAGTATAAATATAACAACATAATAATATATTCATAATACATAACAATCACATATATATATATACTACAATAGTTAGAAGATCTTACATATGTAGAATAATAACTACATAAATATACAACACATATATATAATAGATACATAGATCTATGATATTTAATACAAAAATATATAACAACAATATATATACATATAATTACACATTACAATAGCTAAGAACAAAAGAGAATTATATCTAAAATTAAATTGTACATCTCATGGAACGTATCACCCCGTATCCCACTAGATCTAGGATACGCATGCGACATGAGTCCACCACACATCCAAACGTACCCCGAAGGACACGAACAAGTATAAAATATTATTTATGAATAATACGAAGAGTCAACAATAAATCTACATGTCCGTGTCAAAATATGACATGCTCAAAGTTCCGTGTCGGAGAGAAAACCCCCAAATCAACACATATCACCAAATTGTTGGGATACGACCCACACATACCCAATTATGGACACGAAAATTGCTCCAAACACACAAGCACATTCCAAATTGATCTATAGGACCAATTGACACACATAATAATTGTCAATCTCGGAATTTCTCCAAAATTGACACAAAAAGCGTCATAACTTTCTCAATATGCCTCATATGAACTCAAAACCAAATCCTATGGATAGCTTATGCATATGGGTTGATTTCTCATGGTTAAATCTCAGATTTATAACTTAAATTAAGGAAAAAAAACTGAATTGTACCTATTGGAAGATGGATTCCTAATGCAACCTCCAAATATGATAAAATTGGCCTCCAACTTGTAGATCATTTCTCCTCTTTGTAGTTCCTTACTTCCTCCTTCTAGATCCTTGCTCCACTAGTCTTCAATGGTGATTTGGAAAGGAATAGGGATAAAATTTGGTAGAAAAATAAAGTGGGAATGAATGAATTTGGTTGAGAGAAATTCTAGATCTAGTTTTCAAATGAAAAGAGGATAGAGAAACCAATTCTCTCCTCTTTAATAGGCCGACCCCCCCTTTCCCCTTCCTCAAGTCACTATAAATTTTCCAATATACCCCTTGGGGCCTCTTATGAAGAAATAATTAAGGAGGGAAGCTTCTAGTCTAATAGTTTAATTAATTTTAATCCTCCTCATAATCAATGGACTTTCTAAATGGGCTCAAATCTAACAATTGATACATATTGGTCCATGAGTCTAAACTAAACTAGTTAGGTCCACTAACACAAGTCCAAAATAACTAACCTCTAACAACAATTAAATAATACAACAAATAATTATTTATTATGCACAATATTTAATTAAATATAAAATTACTAAAATATCCTTTCCTAGAAAATGTGGTAGTGACAAGTCTACCCTCCTTAAAATAATTTCGTCATCGAATTCAAAGATGAAAACTACCCCCAGAAAATAACAGAACATAAAAAAAGAACAGAACTAAAGAACATAACTAACTATGAAAGAACATACCTCAAGGCACAAGCAAATATGGATAACGCTCTCGCATTTCATCCTCTCTCTCCCAGGTAGACTCCCCCGGAGAGTGATGCCTCCATGCGATTTGTACCAAAGAAATAGTCTGGTTTCTTAGCACCTTCTCTCTCTGATCCAGAATCTCAACTGGCTGCTCTGGATAGCAAAGAGTAGGGCCCACCTCTATCTCCGAGTGATCCAATACATGACTAGGATCTGCCACGTACTGTCTCAACTGTGACACGTGAAACACGTTGTGTACTCCCTCCAATGCAGGTGGCAAGTCTAGTCTATAAGCAACTGCACCGATCCTCTCTAGAATTGTGAAAGGTTCGATGAATCGCGGACTAAGCTTCCTGCCTCCACCGAAGCGAATCGTGCCTCATGTCGGAGAAATCCTCAGAAATATCAAACCACCCACCTAGAACAAAACACCACCTTAAGAACTTAATCTATAACCAACAACCAATAATAAGTACAAAACAAAATCTAAACTATACCTCGAACTCCAAAGGTCTCCGGTGGCTATCGGCCCAATGCCGTTGTCTGTCCTGCGCCACACGAAGTCTGTCTCTGATCAACTGAACCTTCTTCGATGTATCTACAACCATCTCTGGCCCAAGCAAAATTCTCTCTCCAACATTGTCCCATGACAAGGGTGTACGACACCTCCGACCGTACAGAGCTTCAAAAGTTGACATCTCTATACTAGCCTGGTAGCTGCTGTTGTAAGCAAACTCTACCAAATAGAGATGGTCCTCCCAAGAATCCCCAAAATCTAGTACAAAATGCGCAACATATCCATGAGAGTCTGAATAGTCCTCTTTGACTGCCCATATGTCTGGGGATGATATGCAGTACTGAACTTGAGCTGAGTGCCCAAACTCTCCTGCAAACTCCTCCAGAAATAAAAAGTAAAACGACTATCCCGATCCGAGACTATGCTGACGGGAACTTCATGTATCCTAACGATTTGTCTCACATACATCTCTGCCACCTTCTTCGTAGACAAACTCACCTTGAAAGGCAAAAAGTGGGCCGATTTGGTCAACCTATCAACGATGACCTAAATCGCGTCTTTTCCTCCTAGAGATCGTGGAAGTCTGGACATAAAATCTATAGTAATGTGCTCCCACTTCCGCTCTGGAATGGGTAATGGCTGAAGTAAACCTCCTGGTCTCTACCTCTCGGCTTTCACCTGTTGGCACACTAAGCATCTGGATACAAACTATGCCACTTTCCTCTTCATGCCATACCACCACACACTCTCACATATCCTAATATATCTTGTTGGCACTTGGATATATAGAATACTGAGAGTGATGCTCTTCCTGCAACACCTCCTCACGCAGCTCCCAACTAGGCACACACAACCTAACTCCATGCCTCAAAGATCCATCCTCAGCAATGGCGAAATCATCCTCCAATCTTGCTCTCACCTGAGCTCCGATGCTCCTCAGAGATACATCCTCATACTGGGCTGCCTTGATCTTGTCCATCAAATCTGAATGTATATGCAATCCCCACATCTGTATTGCACAACCAGGAACTATCATCTCGATGCCCAAGCTCTCCAAGTCCTTTAGCAAATATCGATCATGCGTCAAGAACATAGCTACTGGATACCTACTCAAAGCATCTGCAACTATATTAGCTTTTCCAGGATGATACTGTAAAGATATATCAAAATCCTTCATCAGTTCCAACCACCGACGCTGCCTCATATTCAACTCCTTCTGCGTGAAAACTTACTTCAAGCTCTTGTGGTCTGTGAAGATCTCCACACGCTCTCCGTATAAATAATGTTTCCACAACTTCAGGGCAAAGATGACTGCTGCCAACTCTAAATCATGGGTAGGATAGTTCTTCTCATGAGGACGCAATTGCTTGGATGCATAGGCAATCACTTTCCCATTCTTCTGAAGAATATAACCCAAATATTTCCTTGATGCATCACTATAAATAGTAAAACCTCCAGACCCTGATGGCAACATCAAAATATGAGCAGACGTCAACCTCTTCTTCAATTCCTCAAAAGCAACCTGGCAATCCTCCGTCCAAACAAACTCTATATCCTTCCTGGTGAGTCTGGTCATCGGCTCGGCAATTCTCAAAAAATATTGCACAAACTTCCTGTAGTAGTCTGCCAATCCCAAGAAACTCCTGATCACTTCTACCGAACTCGGGGTCTTCCAAGATTCTACTTCTGCGATCTTCTCCGGATCCACTAAAATACCATCACTACTCACAACATGCCCCAAGAACTCTACCTTGTCCAAGAAAAACTCATACTTGGACAACTTTCCATACAGCTTCTCCTTCCTCGGCACCTCCAACACAATCCTCAAATGCTCCTCATGCTCCTCCGGTGTCTTCGAGTATATAAATATGTCGTCGATGAACACCACCACGAACTTGTCAAGGTACTGATGGAACACCTTGTTTATCAAGTTCATAAATATAGTCAGTGCATTAGTCAACCCAAACGGCATTACCATAAACTCGTACTGACCATACCGAGTTCTAAAAGCAGTCTTTAGTATGTCCACCGGCTTTACCTTCATCTGATGGTAGCCTGATCTCAAATCTATCTTAGAAAATACCTTGGCACCACTCAACTGATCGATCGGATCATCAATCCATAGCAAAAGGTACTTATTCTTAATAGTGAGATTATTCAAAGTCCTGTAATTAATGCACATGCGCACCGATCTATCCTTCTTCGGTACAAATAATACCGAGGCTCCCCACGGTGAAGAACTCGTTCTGATAAACCCCTTATCCTGTAATTCGTCCACCTGTTTCTTCAGCTCGACCAGCTCATTGTTGTTTACTCTATAGACATATTACAAAATTGGTTCTGCACCTGGACCAAGTCTATAAAAAATTTAACATCTCGATCTGGCGGCAATCCTAGCAATTCCTCAGGAATCACATCCAAGAACTTCGCTATCAACGGATACGGTAACTCCTTGTCTTCCACCATAGCTCCACAAATAATGCCTTCTTCCTACTCTGCAGCTCCTCTAGCAAACTCGAACTCTGGCTCTCATGGCGGACCAAACAAAACTCTACCTCCTCTATAATCTATACTAGCACGGTGCCTACTCAACCAATCCATCCCGGATATAATATCGTAGCTCGGAAGTGGCATTAAAAGTAGACACGTACTCAACTCCCAGCCTCCTAGAGTAACTCTCCGATCCTTGCAAATATCATTAACCAGGATAATGCCTCCCCCGGTCATGATCTTGCAATTCCTAAGCAAGGACTCAGCTACCAAACCATGCTTCAGAGCAAAAGAAACAGATACAAAACTATGGGAAGCACCGCTATCAAACAAAGCTAAAGCTGGAATGGAATCAATATGGCACATGATGTAAGACACTCAAGGAAAGGACAGTTTAAGAGATCAAGTATCAATATCAAAGGAGAATAGTTGAATCAAAAGAAATTTCCTAGATGTGATTGAGTATTCTCAGCCTATAGCCTATATTCTATATCCTATCGCAGGCTCGTAATAAAACTCAATTCAGAGCACCACTACGAATCGTACTAATTACGACCTCGAATAGAGAGACGAGACCTGCATGGGCCACCACTATCAATGTGTCATGACCTGCACCCAGTGTAGGGATGCAAGTCAAAAACAACGTCAAGCCTACTCCACAAAAATATGGTAGAACGATGTCTGGGTAATCTATCTAGCAATATAAAGAACCACCAACAATAACAATATACTCAATCACAGATCTATGATGGAAAATGAGCACAAATAAGATAAGAATAGAAATAGTCACATACAACTCATGAGTCTAAAATAATAAAATCAATGAGTCTGAAAGAATGCTAATAAAAAGCTGGAGACAAATTCAGTACAAGAAATACTAAGAAGGTACAAGTCCCGGGTCATCTATCTCAGTTGGGATAAATCCCTCCTGAGTCAGGGTCTCTGACTCTAAGCCCACAACATCCTGGGGTCCATAATGTATAGGGTACCAGTCATTAGTGTCATCTGGAAAAAATATATCCAGTCAGGAAAGGAGCAGAGTACATCTCTAACAGCAGTTCTAATCAATGATAAAAGCTATGTAACAGTAAATAGATATGAATATACAAGATGCACAATAGATACGAGAGATATACAATAAGAAAATACTGGAATGAATACAATAATGAACAATATGACAATGAACAAGAATACTAATAAATAAGTGTGTGAGTACTAGCTTTAACATGTGATCGGCTTGGGAACATGATATAATATATATGGCCTGGCTAATCATACATGCGGTGTATAATTAACACTATTCACTGAAAAATACTTGATATAATGAGGGTATGATCATATATCTACACTAAAATATTCTCCACCCTCGACTGGTATAATAGATCCAACCACGGTACGCTATGGCACGAGATTTCCTAAGAAGATAGCTAGTCTTCCCGAGAATCAGTATCTGTACATGTACAAGATAATCAATAAAATAATGCTTGCACAAGATATACCATAAACCAAGGAATAACATCTCATGACAAGATCTGGATATACCAATCCATGTAACCATCATGTCAAGAAGACATGGATATCTACACTAGATATAATGAACATAGAGGATATCATAAATAAGAAACTATCAGAGAATGTACTCACCTGAAGTCCAAAGAATAGTCTTACAGATGTCTGATACGGTGTCTCGAAGACCTAGATATAGAATACAATATCAATACAAGGTTTCGGAAAGAAAATAAGTTAAACTAGTCAACTTCTGGTCAACAGGTCAATTCTAAGTCAAAAGTCAAACTCAGTCAACTCTAAGTCAACTATGGTCAATTATAGTCAAACTATGGTCAACTATGGTCAACTACCTATTTCTATGTTGCATAAGTCTAATACATATATATTGGGTTCATATACTAAAGTCTAGGTCATAAAAACTATATCTTAGGATACTAGGATACCGTATCTCTGGATACGTAAATCACTAGGTAAAATATTACATATAAATATCAAATAATTATTAATTATAAAAATCCTAATTACAAACATTAAATAGATGCCTTAGTTTTGAACCAACTTGGTATCACAACACTAAACCATAATCTAAATACCCAAACCCAATACCTTGGGTATCCCCAAATACCTTGGTACTTACCTTGGTATCTCAAGGTAATACCCAATAACCTGCTTATACTAACTACCCGTAAATATAATATATGCTACAACTAATTATTATACATATAGTATACTAAAACACAATTAGAAAGTTAGAAATATATATACGTATACAATAATTAATATATATATATATATATATATATATATATATATTAAATACACTATAATTATATATATAATGATAATCGCAGAAGCGTCGCTAAAGAGCTGTTGCTGCTGTCGCAATTTCTGCTGTTGCTGGAGGGAACTGCTGCTACTGCGACGGTTTTTCTGCTGCCGTCGCTGTAGGTGCTGATACTGCTGCTGATACTGCTGCTTTTCTGCGACAGTTTTCTATTCTATTTCTAAATTGCTGCCGCTGCCTGTCACTAATAATCTGTAGCTGCTGCTGTGTGCTAATGCTGCTATCGCTAATAATCTGTAGTCAAAACTCATGTTCTTTATCTCTCTTACTTATATATATATATATATATATATATACACAATAATATATATATACTAACTATATGCATATAACTACAACTAATAACTATATATACACACATACTCCTCACCTACATATATATGTACATAATAACTACATATAACATAGCATACATATATATATAGTAACATATGTATAACAATACACATACGTATACACAATATAAAATATACAATAATATGTATACGTGTCATTTAAGTATAAATATAACAACATAATAATATATTAATAATACATAACAACCACATATATATATACTATAATAGTTAGTAGATCTTACATATGTAGAATAATAACTACATAAATATACAACACATATATATAATAGATACATAGATCTATGATATTTAATACATAAATATATAACAACAATATATATACATATAATTACACATCACAATAGCTAAGAACAAAAGAGGATTAGATCTAAAATTAAATTGTACATCTCATGGAACGTATCACCTCGTATCTTATTAGATCTAGGATACGCATGCAACACGAGTCCGCCACATATCCAAACATACCCCGAAGGACACGAGCAAGTCTAAAATATTATTTATGAACAATACGAAGAGTCAACAATAAATCTACGTGTCCATGTCAAAATATGACATGCTCAAAGTCCCGTATCGGAGGGAAAACTCCCAAATTAACACATATCACCAAATTATTGGGATACGACCTACACGTACCTAATTGTGGACACGATACTAGCCCCAAACACACAAGCACAGGCCAAATTGATCTATAGGACCAATTGACACACACAATAATTGTCAATCTCAGAATTCCTCCAAAATGGACACAAAAAGCACCATAACTTTCTTAATAGGCCTCATGTGAACTCAAAACCAAATCCTATGGGTAGCCTATGCATATGAGTTGATTTCTCATGGTTAAATCTCATATTTAGAACCTAAATTAAGGGGGAGAACTTAATTGTACCTATTGGGAGATGGATTCCCAATACAACCTCCAAATATGATAAAATTGGCCTCCAACTTATAGATCTTTGCTCCTCTTTATAGATCCTTGCTTCCTCCTTCTAGATCCTTGCTCCACTAGTCTTCAATGGTAATTTGGGAAAGAATTAGGATAAAATTTGGTAGAGAAATAAAGTAGGAATGAAGAAATTTGGTTGAAAAAAATTCTAGATCTAGTTTTCAAATGAAAAGAGGAGAGAGAAACCAATTTCCCCCTCTTTAATAGGCTGGCCCCCCTTTCCCCTTCCTCAAGTCACTATGAATTGTCCAATATACCCCTTGGGGCCTTTCATGAAGAAATAATTAAGGAGGGAAGCTTCTAGTCTAATGATTTAATTAATTTTAATCATCCTCCTAATCAATAGGCTTTCTAAATGGGCTCAAATCTAACAATTAATACATATTGGTTCATGAGTATAAACTAAACTAGTTAGGTCCACTAACACAAGTCCAAAATAACTAACCTCTAACAACAATTAAATAATACAACAAATAATTATTTATCATGCACAATAATTAAATATAAAATTACTAAAATACCCTTTCCTAGAAAATGTGGTAGTGACAGGTTTTAGTTTCGGTTCAAAACCAAAAATTGAATAAGGTTTATGCAATTATAGAAATACCCTAATTAAATGCATATTTTATGATTAAAATATATATATTAAAAATAATCATTCTATGTATATGTTTTAAAGGTTAATTTTGGGCACAACTTTGAAATACAACACGCGTATAGAATTATAACTTTTAATATAATTTTACCACGATATAAACTTTGGACCAGTCCATTAAATAATAGCAATAGTCTAACCGAACAAATCGAATAAACTGAATAGCTTATTCGGTTCGTTTCAGTTTTGCCTGATTTCAGTTCGGTTTTGGTTTTGGATTCTTAGAAATTTGGTTTATTTATTTTTGACTATTTTTATTCGATTTAAACCGAATGCTCACCCCTAGAGACTACGGGTTACAGGAAAAGTGCATAGTGACACATATCTAGTGACTGTCCCTCCCCAACCTAGGTTATCGTCCTAGTCGAATCCACAACATGTCCAGTCTAACTCTAACAAGTAATAAGTCCAGTTATCATGTACATAGGTCGATCAAACAATAAGTAAATATCATAGGTCATATACAAGTCACCTAGTATTCATTGTAACAAGAATACGTGTATCACTCCTAATAAGTGCCAATAGGAGTAGTCATTTAAATTATTGATAATAAAATATGGGATACAAGTAACAAGTATATCCATAGAACGATTGATAAAAAGTACAGAATATTTAAATTATAAATAAGATATATAAGGTATACTTGCCTGGGAGCTGGTCAAAGGTTGGAAGATAATTCAAATACGAACTTGCCAAATACGGGGTGCCACAAAAAGTAAAATCTGAACAGACGTCTCTAGATGCTGAAATAAATTTCACCAACAGTTTCGGAATGGGTGAAATACTCAAAACAACTAACCATAAGTCCAATTTGGATACAGGTCAAAAATTTAACATTTTGTGGACAAACATGGTCCGCATGTGGGCCCATATGGCACCAAGAAATATGCTAGAGTAATAGTGTCCAAATTCATCAATTTATAAGTCATTCTAGAATAAAATGATGTCATAAATTCGTCGATGTGGTCAGATTTGGAATTCGATGACCGGATTAGCGGAGCGTAGTCTATTCTAATCAATTTAAATAATAAAGTTTAATTTCAATTTACCTACTTCAGCCACAAATTTGATCAATCAAATGACATCAAGGTCGTACAAGTCTAATTTACACTTCTACAAGGTTTGTTAGTGTAAGTGTATGACTGAGTTATTCAAAGAAATTGAATAACACATGACATAGAGGAAAATAACTCATTCAATTATATTTCGCATTGGATAAATTTGCTGAGTACAAGGGATGTCGAACGGGCTTACAACATTGAACTACAAAATAAGATTTAAATTATTCCATACATTGTGTCCTTTTACTAGAACAAAATTTATATGTACAACTTATGCAAAGGTCTTTAAAAGGGATGTCGTACGTGGGTCAGGACATTTGAAATATACTGATGAGGGCGAGTTAACCCAACACACCAAATCAACACAGTATTCATGTGAAGCAAGCAGTATTATTATGTGGTCTTTCCATCTTGCATTAGTTCAATTTACAAGCATGTGATAGGAAAGTAACAACAGAATAATATGTGTCGCTAAATGGTGACCCTTACCTACGACCGATTTTCTTTCCTGAAATGAAACTTACCTTTTTCTTTCATGTGGAGAAGATATTGTTAGTTGAACATTGCATATAGGTTAAGGTCACTGGCACCACAAGCCATCTTGGACTACTAGTGAGACGACGATCCTTCCATTCCGGGTAGCTAGCTCCACTGGAGTCCCGTACTCACCTCATGCTAGTATGTCAGCATAACTCTCATATGACGAATTGGTTCCGGTGCCCTGGCAACCGTTCAAGGGACCAAACCTTGTGTATAAGTTGTCCATAATAACACAAGTCTAAAAACTATGTTAATAAACAAGCATGCAAGACAACAATATATTAGTATATCTATGCAAAAATTTCTAATAGCATAATCAACCAGCCACAAGTTCTCGTATTGTACTATCTATACTACTTGTTGCAATAATTTTGATGAAACAGTTCTATCTACAAAAGCAACAAGTAAACATTTATGATAAGAAAGCAACACTATGTTCATTCTTGTTTCTATGTGACAAGCAATAATATACAAGTCTACTTCTCTTTTATCTAGGTCCTTTTTTCGAAACAAGCAAAAAGAGAGTCATTTGTTTAAGTATAAAGACATGGAGGAAGGGTCAAAGCTACTCACTGGTTGATGAATTGCTGAGAGAAAAAGAGATCTTACAATGCCTCGCTCAAGCTTCGTTTACATGGTCACCTATATTGCACCAAGAGGATCAATAATTTCTCTTCTCTTTCTCCCATAATTTGATATAAATTTGAAATTAGAAGAACGCAAGTAATGAAATCCATCAAAAAATTTCATAAAAACTCATTCATAAAACCAACAACGAAAGTATCAGCAAAACGGTAGCGAAAATGGCAATAAAAAGCAATTAAAGGGTCCCTCATGACTCTCATATAGATTCCTTTCTCAAGACGCGATACACTGAATATGAGACTTGATTCCAAAGAAGTCAATCCATAACTAGGTAATGATATTGATTCAATATGTCCCAATCAACCGATACTGACGGTGTTCCATAATTATGTTGTCCGAACGGGGAGTAGGGCACTACACTATAACCAACTAAAGAAAAGTTCCATCCTCAAAACTTAGGAAAGGAACCAACCACTATGAAAATAATGAAAGAAACTTTTCTTTCATCTCGGATTCAAGCTCCAAGGTCGACTCCTCGACCGAATGATTCTTCCAAAGCACACAAACAAAAGGAACCACATGACTCCAAAGCAACTTATTTTTTTGGTCCAAGATTTGAACAGGTTCTTCCACGTATGGTAAGTCTGCATGTAAATCCAGCTGATCAAATTCTATCGTATGACTCAGGTCATGCACGTACTTCTGAAGCTGAGAGACACGGAAGACATCTTGCACATATGACAATACTGGTAGTAATACAATCTGATAGGCAACTGGGGAGACTCGGTTGACAATTTTGAAAGGGCCAACAAATCTCAAACTTAACTTTCTTTTTTCCCCAAATCTCGTGACTCCTCGTATGGACACTACTTTCGGGAATACATGGTCACCTTCCATAAACTTGAGGGGTCATCGATGGATGTCTGCATAACTTTTCTTTCGACTTTGTGCTACTTTTAATCTTTCGCGGATTAAGTAAATTTTCTAAACTGTCTGTTCCACTAATTCCGAGCCAAAGATCTGGCACTCCCCAACTTCATCCCAAAATATAGGTGACATATACTTTCGCCCATACAATGCTTCGTATGGAGCCATCTGACTACTGGAATGATAACTATTATTATATGAAAATTCTATTAACGGTAGGAGGACGTCCCAACTTGACTTCAAATGCATCACACAGAGTTATAGCATGTTTTCGAGAATCTGATTCACCCATTCTGTTTGGCCGTCGATTTGAGAATGATAAGCTGAACTAAACTTTAAATTGGTCCCCATAGCCAACTGAAGACTGCTCCAAAAATATGACAAGAATCGTCCATCCTGATCCAAGACAATAGATACTGGTACCCCATGCAAATAAACTATCTCATTAAGATAAATCTGAGCCAGGTGATTGACGCTCCAAGAAACTTTGATGACAATAAAATGAGCTGACTTGGTTAAGCGATCAATAATGACCCAGATGGCATCATTTTCCCTTTGCATCTTCGACAAGCCAAAAATAAATTTAATACTGATGAGTTCCCACTTCTATTCCAGAATGGTAAGGTTTTGCATCTCCATGTATGCCCTATGATGTTCAGTTTTTACCCTTTGACAGGCCATATTATGAAACAAAGAGTGTCATATCTCTCTTTATGCAGTGCCACCAAAAAGTTATGTGAAGATCCTTGTACATTTTTGTACTACTAGGATGCATCGTATATCCCGTATAATGAGCCTCCATAAGAATTTTCTTCCAGAGTGTCTCATCGTTCGGGATGCATAGTCTGCCTTTCAGTCACATTTCCCCATCTTCGGATTCTAAAAACTCAGCAGCCTTTCCCTCTGACATCTGCCTGCAGATTTTCTATTGGAAATCGTCGGATCTCTGTGATATATTGATTATCTCAAGCAGACTCAATTCAAGCTGAAGCTAAGGTAACTGAATGTTATGACCACAAAGCTAAAGTTTAATGCCCATAATTTCTATGTTCTTTAGTAGATCTGGCGCTATAGGTATTACGCCAACAAATCTACAAATCAATGCGTCCGCCATAATATTTGCCTTGCCCTGTGCGTATTTGATGGTTAAATCATAATCTTTGATGAGTTATAGCCATCACCTCTGCCTCAAGTTTAATTCCTTCTACGTAAATATATACTTGAGGCTCTTACGATCGATAAAAGTATTACACGATACACTATACAGATAGTGCCACCATAACTTTAATACAAATAAAATTGTTACCAACTCAAAGTCATGAGTAGGATAATTTTGCTTGTGTGGCTTTAAATGTCTTGAAGTATACGAGTTCACCCTTCCTTTCAGCATCAACACACATCCTAAGTCATGACCCGATGCATTTCTATAAATTTGGAATCCCTCAGTCCCGTTTGGAAGTGCAAGTATTGTGTTCGAAATAAGTCGCTGCTTTAACTCCTGAAAGTAAGCCTTGCAATCGTCCGACTACTCAAAAAATGACTACCTATTGAGTGAGTCGTGTTAATGGTGATGCGATATTCAAAAAATCTTTCAAAAACCTTTTGTAGTATCCCGCCAAACCGAGGAAGCTTCAACTCTCACTGGCCGACGCGGGTCATCTCCAATCAACAATAGCTTCAACTTTCTTTAGATTGACTACAATACCTTCCACAGAAATAACATGTCTAAAAAATGATACACTGCTCAACCAAAATTCATACTTAATTTTGTGTACAACTGGTTCTCCCGAAGGGTCTGAAGAATAGTCAGAAAATGCTCTGCGTGTTCCTCTTTGCTCTTCGAGTAAACAAGTATGTCGTCAATGAACATTACCATAAACTTATCGAGGAATGATCAAAATACTTGGTTCATCAAATCCATGAAAGCAGCTGGGGCATTCGTCTAACTGAATGACATTGCCAAGAACTTATAGTAGCCATATCGAGTGCGAAATGCTGATTTCGGCACATCCTCTGGCTTGATCTTGAGCTGATGGTAACCCAAACGAAGGTCTATCTTCAAAAATACTAATACCTTGTAACTGATCGAAGAGGTCATCAATTCTTGGTAACAGATATTTGTTTCGGATAGTGACCTTATTCAACTCTCAATAATCTATACACAACCGCATTATCCGTCCTTAATTTTCATACACAAAATTACCGCTCCCCATGGAGAGATACTTGGCCGAATATATCCACGGTGAAGTAATTCCTTGTAGATGGATCTTAAGCTCTTTCAATTTTGCAGGGCCATTATGTATGAAGACTTTGTCGATGGTGAACTCGATCTTTTGATCGGAATGCATGCCGGATAGCTCATCTGGAAACACATCAAGGAATCCTACCACAACGTTAGTATGCACTGCGTTTGCACATTCCTTATGAGTATTTCGAACAATGGCCAAATACCCTTCGCATCATGAATATAACATCCGTCGAGCAGATAATGCAGAAATCACCATACATGCTGCCGACGTTTGACCACATGAGTAGAAAAAATTCAGTCTCTCCAAGTAGACGGAATATAAATATCTTTCCTATGCAATCAATTATTGCCGTGTATGCACCTAGCCAATCCATACCAAAATGATGATATACTCCTTAGTGTCTATGAATATAACATCAAGAGATAATTTTCGACCTCCAATACAATTATAACCGTCTCTACTGATCCAACGAGAAAACAAATCCACACCCTACAGGGTACCACTAAGATTAAGATTTAGCGATGACATAAGCAGCTTATGTTCCTCGGCAAAATCTGCAATATAAACTATGAGTAGCACCAGAATCAAACAACACTCGAGCTAAAATATTATTAAAAAGTAATATACCTAACACTATTGTATTTGAGGCGAGCGTCTCCTCCTGAGAACATAGGCTCGACCTTATGAATTATGCAGTGCTATTTAGTTGGCTCGAGGTGTCTGACCCTGATACTATGGTGGACGCTAGTTCGATCATCTGTCCAGATAATTCCGTGCTAAGTAACAGGGCGACCACATCTGAAGCATCATCTATTCAGAACTTGACAGTCTCTAATATGATGCCTATTTTAGTTATATTTGACACAAAAAGGCCCTTGGTTCCACCTTGGGTTTTGGCCCTGATAACTGCCATTGTTGTGACGCTTTTGTGCATATTGAACTCCCACATTACTAGAGCGCATGTGGTTGGAATTTTATACGGCACCGACAACCGGTGGAGGGTATATTGCGGCTCTAGGGAGAGGACGTGGTTGAGGGACTCCCGCAGAGTCTGATACTACGGGACTACTACATGTGCCTGAATAGAAGGTCGCAGTCTTTGTCATGCCCCAGTCCCAAAGATACGTAGGACTAGGACACGTAAGCATGCCAGCCGCATGGATATGGCAACTCCAATATAGGGAAACCAAATCCATACGTACGCTGTAATATGAATATAAAATCCACAAGTGGTATAAAATGTAATACAAGTCACAGGGTAAAATCTAAATCTCATCCACCAAAATCATATAGAAATAAATAACCAGTATCTATGAAACTAGATCTCAATAAGAAGGATCTAAAGATAATAGTTGGATGGAAACAAATCCACTACCAACTCGAATGGAAAAGTAAATACAATATAAGTACAACTCACTCAAACAATATAAGTACCAGCTACCAATCACGGCTCGAAGAGAAGACATCCACGAAGCATCTATATCCTTCCAAATCTGCGCTCCTGCAAATACTCAAGAACAGGTACACCTGGCAGTGGACCAGGTCCTCAGAGGGACATAACAAGTATACTTAAACACATGCCAATAAAGTACTGAAATAAATATCCAAAGGGGTCACCTAACCGTCTAAAGTGAATGCAGTTAAGAACAACTTTCTAACAAGTGGGCTATCTGGCCATAAATGGGATTGGCATAGTTCTCTTGGAGATCCAGGGGCCTACAAAGGCACGGCGTCTTTCGAACACCGGAGGCCCGCCATGATAATATATAGGGGTCATCATGACCGCGTATCTCCGGCGGAGCGTACGGGTTACACAAGGAAAGTGCAAAGGAGCCCAAATGCCTTACTTGTTGTTCTCTCCACCCAATGCTCTAAGCATGTCACCTCCATGACACGATTTGGTCCATAGCCTATCCTTAGTACCCTAGCCCAATCCTGCAACCAAACAAGGATAAGTATGGGACCACCGTACTATAATAGACTATGTCCATAGACCTCTAATAACTGCTAAGCCTTCTAGCATGCAAAGTTTCTAACATCAGTTATTCCTAACGCACGTCCCACACGTACCGATGATCAGTCAATACGTGCGTCCGTGATCTATATGAGACTCATAACTCGTGTAAAAATATGTGTCACAGTCAAATGAAATCTAATGGTGCTACATGATAATGGGGTAGTCTCATGAACAAGGTCAATGCAATACATAAATAAAAATATAACGCGACAAAACCGTCGCGCGCATTTTGTATAACAGTTAAAATATATGAACTAAAAACAGAAAATAAAGATGCATGCAACATATGAAGTATAAATAACAGTACAATGGCAAGGTATACTTGCGTGGCAAGAAACTGCAAAATGTCACGTCCAGATGTCCAATACACAGGACCAGAAGCTATGGCCTCAGAACAAATATCTCCGGATGCTGAAATAAATATCACCAACGTTTTCAAAATAAGAAAAATATCTAGAAAGCACATCCCTTTCGTCTAATTTGGACACAGGGGCAAAAGGTAATTTCGTATAAAAGTGGGGTCCACGTGTGGCCCACTTTGCACCGAAAAGCGTGCCAAGGGTAACAGTCTCTAAATAGAACAAACTATAGGTCAAACAAATCTAGATGTCAATACGAACCCAACGGTATGTCCAAATGTGGATTCCGATTAGCCGAACATTATTTTGTCCAAAAAGTCAACTATGGGCCCGCCAATTGGCGATCTGGTCAACCATCTCAGAAATGCGTGAAAATTGGATCACAGGACCAGCGCGTTACCACGAGTCCAGCGGCACAAGTTTCGTCGCAATCTGACAAGCGTGCACAAAATACACGCGAGTTCCACAAAAGTTGCGACATGAAATGTGTCCGCGGATACGGCCTGATTTCGGCGCGCACACGCGTCCGAATCAGTCCCCACGAATTTTTACGTATCCGGTTATGCTGCATGCACCATTCGGTACACTTGGCACACGGCGGGACGGTCCCGTTTGGCGGGGCGCGCTCCGTTTCCCAACTTTTAGAAAACCAAAAAAAGTGGGTGCGCGCAGTTTTGTGACGAATTTAACTATGTCCACAGCGACTAATAGCATAGGGTTATTTAACAGAAAATAAACTAGGTCAGGTATTCTACAGGTATCAAAAAAATCACCGAATTTGGATCTCTGTGGTGGGAGATACGAACTCGGCAATACGGGTGGTCATTCTAGAATTCTGCGATTCCAGAATTCTGTCTGTCCGTCCACTTTTGACGCTGTTTTTCACCTAGGGGCACACGTTTTCCGAGGTTGGCTATAAAACGAATATTGGAAAGGGTTAAGGGATGATCATACCTATGAAAATGGAACAGCGTTTGGTCGAGCGAGTCGACGGGAAATCACGCCGGAGCGAAGGTGCCTCGAGTGGGAGACTGCTGTTCGTGAGGTCGGCGTCGACGTGATGGTTGGATGGCTTTGTGGGGCTTCTCTGGCTGCGGTGACGGCTCTAGATGGGAAGGGGAGAGTCTGGAGATTTAGATTAGGGTTTTGAAGGATAATTATATATATATATATAAATAGGGAGAGAGGGAATAGGGTGGTCCGCATGAAAAATAAAAGGGGAGAGAATGTTCGGCTGCTGGTGCAAGTAGGGGCGGTCCATTAAGAGCTAGCAAGTAAATTACAAAAGGGGGCGGGTCCTTAGCAATTGCTAAGTGGCTGCCTTGCTAGCAGTATACTAAGGGGCGGGACCTGTTTGGCATTTGCAAGTTTGTTGAAGGATGGTAGCAAGTAGCTAAGGAATAGGATTAGTTACTTATTTGTTGTTATTATTATTATTATTATTATTATTATTATTATTATTATTATTATTATTATGCGGGTCTTAGGAAGCCAGCAAGTTGCTGGATGGATAGCATTGCTAAGGAAATGGTTAGAGCAAGTATACTAAGTAGTAGTAAGTAGTTATTTAGTATTATTATTATTATATTATTATTAATAGATTCTTATTTCATAATTCTTTTTCCTTTCTTTCTTTTTAAATATATATACACATAAGAAAATTTATATGTTAGGGTAATGCACATCGTTAGGCTAGCAACTGCTCAAGGGGTCTCCTACATGGAAATAATTCCGAAAAATTCCTAATGGTCCCATAAGTCATCTAAGTGCCCGAACACCTAACATAAAAATTATTAAAAATCTATTTCTCCTATTTAGACCTAATTACTACAATTTAGCTAATAATTAATAATTAAAGGGTATATACAATTTTCTAGAAAGGGGGTTTTATATTCTACCCAACTTGTAAAAATTTCGTCCTCGAAATTAAGATTAAGCCACGATAGAATGCCAAGAATGGTATAAGATTTGCATCGTTTAAAATGCAAGGCTAGGTTTAAAGGGGTGGGCGATGTTGCACGTTGCACATCCTGAAAAATCATAGAAAAATCCATATGAGCGAAAAATAGGTTTCTTTATGTGTCATGTCCAATGGTGTGGACACATAAATGCTCTTTTGCATAAAAATGCCCGACCATTGAAATGTTGCACAAAGATGGAGATGGAGGATGGTGGTCACGTCTAGGACATGGGTGTAGAAATTGTAGGAAGGCAGCGACTAGGGAAGTGCTCCAATTATCGAAGCAATGGTAAGACGCGCGAGGAATACCATGTTGTAAAACTAATTAGGATACCGTGTTCTATTTCTAGGTGGATTCGATCTAGCCTTAGTCTCACTATCTAGGCCGAGTATGTCTAATTCTTAGGTGAGGGGGTTTCACAATCCAGCCAACTTAAGACAATGTCGTCCTCAAAATTAAAATAAGGCAGAATCTGTTAATCCTTCATGTACAATAAGGCAAGTCAGTCGCAATCTTCTTGCGATAACTAAAATCCTAATCATATCCATTGCAATCACTTCTAGGTTAAGATGACCACTGCTCCAATCAAAATTCAACCTATGGTTATCTCTTCTCCCTTGGTTCGAATTTATCTATATTAAATCCACATAACATCTTCAAGATTTAAATAAGCATATAAATTTTACCTCATGATCTCTCACTATCGTAATCTCCTCTAGAAGTAATTTTGGTCCAATTTTATTCCCATTTCCACTTATAAATTTTTTGTATGCTTCAACCTTTTTAAATTCCATTCACATCCTCAATATTTCAAATAGGTAGTCCAACCATCAAATTTTAATTCTTAATTTAAATCATTAAATTGAAAAAATAATTTAAATGCAGTCCACCAATGTTCAAGTCTGAAATTATATATTTATCCTTCAAATTCAAATTGATGATTTTACCTTCAATACTCAAAAATTTAAATCATGTACTTTGAGGCATAAATATTGAGTCCTTGATATTAAGGATTTAAAATTTATCGATCCTCATCATCTTAGTCATTCTTCTAAATTCTCAAAATTAAAATGGCTAGAACCTCTCCTAATTTAATCTTACTCGATCACAATCTAAAAGAAATTCCTCTCGAGTTGACAATGCACTACTACCCAACTTAAAATTTACCCCTCTATCACATAAGGCTATATACCTTAAGAAAATATTCCTTAATTTAATTACTTATGTCATTCAATCCTCGAACTTCAATGCCGACCATATCACATATGATATGTCCTTAATTACGAAGAATGATCCTCAAGTATGTAATCGGCCTATGGGGTATATCTAGTACTCTCTGTGTATCAATTCATACCAAGCACGAGGTTTCGTCCTTCCGAAATAAGGGAAGCCGGAGATCAATAATAAAGAGTTCAAGGGAGGTAATAGAATAGAAGTATCGGGATCAAGGCGTTTAAAGAATTCAAATGAGAATCGTCAAGCAGTTGTGGATTAAAATCCTATTCTGGTAATCCTTTGTTCGCATGCTCGTAATAGTACAGTTATGTAACCGACACGATATGTCAGACATGTCCAGGGCAAGTATATTCGTCTACTAATCACTACATATCTCAATCCACGTAAAGTAGCATTACGAAGGGCGAATCAAGCGCACTAAGGTTGGCCAGACCTTAACACACTGATTCTGAAATGTATTAGTGTGTCGACCCACTAATACATATGTCATGAACAAGCTTGATGAGGAATAAGCTTGCAAAAACTAGGCTATAAAATAGCAGCATAAGTCAAGGTAGTACAGCAATATAAGTACGCTAGATGATGATGAAAGGAGGTACAAACTAATTCAGGTTTACAAAAAAACAAAATAGAATAAGCAATAATAACAAAGATTCTACAATCTCTACGGTTATCATACAACCTCCTTGTCTAAGTCGCTAGTCAACCAAATAGGGCATGAGCCTCTAAATTCTACCGTCTGAATAAACACTGTCGTCTAGTGCTAGCATAAAATTATTGTCATTTAGTTACACTACCTCGATGGGTCAAGTGGACTATGTGATACTAGGTTGTGAGGCATACTACCCAACTTATAATAATTAAACTAATACTGTGACAGTCTTAAGAGGGTCCTACAAAATAATCTTGCACATGTAAATAAACAGAAACTCTTTATTAGGGTATATGAGAAAAAAAAATCTTGGTATTGATTAGGGTATCCTTTTTATGTAGGTAATGGTCATCCTAAGTCTTAGTCATAGTACTTACAAGCAAGTGTTAATGGTGAGGATAGAAGAGTTACTGGCCGTTAAAGGGGAGGGGTTTAACGTGTATCGAGGTGAGGGTACAAATTACGTGGTCTACAACTAGGATAATCATCACAATCTAATTGAACAATTTAACTATCAGGTTCTAACTACAAGGCACATAATTCAAAATTCAAAATTCAAGGTTACAACTATCACTTTAGCAAACCATATATCCTATCATAGAATACAATTGCTTGGTCTAAAATCAGAAGCGTCAGATTGGCATGAATTGAAAGATGGAGAAAAGAAGATCATAATTTAGTCGTCGCGCGAGTGGTGAGCGCTAGGGTTTCAGAGAAACAAGATGTGAAATTTAAAATAGGGCCTATAGATAGCATCATGGTTTCTAAAGAGAAGTGGTACGCTAGCTACTATGTTTGAGGTATGATTAGGGAAATATTCTATGCATTGCTCTTGGCTTTCTAGGGTACTTGTCTACTAATAATAAGACAATGACATAAGTTTTATAGTTCTCTAATACTATCCAGTTATGAAGGTTAGGTTCAGTCCTAATGTTCAATATTGGTTCTCCATTGGTTCCTCAATACTAGGGTCAAACATTATGGTAAAACTTCTAACTATCTCTAGTAGTGTCTATACTACTCAAGTCTTCTTAATACATCAAGGGGTAATGGTATACCAATCTAAAGATGAGGAGTTCTAGGGTTCACTAGATATTCTAAACTTAGTGGTGTGTCTATATTCTCGTTGTATTCTTAATAGGTGTGCTACCATAATTATCATCCTAATAACAGGGGTTCCTATATTCTAGCAGAAGGCTATACTTAAAGAACTATTAGGGAAGCACATGAATCAAGCATGATGCAATTATTCAAATAGAACAGATAGGAGAAAGATGAATCATAGTCAATGTGGATGAGATCCTATACTCTAGTCCTAGGTGCAGGCTTGCTCGGTACAGTAACATAACCGAGACAATATGCTCTGACCTGCATGGGCTACCACAAAAACATGTCACGCCCCAGTCCCAAAGATAAGTAGGACTAGGACACGTAAGCATGCCAGCCGCATGGATATGGCAACTCCAATATAGGAAAACCAAATCCATACGTACGCTGTAATATGAATATAAAATCCACAAGTGGTATAAAATGTAATACAAGTCACAGGGTAAAATCTAAATCTCATCCACCAAAATCATATAGAAATAAATAACCAGTATCTATGAAACTAGATCTCAATAAGAAGGATCTAAAGATAATAGTTGGATGGAAACAAATTCACTACCAACTCGAATGGAAAAGTAAATACAATATAAGTACAACTCACTCAAACAATATAAGTACCAGCTACCAATCACGGCTCGAAGAGAAGACATCCACGAAGCATCTATATCCTTCCAAATCTGCGCTCCTGCAAATACTCAAGAACAGGTACACCTGGCAGCAGACCAGGTCCTCAGAGGGACATAACAAGTATACTTAAACACATGCCAATAAAGTACTGAAATAAATATCCAAAGGGGTCACCTAACCGTCTAAAGTGAATACAGTTAAGAACAACTTTCTAACAAGTGGGCTATCTGGCCATAAATGGGATTGTCATAGTTCTCTTGGAGATCCAGGGGCCTACAAAGGTACGGCATCTTTCGAACACCGGAGGCCCGCCATGATAATATATAGGGGTCATCATGACCGCGTATCTCCGGCGGAGCGTACGGGTTACACAAGGAAAGTGCAAAGGAGCCCAAATACCTTACTTGTTGTTCTCCCCACCCAATGCTCTAAGCATGTCACCTCCATGACACGATTTGGTCCATAGTCTATCCTTAGTATCCTAGCCCAATCCTGCAACCAAACAAGGATAAGGATGGGACCACCGTACTACAATAGACTATGTCCATAGACCTCTAATAACTGCTAAGTCTTCTAGCATGCAAAGTTTCTAACAGCAGTTATTCCTAACGCACGTCCCACACGTACCGATGATCAGTCAATACGTGCGTCCGTGATCTATATGAGACTCACAACTCGTGTAAAAATATGTGTCACAGTCAAATGAAATCTAATGGTGCTACATGATAATGGGGTAGTCTCATGAACAAGGTCAATGCAATACATAAATAAAAACATAACGCGACAACACCGTCGCGCGCATTTTGTATAACAGTTAAAATATATGAACTAAGAACAGAAAATAAAGATGCATGCAACATATGGAGTATAAATAACAGTACAATGGCAAGGTATACTTGCCTGGCAAGAAGCTGCAAAATGTCACGTCCAGATGTCCAATACACAGGACCAGAAGCTATGGCCTCAGAACAAATGTCTCCGGATGCTGAAATAAATATCACCAACGTTCCAAAATAAGCAAAATAGCTAGAAAGCACATCCCTTTCGTCCAATTTGGACACAGGGGCAAAACGGTAATTTCGTGTAAAAGTGGGGTCCACGTGTGGCCCACTTTGCACCGAAAAGCGTGCCAAGGGTAACAGTCTCTAAATGGGACAAACTATAGGTCAAACAAATCTAGATGTCAATACAAACCCAACGATATGTCCAAATGTGGATTCCGATGAGCCGAATAATATTTTGTCCAAAAAGTCAACTGTGGGCCCGCCAATTGGCGATCTGGTCAACCGTCTCAGAAATGCGTGAAAATTGGGTCACAGGACCAGCGTGTTACCACGAGTCCAGCGGCATAAGTTTCGTCACAATCTGACAAGCGTGCACAAAATACACGCGAGTTCCACAAAAGTTACGACACGAAATGTGTCCGCGGATACGGCCTGATTCCGGCGCGCACACGCGTCCGAATCAGTCCTCACGAATTTTCACGTGTCCGGTTATGCTGCATGCACCATTCGGTACACTTGGCACACGGCGGGACGGTCCCGTTTGGCGGGGCTCGCTCCGTTTCCCAACTTTTAGAAAACCGGAAAAAGTGGGTGCGCGCAGTTTTGTGACGAATTTAACTATGTCCACAGCGACTAATAGCATAGAGTTATTTAACAAAAAATAAACTAGGTCAGGTATTCTACAGGTATCAAAAAGAATCACCGAATTCGGATCTCTGTGGTGGGAGATACGAACTCGGCAATACGGGTGGTCATTCTAGAATTCTGCGATTCCAGAATTCTGTCTGTCCGTCCACTTTGGACGCTATTTTTCACCTAGGGGCACACGTTTTCCGAGGTTGGCTATAAAATGAATATTAGAGAGGGTTAAGGGTTGATCATACCTATGAAAATGGAACAGCATTTGGTCGAGCGAGTCGATGGAAAATTATGCCGGAGCGAAGGTGCCTCGAGTGGGAGACTGCAGTTTGCGAGGTCGGCGTCGACGGGATGGTTGGATGGCTTTGTGGGGCTTCTCTGGCTGCGGTGACGGCTCTAGATGGGAAGGAGAGGGTCTGGAGATTTAGGTTAGTGTTTTGAAGGATAACTATATATATATATATATATATAAATAGGGAGAGAGGGAATAGGGTGGTCCGCATGAAAAATAAAAGGGGAGAGAATGTTCGGCTGCTGGTGCAAGTAGGGGCGGTCCATTAATAGCTAGCAAGTAAATTACAAAAGGGGGCGGGTCCTTAGCAATTGCTAAGTGGCTGCCTTGCTAGCAGTATACTAAGGGGCGGGTCATGTTTGAAGGATGGTAGCAAGTAGCTAAGGAATAGGATTAGTTACTTATTTGTTGTTATTATTATTATTATTATTATTATTATTATTATTATTATTATTATGCGGGTCTTAGGAAGCCAGCAAGTTGCTGGATGGATAGCATTGCTAAGGAAATGGTTACAGCAAGTATACTAAGTAGTAGTAAGTAGTTATTTATTATTATTATTATATTATTATTAATAGATTCTTATTTCATAATTCTTTTTCCTTTCTTTCTTTTTAAATATATATACACATAAGAAAATTTATATGTTAGGGTAATGCACATCGTTAGGCTAGCAACTGCTCAAGGGGTCTCCTACATGGAAATAATTCCGAAAAATTTCTGATGGTCCCATAAGTCATCTAAGTGTCCGAACACCTAACATAAAAATTATTAAAAATCTATTTCTCCTATTTAGACCTAATTACTATAATTTAGCTAATAATTAATAATTAAAAGGTATATACGATTTTCTAGAAAGGGGGTTTTACAGTCTTTCATCAAATCTTTGGGTTCTACTCGCGGCATAAGGAAGATGGGATTTGGTAAACTTGACGAGCAGGTTGAATTCTGCTATATATTGTCGTATTGTCATCTTCCTTTATTGCAGATGTAAAAAAATCATTATCCTTTTGACGAAGGACATTCGAGGGAAGGTATTCCTCTTTGTATTCTTTCTTGAACACAACCCAGGAGATATTCGCCTTCTTATCATCACCTAAAATAGATCGCTTGTGAATATCCCACCAATCGTGTGCGTTCAATAATTGAGCGCAAGCGACTCTCTTCGACTCGTCTATGCCAAGTAGCTCAAAATGGTCATCCAACCCGGTCAGCCAATCTAACGCCAAGGAGGGATCTTCAGTCTTCCTGAAAGTTAAATTGCACATCTTCTTAAACTCTAAAATGTTGAGGGTGGAGCACTTATCCTTTATACGCTCGGGCTCATGGGGTTCTTCGGTCTTGACTACAACTGACATAGTTGCAACGGCCGTTGATGTAAAATAATTTTTTGTGACTAACGTCTATACAATCTGTTGTAAGGTATCCATCTGCTTCTACTGTGTCTCGGCATGACTCTGATGTGCCTAAAATTGCACTTCAATTCTAGCCTCAAACTGGCTCTGAAGTGCCTCAGCTTGTTTCTGCTAAGCCGCAGCCAGTTCCTGTTGTGCTTCCAACATGTGTATCATCCACTTGAATGGGTCGGTACTTGAGTGCCACCTGAGCTTTTCGAGCCATTTCTGCAAAAGAGAATAACTCACATCAGCCTCATAAAATATTATGGACTTGCTGTATGGAAATATCTCATTTTGCAATGCGAGATCAAGGGTTCGACTCAAGAAGACTAGACCCAAGAAAGTAAAGTTGTGCTCTGATACCAAAATATCATGCCCCGATTTTGAAGAATCACTAGGTCACCACCGAGCGTGAGGTCGTACAACTCTAATTTGCACTTGTACAAGGCATATCTGTGTAAGTGTGCGACAGAGTTATTTAGAGAAACTGAACAACATATGACATAGAGGAAAATAACTATTTCATTAATATTTCATATTGGATACATTTGCTGAGTATAAGAGATGTCGTATAGGCTTACAAACTTTAGAGAAACTGAACAACAAACTTTACATCGTTACATACATCACGTCCCTTTATTAGAATAAATTTTATATGTACACCTTATGCAGATGTCTTAAAACAGCAATTGGAAGCTTCAAAAGGGCTATGTAGACGCTTTTTGTCGTTGGGCAAGATTTGGACTTCAACTCCTTGTGTTGTCTCCTCGATTCACAAAACTTGTGGAGATGAGAGTCAACATATTTGAAATGCATTTGTGAGGGAAAATTAATATGTCACTCCAAATCAACACAATATTCATGTGAAGCAAGCATTATTATTATGTGATCTTTCTATCTTGCCTTAGTTCAATTTACAAGCATATGATAGGAAAGTAATAACAAAATAATATGTGTCACCGAACGGTGACTCTTACCCACAGCCAACTTTCTTTCCTGGAATGAAACTTACCTTTTTCTTCCCTGTGTAGAAGATATTGTTAGCTGAACATCGCATATAGGTTAAGTTCACTGGCAGCACAAGTCATCTTGGACTTCTAGTGAGACGGCGATCCTTCTAGTCCGGGTAGCTAGCCGCACTGGAGTCCTGTACTCACCCCATGCTAATACGTTAGCACAGCTCCCCCTAGGACGAATCTATTCTGGTGTCCCAAAAAACATTCAAACCTTGTGCACAAGTTGTCCATGACCACATAAGTCTAAAAACTAAGTTAATAAGCAAGCATACAAAATAACAATATATGAGTATCGCTAAGCAACAATTACTGATAGCATAGTCTACCTGCCACAAGTTATCGCATTACACTATCTATACTACTTGTTACAATAATTTTGATGAAACAGTTCTATACACAGTAACAATAGATATACATGTATGACAAGCAAGCAATACTAAGTTCATTCTCGTTTCTATATGACAAGCAATAATATACAAGTCTACTTCTCTTTTATCTGGTTCCTTTTATTATGGTATCGTTTATCGAACCATGCAATAAGAGAGAGTCATTTGATTAAGCATGAAGACATGAAGGAAGGGTCAAAGCCACTTACTGGTTGGTGAATAGTTGAGAGAAAGAGAGATCTTCCAACGCCCCGCTCAAGCTTCGCTTACAAGGTCACCTGTATGGCACAAACAGAAGATCAATACCTTCTCTTCTCTTTCTCCCATAATTCGATAATCATACAAAATTTGAATAATGCAAGCAATAAAAACATTCACGAAAACATATTCATAAAACCAATAGCGAAAGTACTAGCAAAAAGACAGTAAAAACGGTAATAAAAATAAGAAATAAAAAGATCACACGTGACTCTCATATAGTCCTTCCTCGAAATGTGATCCACTGAATATTGGACTTGATTTCAAAGAAGCCAATCCATAACGAGAAAAGAATCTTGATTCAACCTGTCCTGATCAATCGATACCGGCAATGTGCCATAATTTTGCTCCTTGAATGAGGAGCAGGGAACTACACACACAGAGGACTATAGAGAGAATATGCTCACATGAATTTTTTGGTCTATACATATAAGACTTCTGGAACATCATTGTTCGAAGAATACCATATGTGGTATTTTTGAAAGACTTCTTGAACATAATTATTGTTCGAAGCATGCCATGAACATCTAGTGTTTGGTATTTACCTACGACTTTTGGAACATCATTGTTCGAAGCATACCATGAACAAGATTTATTTGATATAAATAGACTTCTAAAACATCATTGTTTGAACTATACACCATAAAAATGAATTATTTGGTGATTTACCAAGTTCTTATGTTAACTTGTTATTATTGATCTTATACAGCAATATGTCGAGCCTCACAAAGCATAATTTCAAGCCTCTAAACTTAGAAGGCCAAAAATTTCTCAACTGGAGATTGGATGCTGAATTGCACCTTCAAGCCAAAAGCTTAGGTGACACAATTGTGGCTGATAAGCCAATATTTGCATAAGACAAAGCGAAGACTTTAATTTTCCTAAGACATCATATTCATGGTGATCTCAAGGCTGAGTACTTAACAGTCAAGGACTCCTTGGTGCTATAAAATTCTCTAACTGAGAGATATGATCACCAAAAATTGGTCATACAACCAGGTGCACTCCATGAATGGATCAATCTATATTTCCAAGATTATAAGAAAGTTATAGCCTATAATTCAGCTATGTTCATGATTACTTCACAATTGAAGTTATGTGGTGAAGAAGTAACAGCGCATTCCATGCTAGAGAAAATATTCACCATATTTCATGCGACTAATATGACCATACAACAAACATATAGGGAGAGGAATTTTAAGAAGTATTTTGAACTCATTGCTGTCTTACTCATGGCCGAGAAAAATAATAAGTTATTAATCAAAAACCACACTAGTAGACCAACTGGGTCTACACCAATTCCAGCTGAAGTGAATGCGACTAGTGCACAAAAAAATATGACCAATACTAGGGGTCGAGGAAATCACAGAGGTAGAGGGCATAGATACCGTGGAAGCCAAAGAAATTTCTACAATTTGGGTCTAAGGAATGATAAAAATTTCAAAAATAAGGGATTTAATCCTCGAAGAAATAATGCCCAAATTTCAAATCCAGCTGCTCCAATTGATATTTGCAAACGTTGTGGAAGAGCTGGTCATTGGATGCGAAACTGTCGTAACTCACAAAAAAAAGTGGACGAGTATGAAGCCTCAAAGGGTGTGGAGACTAATCTCATGGAGGGTACAACACACATGGATTTTAATAATTTCTTCCAAGATAAGAATGGAAACGCAATTTCGGAAGACCAGTTCAACGCCATGATAGGCGAAGTCAATAAATAGTTATTGTATTCTTATCTAAGTTTATTTACTTTCTACTTTGAATAAATTAGTCATTATAATAGTCTAGGTAGTTTACTTTCTTTGAAGCAGTTTCATTTAGATTTAGATCAAGTCATAATAATTGACAATATGCCAAGTTTAACCATTTAGTAGCATATTAATATATTATTAATTTTTATTTTTAAAAGGTATGGACAATGATGATGGAATATGCTTGATAGATAGTGCAACAACTCACACTATATTAAAAACTAGGATGTTTTTCATAACACATGCCGCAAACACTGCCAAGGTGACCACCATTGCTGGACCCGTGCAGATTATAGAAGGTTATGGTAAGGTCGATGTTGTGTTGCCAAATAGAACATACTTAGTCATTCAAAATATATTATTCTCTAGTAGATCTAATAAAAATTTACTCAGGTTTAGAGATATTCTAATGAACAGGTTTTATGTTGAAACCATGAACGATGATAGCAAAAAGTATCTTTGTATCACCTCTAATATTGGAAGGAATAAGCTCAAATTAGAAAAGTGCAAGTTAATCTCCTCGGGGCTATATCAAACTACTCTGAAGTTAGTAGAATCTCACCCAATCACTAGCAAAAGGCTAAAGGATCCAAGGAATCTAATCATTTGGCATAATAGATTGGGTCATCCAGGAACGACTATGTTGAGAAAGGTCATCAACAATACCAATGGACATAATTTATCATACCAAAGTCTTTCCTTTCCTACTAAACATTTGTGTATGGCTTCTTCACAGGGTAAACTCATTACGAGACCTTCACTTCTCAAAATAGCTTCTGAATCACCACCATTCCTTTAGAGATACATGGTAATATTTATGGACCAATTGATCCTGCTAGCGGATCTTTCAGGTATTTTATGGTTTTAATAGAAGCTTCTAGTCGATGGTCGCATGTTTTCTTACTCTCATCTAAAATTTTTGCCTTCTCCAAGCTTCTTTCTCAGTTGATTAAGCTTAAGACTCATTTCCTGACCAACATGTTAGAACGATTCAACTTGATAATGCAGCTGAGTTCACTTTTCGTACTTTTGATAATTATTGTGCTTCTGTATGAATATAAGTTAAATATTATATCCCTTCTGTTCATACCTAAAATGGTTTAGCAGAGTCCTTGATTAATCATTTTTAGCATATAGCACAGCCTTTACTTATGCAATCAAACTTACCTGTTTCAACTTAGGGACATGCCATATTACATGCTGCTAAATTGATCATTGTTAGGCCAACTGCATATCATGAATTTTTACCATAATAACTTGTGACAGGTCATCAACCTAACATCTCTCATTTACGTAAATTTGGTTGTGTTGTTTATGTTCCTATTCCTCCTCCTCAACCCTCTAAAATGGGACCCCAATCATTAGATATTTGGAATCTTTAACTGGTAATATTTTAGTGCTAGATTCGCAGACTGCCATTATGATTAGACTAAATTCCCGTCGTTAGGGGGAGATAAGAAAGAAAAAATATTCTTACAGAACCATTCGCCATAAATAAATGGCATAAATTATCATAGAATATTTCTACTCTGTCTTATCTAGATCCTCGTACTAATCAATGTAAAACTGATGTACGAAGGATATTGCATCTACAAGAGATTGTAAATCAAATATCAGATGCATTTACTGATGCAGCTAAAGTGATTAAATCACATGTGTCTGCTGTAAATGCGCCTGCTCGAATTGATATCCTCGTAGAGAAAAATAGCAGAGTGACTAATGAATCTACTACATGCCAGAAGCGTGGTAGACCTATAGGTTCTAAGGACTTAGTCCCTAGAAAGAGAAAATGTCCAAGTAACCTCTTAAGGAGGTTACACATAACGCTCACGAAGAGGTTATAAATGACAGATCCATACTCTCTGAAAATCCAGAAGAGGTTATTGTCTTAGAAAAGACACAAGCCCAAGAGAAGGCTCAGGTACCTGAAAGACAAGAGATCTTTATGTTTTATACATATACAAGAGAGGTATGGGATCATAAAGATATAACGATAGATAAGATATTCTCACTCTCAGTAGCTACTGAAATATCTAAGGACATTGATGACACTGAACTACGTAGCATCCACTACCAGAATAAGGCAAATTAGTGACGCATGAAAGAGTCACCAAATGGCTAAATTACTTCGCTAATACTAAGTAGGGACGTATTTAGCGATGTTTTGATTTAGTCGCCAAAAAGCTAGTCGATGAACAAAACGACATCAAAAAATGTCGCTGTCGCGACGTAATTTAGTAACATTACAAAGTCGCAAAAATGATGACTCTTGGCATCATAGGTCGCTAAATTTGTGATATTTTATTTTAGTCGGTAATTGTCGTTAAATTTAGCAAAAAATTGTGACATAATCAGCGACGAAAAGCTGACATGGCCAAAATTACCATGTCAGCAATATTTAGCGACGTTTAGTGACGATCAGCGACGTAAAATAAATTATTAACAGTTTAGTGACGTCATTAGTGACTCCTATGAACGTCAGTGAATGTCACTAAACGTCGTTGAACCTCGCTAAGATTGAAAAAAATGAATGCCCGCAATATCATAGTATGATACGCATGCAGTATGATCACATTTTAAATAAATAGACAGACCCGGAGCAACCCTCCGTTGAATTTTTTGGGTTTGTCAAACCCTTCGGTGGAACACTCAACACCGGTACAATCACACAAAAACAATGATGAAATAAATCAATAAAATTTTCTTAGGCCCGAAT
The DNA here is from genome assembly GCA_036927795.1 of Iris macrosiphon. NCBI lineage: Eukaryota > Viridiplantae > Streptophyta > Magnoliopsida > Asparagales > Iridaceae > Iris > Iris macrosiphon. Next base: position 214,939,303 of record JAYESA010000005.1, read on the forward strand.
GTAGTCACACAATATCCTGTCACAATAAAATGTACAAATAAGTCACACAATAAAAGTATACAAATAATAAGTACAAACTCCCATGAATGGGCCAATACACACATGTCAAAAAAAACTACTACTAATCAGGAGGAGGAGCCGCTTCAAATCTGAGATAATAGCGCATCAAACTGCTCCCGTGTAAGCGTCACAGAACCCGATGCAGGAGTTGATGTAGATAACGATGCATGCAGACCAGGAGGACATTGTTGCTCCAACTCTGTCACTCGAGCGTCGCAAGTATCCATGACAGATAATAACCTCCTAGTACTATGATCCACTCGCTCGCCCATCTGAAGATGTGATGCCTGCATCCTCAACAGTTAAGTGCCAACGGTCTCCAATCGGTTGCTTATTTCAATATATGACGCCTGCATCCTCGATAGTATGGCACCTATGGTCAACTATGACTCCTGCAGCGACATCACGTTGCGCTCTATCGATGTGGCCAGATCCCTCAGCTCCATGATATTATGCTCCAGCGATTCAAAACGTGGTTTGATCGTCGTATCCTCCGTCTGCGGCTGCACCTTAATCCTCTGCATCAACACATCACGCAGAGATGCGATCTGAAGGTCAACTCTCTTCTGGGCTCGCTGTGACTCCTGGGAGGGCTGTGGGGTATGCACATCGGCAGAGGGTGACCTAGAGGACTATGATGCAATATAGGCGTCGTAGGATCCTATACCGTAGTACGTACCCCTATGTAGACCACCAATGGCTCTCATCCACAGCTCGTCATCTGACGGAGCTGGGTGGGCCGGAGGTTCCGAGGAACTACCCCCCTCTCTAGGTGTAGGCTGGGTCGACTCTTCGTGGAGCCTCCTATACTCATCCTAGAAAAATATGTATTAATCGATAAGCATACTACTTACTATATATCTTAGGTATTTATTACTAATTACATATATTTTTGCTAAGTTATATCAAAATTAACAAAATATAAGACTAATACTTACGTAGCTCTGCGTTGCCCTATCATCAATAAGTTGTCCCCCCTTCCTATGTCTGGCGAGGAATACTGTCACCACGTTCGTGTCCTCACCCCTCTGGACCTGTTAAGAAATATATTATTTGTTATTAAAGTAAAAAATTAGGCCATGATGATTAAAAATTGTACGTATACAATGAATGATGTACCAAGCGACGAAAATATTTCGTCATCGAAATTGACCCACCACACCACTTTCTTTCCCTCTATCGAGCTGCCTTGGCCTTCTCTAAAATTTTTTTATACCTATCATCGTTGAATCTAGCCCTCATCGCAGTCCACTGTTCAGGCATGATCCATCCTTGGAAAGGCTTTCCTTCGCGGTCACGGCCTTCTGATCATCCATAGCATTACGGATGAGCTTGGCGGCAACGGAAGGAACTACTGCTCGATCTGTGTGGCCCGGTGTGGTGGATAGAAATATGTTCTCTACAAGAAGTATAATAGTTAGTTATAAAATATTAACATAAAAATATCAATGATGTTAAAATCAAATATACTTTTACCTTGAAGTGCCCAAACTAGAACGTCTTTCTCTCTTCCGAGGCATCCGAGTAATTTATCTATGGCCCATAATAGTTTTATCTCAGAAAATGTCCCAGTGCTCTCTGTACCACCGGGGGACGATATTTATATATACATTGATAATTAAAATTATTAAAAAGTGAATATATATATAAGAAACAAACAACTAATTAACTTACTTTGTTGGGCCATCAGCCCAAATATCCATTCTCGTCTCATCTGGCGGAGTACACGGAGGATCGCTCTGATATGGAGTCGGAGTCGACTCGACCGACATCTTCTTCTCTGTCTCCGTGTTACCGTTAGCAGCAGGAACACTGGACGGAGAAGGAACACTAGACGGAATACTCTCGAGCCTGAAACTGCTGGTCCCAGAAGTAATGCCATGTGCGGTCGTCGCAGTCTGAGGTAGTGATAGTCGATAGTAAGGAGTACTCGGGGACGAGGATCAGGAAGGAGTATCCGTATCCTGAAGAGGACGTATAGAGGATCTACCGTGGGAATAGGATCTGCGTTGTCCGGACATATCTGAGAACAACATATAATAATAAAACAAATATACAGAGATATTTAGATTACATGATAGAAAAAATACACAGAAGTTGTGAACTAGGCCACTATAAAAGTCTAAATGATAAAAATATCATCATCACAAAACATAAGTATGTATCACTGTCACAAACATAAGTATCACAGAACTAGACCACAAATACATCAAGATATGTATGTATCACCGTCACAAACATAAGTATCACAAATTAGGCCATAAAAAAGTAGAAATAAAATTTATTTAATTTTTAATCATCATCAAAAATTTATTTTGTTCGTCTTCCTCCTCATCTTCCTCTTCATCTTCACTTTCATCTACTTCATCATCGTCTTCTGATACTTTTACCTCTTCTACTTGATAAAATATGTCATGAGTAACTTCCGTTGAGTCCACGTATACAATATTTGCAACAAGAGGTAGGTCGTCTTCTTGATAAGCTATTTCGTCAATGTCAAAGATATTTCTAGCTTTAGTCTTACAGACTGTCCACCAATCTGACCTCCCGATTTCTCGTTTAGGATAAGTTTTGAAGTATACTAGCTGAGCCTGACTTGATAGAACAAATGGTTCATATCCTTGATATCGACGTCGGTAGTTTATATCCACAAGACCATGCTTTTTAATTTTTCAACCTTGATCTTGGATGGGATCAAACCACTCACACTTGAATAACACGATCTTAGCAGACTCTGTGGCATAATTATATGTCAACTCCATAATCTCTCGTAAGATGCCAAAAAATTAGTGCCTGGATCGACGTCTTTGTAGTTCAAAGATTTGATACACAAACAACTATTTTTCGTAGAATCAAGATCCAGGAAGCTGTCTATTATTGGGATATTTGTTGACTTGAACCTAAATCCATTCGCACAGTAAGTTGGCCAGATCTTGACGACATAAATTGGTCCCTTTGCTAGAGTTCTAATAGATTCATTCTCAAGTGTTTCCTCTGGACGATCGACCTAAATATCAAATAAGCGATATTAAGTTTAACGTTAATTATTTTGCAAGTATATATACACAAAAATTAATTACCGCGATCTTTACATATGATGTCAACCATGAAGGAAAATAAAGTCTCATTTTCTGTTCTTCTTCATCTGTTATGTATGGTCTACTCGACCTTACCGCATCATTATATGTGCTGAAACACAATGAAGCATAGGCGGATTAGTATAATAGTTGTATAGAGATGACGTAAACGTTGACCTATTAATTACTTACCCCTCTAGTTTCTCCACCTCATCCTTGTCGCAGTTGAGTAATACATACAACTGAGTGGCCCTAAGCTCGTCGACATTTAAATATCTCTTCTTTATTTTACCCGAGGGCTTTTCGAAAGCATTGAATACTTTCAGTATTACCTCATTAGATTCCTGATACCCGTCATCATTTCTGGGACCTCTCGTTCTATTAGTAGCAATATGAGGCTTGAAATACATCGAACAAAAGTTTATAATCTCCTCGAGAACATAGGCTTCACAAATAGAATCCTCCACCCGTGCCTTATTTTTTACCTTCCTCTTGAGGTGGTTCAAATGTCGCTCGAACTGGTATATCTACCGATAATCGATAGGTCCACCAACGCATGCCTCATAGGAAAGATGAATTGGTAAATGCTCCATGAGTCAAAGAATCTAGGAGGAAATACTCTCTCAAGCTTGCAAAGTGTCACCGCAATGTCCTTCTCCTGCTTTTGTAGACGATCAATGAGAAACTTAGTAGAAAAAAGATCTCTGAAGAATATGCTTAGCTCTTTAAATGGATCCCAAACTACCTTAGGTAAGAATTCTTGAAATGCAACCAGAATTAACCTCTCCATAAATATATGACAATCGTGACTCTTCATATCCGTCAGTTTGTTCTCCTTCGGGTCGACGCATCTTCTCAGATTTGACACATACCTGTCTGGAAATTTTAGGCCCTGGATCCAACTACAAAGTCTTCATTTGTCCTCCTTGTCTAATTATAAAATTGACTTAGGCTGCATCACCCTCCCATTCCCTTCCTCTATCAAATGCAACGCAGGTCATCTGCATATTTCTTCTAAGTCCAACCTGGCCTTACGATTGTCTTTCGTCGTTTCCTTTACGTCCATCACAGTATTAATTATGTTGTCAAACATATTCTTCTCGATATGCATGACATCAAGGTTATGTCTGATCATATTGGTGCTCCAATATGGCAGGTCCCAGAATATGCTCCTCTTCGTCCAGTTATGAGTTCGACCAAATCTATCACACTTGTACCCCCTTATAGGATCTTCGATAGCACTTAAAAAATCTCTGACCTCCTGCTATATCGTGTCTCCGGACCACCTTGGCGGTGGATCGGCCTTCTCCACAACACCGGCACGGAACGCATTTTTGTTCCTCCTGAACGAATGATCTTTCAGCAGGAACTGTCAACGAAAATCAAATAAGCACGATTTTTTTTGTGTTTTAAACGGAAAGCCTTATTACGGTCCATGCAATACGGACATGAGAGACAACCATGAGTTCTCCATCCCGATAATATTTCATAGGTTGGAAAGTCGTTGATGGTCCACATAAGTGCTGCCCTCATTTGAAAATTATGCTTTACGGAAATATCATACATGTTGGCACCTACTTTCCATAGCTGATTTAACTTATCTATCAACGGATGTAAGTACACATCAATGTTTCTCTTGGGATTATTCGGACCCAGAATTATAACGGTTAGAAACATATACGGAGTCTTCATGCACATCCAAGGCGGTAAGTTGTACCGGGTGACAATCATAGGCCAACACGAATACTGGGATCCCAAAAGTCCAAATAGGGTAAAACCATCGGAGGAGAACCCCAATCTGACATTACGCAGATCCAAGGAAAAATTGGGATACTCTCGATCAAAATGCTTTCATGCTTCTCCATTGGATGGATGATCCAACACTCCTTCGATCTATTCTCGCATGTGCCAACTCATGTTTTCGACAGTCTCCTTCACCATAAATAACCTTTGCAATCGTGGCGTCAAAGGGAGGTAGTGCATCGAATCGGTCGACTTTCTTGCACCGGGAGTCTTTCCAGTACCAGTTGCCTTGTAGCGATCAGCACCACAGAATCAGCACATTATTTCATCTTTATCTTCTTTATAGTACAACATGCACCCATTGCGACACGAATCAATTTTATCATATCCCATCCATAGCGATCTAACCATTATCTTAGATCGGTAGAAGTTTGTAGGTAACTTGGCACCCTCCGGCAATATCTCTATAATCAACTCGATCAGTCGGTTGTAGCATTCTTGTAACATGTTGAAATCAAACTTTATGCTCAACAGCCTAGTGACTACCTCTAACGGTGAATGATCCTCACAACCAGGATAGAATGGAGTCCTTGCATTCTCCAACAACTCCATAAATTTTGTACCATCGGCATTCGGTGCCTCCTCAGCTGCTTTATGATTGTCTGGATCGAAAGTAGGCCCCACAGCGTCAAAAACCATGTTCACGTATCCGTCGTCGAAATTAGCATACTCGTGGACATTCATATATGCCCCCACATAAGGCTCATGCTTCGATGCTAAAGGCACAAGCTCTTCGTGTGAGGTCCACTGCTAGTAATTCAGAGTGAAACCCCTCGAGTACAAATGATATGTCATCCACTTCTGGATGATATTTCAAGTTACGACATTTTATACATTGACACTTAATTTTTTTTGCCGTCCATGTACTCAGGAAACGGCTTAGCGAACTGCATGAATTGCTCTACTCCCTCTATGTGTTCATCCTGCACATCGGATATATCATTAGGATGATGGTTGTACATCCACGAACGATGATGCAGGTAGTAATTCAGATCCATTTCTAAATACTTCTGTAAAGATGAATAGACATCGTTCAAGTATATTATCCAAATGTTCATCAAAGTGAGTATTTCGTTAGTATTCGAGTTATGATACGTAAGTATCCATATCGTGACTCATGAGTATCCGTAAACAAGTAAATAGATATGTTTGATATTGATTTTTAAACCTAGTAGACATGTGGACAACTCCGTTTTGAGGATATGGGTGTCGTCATGTATTCCTTGTGAGCCATTCATGTGGATATCGCATACCATGGTACACAATATCATAAATTGATACCCTTTTGTATCGTGACACTAGGACAAAGTTTCAAATACCCATGACACACTTGAAACTCGGTCTCTAGGTCAAAACTTGGTTATACTAAGATACATCTTTCACCTCTTGCTAACATCTATACTTAGGCACCAACACTTGATACTCAACACTAGCACATAACTCTCTCAGCATTGGCCGATAATTTATTTTTCTAATTAAATGTAACTTTATATACAAAAGTTATCTAGTATTCTCGTCATTTAGTTCTAGTTTTTCGTATTGCTCGTCATTGGCCGATACTTTCGATATAGATATACTAGTTATCCTACATTTATATATAAACTCATATATAATAGTATCTTAGAATACCTTAGCTATTACTAGTATCTTAATCCATTACCTAGACACTTACCTATTACATTGCCCTCAACTCTAAGTCTTAACCCATACTTGGTATCTTAACTTAAAACTTATCTCTTACCCTTATCAAATACCTTTAACTTGCATTGGTAACTCAATACCTATATTTACTTACCCACAAATTTACTCATTGATATTTGAGTACCATAGTATCATATCACTATGATACCCATGTATCTCTTACTTACCCACAAATTTACATTGGTAACATGATACCATGATACTTGCATTGGTAACACATATAACCATTTAATAATACCGTATAAATACACATATAACCATTTAACGATACCGTATAAATACACATATAACCATTTAACCTTCCTTAGATATCCTAAATTTAGGGCCCATCATACACATATAACCATTTAACGATACTATATAAATACTAACTCATGTTAACATGTATGTATCGTATCTTAATAACGTGTCCGTGTTAACACATCTGCCAGGGTTAGGGTTATTTCATGTGTATGTATCCATGTGTCCGGGTCCAACGGGTCTGTGTTAACACAAATATTTGTACGTGTTCGTGCTACCAGAGAGAGATAGGGTGGGTTAGGGTTTACCTGAGGGTACGGTCGAAGAGGGGGCGAAGGGGGTCGAGGGGGTAGCCGGATCGTGGGTGTCGCCGGGGTCGGGGGCAGCCAGAGTCGGGGGGAAGGGGGCAGCCGAAGTTAGGGCGCAGGGAGGGGGAAGCCGGAGTCGGGGGGAAGCTCAAAATTGGGAATGAAATGTGAATGGGGGGAAATAAAAACTCAAACCCTATATGAAAAACTTTAGCAACGTCAGATATAGATGTCGCTAAACGTCGCTATATTTTTACAATACTACGACTTAAAGAATACGACGTCGCTAAACGTCGATGTTATTAAAAAAATAACGATGTTCAGCGACCCTGGGCGGATTCTATTTCCATAATACTAATTGTAGTCGCGAAACGTCACTAAATATCGCCAACAACGACGTATTGCGACGTTGTTTCTGTTCGTCGCTAATTTCTATAATGTTAGCGATGTCTTATCATGGAGTCGCTAAAGATATCGCTAATTTGAGCTATTTTGGTAGTGATCGATGAATGTCGACAAAGAAAAGATTGGCCAAAATAGAAGGATATTATTCAAGCAGAATTGGATTCCCTTACCTATAGTACAAACACCAAAAGACGTCAAACCGGTAGGTTACAAGTGGGTGTTTGTAAGAAAGCGAAATAAATAGAATGAAATAGCTCGATTTAAGGCACGATTGGTGGCACAAGGGTTTTCTTAGAGACCTGGGATTGATTACGAAAAGACGTATTATCCCGTAATGGATGCAACAACGTTCCGTTATTTGATAAGTCTGACAGTTGTGAAAAAGTTGGACATGAGACTTATGGACGTTGTAACAGCCTATCTATATGGTGATTTAGATAGTGATATCTATATAAAAATTCCAGATGGATTTAACCTACCCAGCTCAAAAGATAAGAACATGCATTCCATAAAGCTAAGACGTTCATTGTACGATTTGAAATAATCCGGAAGGATGTGGTACAACCGTCTTAGTGAATATATGAAAAGGGAGGGATATGATAATAATCCTATATGCCCATGTGTCTTCATAAAGAAATCTAAGGAGGATTTTGCTATAGTTGTAGTATATGTCGTTGACATAAACTTGATTGGGACAAGACATGAAATCAATGAGACTGCAAAATATCTAAAAAATGAGTTCGAGATGAAAGATCTCGGAGACACGAAATATTGTCTCAGATTATAAATTGAGCATTGCACTAATAGAATTTTAGTACACTAATCCAAATACACAGAAAATATATTGAAATAATTCAATATGGATAAAGCTCATCCCTTTAGAACTCCAATGGTTGTTCGATCTTTAGATATCAATAAAGATCCATATCATCCTAAGGACGACAATGAAATGATGCTAGGACCCGAAGTACCGTACCTTAGTGTCATTGGGGCATTAATGTATCTATCATAATGTACAAGGCCAGACATATCATTCTCTGTCAATCTGTTGGCTAGATATAGCTCGGTGCCAACTCGCAGACATTGGAATGACATTAAACATGTGATGAGATGTCTTCGTAGAACTACTGACATGGGATTATTTTATACTTGTGGTTTTTCTGACATCGCGAATCTAGTTGGCTTTGCAGATTCAGATTATTTGTCTGATCCCCATAAAGGTCGTTCACAAACTGGATATATGTTTCTTAATAGCAATGCAGCTATTTCATGGAGTTCAATAAAATAGACAACGGTTGCTACCTCCTTAAATCACTCAGAAATATTGGCTCTCCATGAAGCAAGTAGAGAATGTATTTGGTTGAGATCGTTGATTCAATACATTCGTAGCTCATGTCACATTTTTCCTACCACAGCTGATACTCCAATTATTATTCATGAGGATAATGTAACATGTATTGCACAAATTCAAGATGGATTCATTAAAGGAGACAGGACCAAGCACATATCACCGAAGTTTTTCTATACTCATGAGCTTCAGAAGAACTTTGATATTGACGTCCAACAAGTTCGCTCAAGTGATAATCATGTAAACTTGTTCACCAAATCGTTGCCAAAATTAACTTTTCAGAAACTAATTCATGGAATTGGAATGCAACGTCTTCATCAGCTGACTGTTCCGGATCAACATCATCAGGGGGAGTGATTGTTTTCAGGGGGAGATACATTTTGTATGGACTATAACGCGTTGTACTCTTTTTTTTTTTGTCATGAATTTTTTTCATTGAATTTTTTCTGACAATGTTTTAATGAGGCAACATTAAGCGTGTCCAACACCTATCTAAGTCATAAGATTGTACTATTTCTTTCGCACAGGTTTTGTCCTAATGGATTTTTCTGGCAAAGTTTTAACGAGGCAAAAGGCTTATCGATGGTGGTCATCCAAAGTGAGAGTGTTATAACTTGGATTACTAAAGGGTTGGATTCCCACTTTGTTTTTAGTCAAACATTGATTAGAGATTAGTATTACACCTTCATTGGGTTGTATAAATAAGGTCTTTGCCTCCCACTATGTGATTACACTAATAAGAGATCTTCTCTCCTATTTTCTTCTTCCTTCTTCTACGTTTATTCTAACATGTTTTGTATTCTGTTTTCATTGTAGTTGAAAAATTGTTGTGATTCGTGTGGATTGGTGGATGAATTTGTAAAGGGGGTCGGTGTTTTTTTTATTCTGCTAGTTAGTTGAGGCTTTTTCGGACTGGACTTCGATTATTCCGTAGTTTTTTCCGTCATTATTTTTTATACAAAAATTTATGTCTTTGCGTTGTGGTCATGTGTGTGAATTTTGGCATAATAAATTTGTATTACTTTTTTCGGTCCCCACAAAATTCTATTGATTTAGGAAACGATTCCGCGTTCGTTTCCAACATGACCCATTGCGCTCGACGCGCATCTCCATCAGTTTCTACGGTTTTGAGGCATTTCCTTCTCCTACCAAAGTATTAAATCATTGGCTTGACCAACTTTTGTTACGATTCATTCTTTAATAAAAGTCCGAACACTTCAAAATTTTATGGTCAAAATTTGCTGCTATTGAGTGTTGATCAACCCTCGACACTTTCTACTGTTCTAGTTTTGTCAAAGTCTCGGGAAGATAGCTGCTTCTTTGGATCTGATATATTTATTGCTGCTTGCTTTAAAATCTAAAATTTGGGCAGCACTCTTCTTCACGATTAAAACTTTTCCTATGACTAGTATGAAGTAAACACGTCAAGCAACTATTTTAGTAAAAACTTAGGCCCAGCTTTTTTTTTCAGAAGAAATAAGATTTTGATGTGAAAATAAAAACTGTTCAAAAATAAAAACTGCAATATTTAAGATCAGGTTCAGGAAATGAAACCGATATATATATATATATATATATATATATATATATATATATATATATATATATATATATATATATATATATATATTGTTCACTTGAGATGCAAGTACCAAAAGGGGAAAAAAAACTTTGATATCGTTAAAAAAATCGATAAAATTTTAAATTATATTAAAATAATTTAAATATAATTTAAATATATTTTAATTAAAATTTGTTATAGTTTTGTTTGTAGAACTTTGAAAATATTCTTAGATAATATCATTTAGTTAGTTTATGTATACCTTAAATATTAAATATATTTAATATAGCCAATTAATTTTTTTTAATTCTTCTAACTACAACAGTATATAAAAGAAATATATATAGTTAGAAGAATTAAAAAAAATTTAATTGACTATATACATACAGCTTAGACAACTCATTTTGAACCGTTTTCAAGACTATATATATATATATATATATATATATATATATATATATATATATATATATGGAACGGATCAGGAGCCTCGCTCCCGGAGCCCCGCTGGAGCCTCGTCGCTCCCAACTGTTAGATCGCGGGCGCCCCACGCTGGCCCCCTGATTCGATGGTGCATGAAGGCGGGGCTTCGATGGGGCTCGGGGAGCGGGTCATTTGATCCGCTCCCATATATATATATATATATAGTCAATTCATGTGAGTTGTACGTAAAATAATTTTTTTCTTCTAAAAAAATATAAAAATATTTAAATATTTAAATATATTAAAATAAAAATTTATTATATATATTTTTATATTTAAATTTATTATATATTTGATTATATTTTAATTATAATTAGTTATGGATATATTTTTACTTTTCATAAAGAATCTTGAAACGGTTAGCTACGTACTATTATCTAATTAAAACAAATATATCTTGTAACTCATGTGGTAAAGGTGTGAGGTATTCTTCCATGTTGACTGAGTTTGAATCCTTGTAGTGTTATTTATAACAAATTTAAGTTTTATTTTCAACAATTTTTTGCGTAATATTAATATTTTAAAAATAATTAATTGATGATGATATGCATACAACTTATACGACTCACTTTTGAGCCGTTTTGAAGCCTCATTATATTATAATATATATATATATATATATATATATATATATATATATATATATATATATATATATATATATATATATATATTTGATAGAGTAGTAAATAAATTTTGTGTGTTTTATTGAAGAGAAAGTTTAATGAAACATTTCTTTTTGGTCTTTTATATTTCAGTTGAGTTTGTTAGCTTATAAAACAAAAATATGTTCTTGGAAATATTTGAGTAGTTCTGCCACCAAATACTATAACTATCAATGAACTAAAATTTCTCGTACCAAAGACAAACTATTGGGATTAAATTGTATCATTAAATTGCATTTATGGTGATTAGCTATATATGGTGATTGACTGGCTATATATGGTGATTGGGGTATTGAGATTAAATTATATTTATGGTGATTGGCCATGTGACTTAGGCCACAAGTTGATATGTGTCACGCCCCGGCCCCCCGAGGGGCCGCCCGGACCACCGCCTCGCCCCCATAGCCGGAGGATCCGGACGCGAACCACCGCACCTCGGCGCACCGGACGCGCATTACCGCGCCTCGGCGCCTGTCCCGCGAGTGCGAGGAAGGGATGGCCCGTTTGATAGCGGGACGTGATGCCGTGCGAGCCTGGGGTTGTGCCCGCACAAGGCTTCATCGTTATAGTTTGTTTGGCTATCATCGCATCAATCGAGTAAGCAGCGGAGGGACATTGTTGCAATGCAATGCATTTAGCCAACTGAGTATTCGGGGCAAATCGAGGGACTTGGGTTTCCTTTAGCAAGGCATCGTTCCATACATTATGCCCCTTTATACGATAGCATTCAAGAGGCAACAATCGAAACCAGGATTCCGGGTCTTGGGGACTGAGTCACTTCTATCGCTCCCTCGGACGATCCAGTACTTACAAGCAAGTAAACTGTTGGTGGGTCAGCACTTTTATAAGTACTAGTGAGATAAAACAACTAAATAGAAGCAAGCATTCACTAAAACCAACAATAAGTAATCATGTTATAAAATATTACATTACTAGTGATCTTTCTAGTTTTACATATGTTCATTTCATGCAGCAGAAGAACGGAGTCATATTATATTATTTTGGAAACATCTTTTAAAACAGAGTTTCATATGTAATATAAGCAAGCAAGCCGTTCGTTCCGTTTCAGGGTGTGCGCAGCGTGTCTCGTGAGACTCTAGGGACAAATGCATAGCTAGACACACATGCATATCTTAGGGGCAGTCCATCTATCCAAGCCAACACAATGAACTAGCTATACGTAGGGTGGTCCCCGAGTATCTCAGGATCGACAGCTGTTGGACCAGCGTACCAATAAATCTTTATCTGATGCTAAGGGCAGCTGTGACTCATGGTTGCTTTTCACTATCATGGTAGCAGCCGTGACACATGCAGTTCAGCTCTCCACCAATAACCATTGTTCGACCGATGCGAATGCATGGAAACACTATCAAATAAATTTTAGTATGCAGATGAGATGAACCATCAGACTATAATCTTGTTGCGGGGGCAAGCCGCCTTATTATTGAACACATTCAGGCACACGATATGGTTCTCTCGGAGCATAGGCGATAGTGAACATGTTCATGCAAATACATACTCTTAGACAAGCTTTTTTAGGATTCTTAGTTAAGCAGACATGATCATTTCAAAGACAAGCTAGGTGAGTTCGTTTATTAACATGCAAGGCAGGTTCTATCATTTTCTTATGAAAATATTGTAAGCAAAAACTCATATTATTATTAAGGCGTGCAAGAATCTGAGAACGAAGTTCTGCCCACTCACCTGATACATAATTCTGACGTGGAGCGGGGCATTACAATATGTGGATGTATATATATATGTAATATCATGATGAATGAAATACCTAGAATATTATCTCCTATCACTTCTTCACATGGTATCAGAGCCTGACGGCTAGGGCACGTTTTCTTTGAGCGATGACCGAGGTAGTATATCGAGCGGTGACGGCGACATGACGAGCGCCGGCGGCTACGTGACTTCTATGCTAGCTGCATCGCGGATCGATCCCACATTCCCATATTACCTTGGTTCCAAACATAATTCGGGTAATATAATTACCAAAGTGGTGTTTCATGGAAAGAATTATAAGGAATGGTCGAGATCTATTCGGCTTTCTCTACGGGCTCGACAAAAATTTGGGTGTGTTGATGGGTCTATCAATAAACCTTCGGAGAAGAATCAATTGTAGGATTAGTATTGCGTCCAATCGATGCTTGTGCAGTAGATTTTGTATACTATTGACGCTTCGGTGAAGAAGACAATACCATACTTTGAGGAGGCAAAATCACTGTGGGATTCGCTCAATGTCCGATTTAGCGGACATACGGCTAATGGTAGACGTGGACGGAGTATGAAAGTGCATGCAGCGGTGGCAGGACATTGCTTCATTGCTACACAGCCGTGGATGACAGATGATAGTGAAGGCGGCGGCGGTGTGCCAGGATTGACTCGGGACCAATGTTAATAACTTATTTCTATGCTTGGTAATTCTTCGGCCAAATCTTCGGAGGATCGTATGGTGGGTAAGTCCATTGCACATTGGATTATTGATACAGGCGCTTCGAATCATGTTACGAAAAATTTGGATTTATTGTCAGAGGTGACGACAATAGAGGAGTGTCCGATTGGACTCCCGGACGGATGGACTACGGTTGCCTTATGCTGTGGGCGTGTGACTCTTGCACTAGGCATGGTTCTCACGAATGTTCTATTCGTACCTCAATTACATTATAATTTAATTTCTGCGGCCCATCTTATTGATGATATAAATTGTGTTGTACAATTCACTAAAAGTTTGTGCGTGATACAGGATGTCACGTCCCAGTCCCAAAATACGTAGGACTAGGAATACATAATACGTCAGCCGTATGTATATGGAAACTCTAATACATGGAACCCATACCACATACGTACGCTGTATATGAATATCAAATCCACAAGTGGTAATATACTGTCAACACAAGTCACACGCAATCTATATCTCATCCACAGCATAAATAAAGAAATAGAAAATGAATAACTGAATCTCAAATATGAAGTATCAAAGTATGATAGTCGGATGGAAACAAATCCACTGCCAATCGACTATACTGAAACTACTAAATGTGAGAAGATATCAACTCTAATATAAGATAAATGTCCACAAGGAAAATAGCAACTAGAATATCCATCAGCTGCGATGAATCAAAGGTACTCTTAAGGTAAGACCTCCTCAGTCTGGTATGAAGCGTCAGGTCCGGGTCCGTACTCCGGTGGATACTCCTGCAAGTCTATACCTGGAAAGGAACCAGGTCCTCAGAGGGACATAACAAGATACATAGAAGCATGCCAATAAAGTAATAAAAATAAATATCAAATGGGTCGCATAACCATCTATGTGAATGCAGTTTGAGAACAACTTTCCAACAAGTGGGCTATATGGACAAAATGGGATTGGCATGATTCTCTTGGAGATTCAGGGGCCTACAAAGCATGACGTCTTTTGAACCTCTGAGGCCGCCAGGTAATATATAGGGTTCATCATGACAGCGCATCTCCGGCGGAGCGTACGGGTTACACAAGAAAAGTACAAATGAGCCCAAATGCCTTACTTGTTGTTCTCCCTACCCCATGCTCTAAGCATGTCACATCCATGACACGATGGTACCTCTAAATAACTGCCAGGTCTACTAGCATAAAATTCTATCAGCAGTTATCCCTATCCGTCGCACGTCCTATACGTACCAGTGGTCAGCCCGAATACGCAAGTCCGTGTCCTACATGAGACCCACACTCGTGTAATAATAGTGTCATGTCCAATAAAATATAAGAATGCCTCATGATAATGGGGTGGTCTCATAAACTAGGTCAACATGCATATATATAATAAAAAGAGAATACGACACCACCGTCGTTGTACCCAAGTTATTCTTGGACGCGCAGTTTATATAGCAGTTAAAATATATGAACTAAATGGACAAAAATAAAATACATGCAACATATAAAATATGTAAATCACAGTACAATGGCAAGGTATACTTGCCTGGCAAGCAATCTGTATAGTGTAAGCGTCTAGACGTCAAGTACACAAGAACAGAAACTATGGCCTCCGAATAAGCATCTCCGGATGCTAAAATAAATATCACCAACATTCTCGAAATTAGCGAGATAGCTAGAAAACACTACCCTTTCGTCCAATTTGGACACAGGGGCAAAACGGTATTTTTGGATTAAAGCGGGGTCCACATATGGCCCACTTTGCACCGAAATACGTGCCAGGAGTAAAGGTCTCTAAATGAGACAAATTATAGGTCAAACAAATTCTAAATGTCCATACGAACTCAACGATATATCCAATTTTGGATTTCGGTGAGCCGAACACAATTTTGCCCAAAAAGTAAACCGTGGAGCCCGCAAATAGGTAGCTTGGTCAACTGTCTCGGAATCGCATGAAACTTGGGTCACAGGACCAGCGCGATACCACGAACCCAATGGCACAAGTTTTGTCTCATTTCGACGAGCGTACACTAAATGGTGCGATGTTTTACAAAAATTATGATATGGGGGCTTTTTACGGATACGGGTTGATTCCGACGCGCACACACGTCCAAATCAGTTTTTGCGAAATCTCACACGTCAGGATATACCATACTCGCCTTCTGGTACAATTGGTACGCAATGGAACGGTCCCGTTTGGCGGGGCGCGCTCTGTATCGCAAATTTGTAAAGTTCGAAACCAAGTTTTTTCTGATTTTTAACCCAATTTATTTTTACGTATAACACAAAATAAAATAATCTAATTAACAAAGAATAATCTCGGTTATATGGTCTTCACATAAAAAAAGGTATATCTAAGTTTGGATATCTGTGGAGGAAGATATCGGTCCTTAAACAAGGGTGGTCGCAACAGTTTTCTGCAGTGTAAAAGATGTAGTTTTTTTCTAACTTGGCCTCGATTTCTACCTAGTGTTAAGTGTTGTTCGATGAAAACTAATTTACAGAGTTGGAAGGGGGATAGATCGTGAACATACCGGTGAAGACAGATCTAAATTCGGTCGAGCGACGCGGTAAAAAATAGCACGGGGAGTAGGGTACGTTACAGTCAAACTATGCGGTGGAGTATGCGGTCGCACGGTCGCGGACGCGGTGGTGGCCCTGGTTCTGGGCTGCTGCATAGTGCTTCGGTGGTCGAGGCGGCGACGGGTTAGATAGGTTTGGAGTCGTGGGGATGGAAACGGCTAGGGTTTAGGATATAGGGTTATGTATATATATAGGAGCGGAAGAGGTGAGAAGAGTGTCGGGTCTCTGCTCGCGAGCGGGCTACACTGCCGTGGGGTTGTGGGGGAAGTTTGGCTTAGGCTGCTGTGGGTTTAAGGGTTAGACTTAGGAATTAGGCTTAAGGCTTAGGGTTTAGCTAAGGGTTTTAATTAAGGGTTTTAATTAAGGGTTTTATTTAATTTATTTTCTTTTCTTTTCCTTTCTTTTCTTTTTATTTATTTCTATTTATTTTTATATGAATATATGGCAAAAAAAAAAAAATTCAGAAAAATTATAGTAAATTCTAAAAATTCTATAATCCTCCCACAAGAATAAATAAAATATAATAATAGTTTTGTTCTATAAATCTAGAGGAATATTGACCTAGTAATTAAAATTCAATAATTTATATTTTCTAATTAACTGCAAAATAATGTAATTAATTTAAATGGTTAATTAAATACTTATAATATATTTTAAAATTAGGATTTTACATTCTATCCAACTTATAATAATTTTGTCCTCGAAATTAAAACTAAGCCACGGTAGAAAAAGCAATGATGGTATATAGTAGAAATGAACAAGGTAAATTCATACATTGATCTACGAATAGGTACGAAAAACATTTGCGCATGTCGTCCTCGTGCTCCCAAGTGGATTCTCCTGGCGCGTGATGCTTCCATGCCACGCGGACCAAGGGAATAGACTGATTTCTCAACACTTTCTCTCGACGATCAAGGATCTCCACGGGTTGCTCTTGGTATGACAAGCTCGGCCCAATGGTGATCTCAGAATGGTCGAGAATATGACTGCTATCTGCCATATATCGCCTAAGTTGCGACACATGGAATACATCATGTTCTCCTTCGAGCGAAGGTGGTAGTGCAAGTCGATACGCCACTTCTTCCACTCTCTTTAGCACGTCAAATGGTCCAATATACCTTGGGCTCAACTTGCCTCGCCCTTCGAATCGAATAGTGCCTCTAGTAGGCGATATCCTCAAGAAGACATGATCGCCCTCTTTGAACTCCAAGGGACGACGATGAAGGTCTGCCAACTTCTTCTTCCTGTCTTGCGCTGCTCGCAAGTACCCTTGTATCTTTTTTACTGTCTCAACGGTGTTGACTACCAACTATGGTCCCAGAATCTGACGTTCTCCTAGGTCACTCCAACGTACGGGAGACCTACACTTTCTTCCATACAATGCTTCAAACGGAGCCATCTGGATGCTCGCTTGATAGCTATTATTGTAAGAAAACTCCACAAGATATAGGTGGTCCTCTCATGATCCTCCAAAGTCTAACATATAAACCCTTAACATATCTTCCAGTGTCTGAATAGTACGTTCGGACTGTCCATTTGTGTGCGGTTGGTAAAATGTACTGAACTTCAGAGGAGTCCCAAGACTCTCTTGCATGCTTCTCCAAAAGTGAGATATAAAACGTGAATCCCTGTCTGATATAATGCTGACGGGTATGCCGTGCAACCTAACGATCTGCCTCATGTATAAGTCAGCCAAAGCTTCTGTAGACTGGCCAACTCTAAAAGACAAGAAATGGGCGAACTTGGTGAGTCGATCCAGTATTACCCATACTGTATCTCTCCCACTTGGACTCTTTGGAAAACCCATGACAAAGTCCATAGTGATGTGCTCCCACTTCCACTCAGGAATCGGAAGTGGTTACAATAGCCCTGCTGTTCTCTGGTGCTCTGTCTTTACCTGCTGACATACTAGACATTTGGCTAAAAAGTGAGCTATCTCTCTTTTCATCCCATGCCACCAAAAGTGTTGTCGTAAGTCACGATACATCTTGGTACCTCCAAGATGAATAGAATATATCAAACTATAAGCTTCTGCCATCAGCTCCTGTTGAATCTCTCCATTGGGAACATATAGATGATCACCACATCGTAATGTCCCGCCATCATGAATGTGCAACCTCGTCTGCTCTCCGGCCTCTATCCTTTCTTTCAATCTCCTGAATCTGGCATCCGTAGGCAAAGTTGTCTTGATCCTCTCTACTAGTGATGACTATACTTGCAAGTTGGCTAATGTCCCATATGCTCCGGGTAATATCACTTCTATGCCAAGCTCCTGCAAGTCCTCCAATAATTCTCTCTGTGTCATCAAGAAGTATGTTGCTGGTTTCCGGCTTAATGCGTCTGCTACTACGTTAGCCTTGCCTGGGTGATAATGTAGCTCTATCTCAAAATCCTTCATCAACTCAAGCCATCGGAGTTGTCTCATATTTAGCTCCTTCTGCGTGAAGACATACTTGAGACTTTTGTGGTCTGTATAGATTTCCACTCGTTCCACATATAAGTAATGTCTCCATAGCTTCAGAGCAAAAACAACGGCTGCAAGTTCCAAGTCATAAGTTAGATAATTCTTCTCATGTACTCATAACTGTCTAGATGCATATGCAATCACCTTGTCATGCTGCATCAACACGCATCCCAAGCCTTTTCCTGATACGTCACTGTAAATCATATAACCTCCTGATCCTGATGGAATAGTCAATACTGGCGCTGTGGTCAGTCGCTTCTTCAACTCCTCGAAAGCGACTTGACACTCATTGGTCCATACGAACTCTTGATCCTTGTACGTCAACCGAGTCATAGGCGCTGCTATCCTTGAGAAGTTCTCCACGAACCGTCGGTAATATCCCGCAAGTCCAAGGAAACTCCTCACTTCTGATGCTGATTTAGGAACGGGCATGTCTCGACTGCCAAAATTTTCTCTGGATCAACAGAAATACCATCTCCCATAACGACATACCCAAGAAATGAGACTATGTCTAAGAAAAACTCACATTTACTGAGCTTCGCATATAACTGCTCTCTTCTCAAGGTCTCTAAGTTGATCCGTAGGTACTTCTCGTGCTCCTCGTAGCTCTTCGAATAGACAAGTATGTCATCTATGAAGACGACCATGAACTGGTCCAAATACTGATGGAATACTCGATTCATTAAGTCCATAAAGATAGCTGGAGCATTGGTCAACCCAAATGGCATAACCAAAAAATTGTAGTGTCCATATCTTGTCCTGAATGCGGTCTTCAGGATGTCCTGCTTCCGTACCTTCACCTGGTGGTATCCCGATCTCAAGTCTATCTTCGAGAACACCTTGGCTCCACTAAGCTGATCAAATAAGTCATCAATGCGTGGCAATGGATATTTATTCTTTATGGTCACTGCATTTAAGGCTCTGTAGTCGATGCACATACGCACTAACCTATCCTTCTTCGGTACAAACAACACTGGTGCTCCCCAGGGTGATGCACTTAGTTGGATGAAACATTTCTCCTCTAATTCTTTCAATTGTGCCTTCAGCTCATCCATCTCCCTCTTTGACAATCTATAAATATGTGACGCTATGGGTGCTGCTTTTGGTGTCAATTCAATCAAGAATTCTACGTCTCTGTCCGGGAGTAGTCCTGGCAATTCCTCTGGAAAGACGTCTTGAAACTCTGAAATGATGGGGTGATAAATAACGTCGTCCATTGCAAGCTACACACCATCAAGGGCTTCTGTGGATCCTCGTACAAACTCAAGTTTTGGTTGGCCTGGTACCTTAAAAAGAATGCTTCCTCCAAAACAGTCAAAAAAAGCATGGTACTTGCTTAGCCAGTCCATCCCAAGCACAATATCAAAAGTTGGCATAGGGAGGACTAAGAGTCGGGCATTCATCTCTCTGTCACAGATTACTACAGGACATGATCTACAAATCCGACTAACAGGTACAACTCCTCCTCCGGTGAGAATTCTAACACAACTAGGTAAGGATATAGTGGCAATATTGTGTTTGGCAATAAAGTAGAAGATATGAACGAGTGGGTGGCTTCCGTATCAAATAATGTCACAACAGGAAAAGTAAAAGCAAGAGTAATATCTGCTATAACATCAATCTCCTGTTCCATGTCATCCACTTCTAGTGCAAAAGCTTGTACGTTTCTATGTGGTAGTCCATGACTGGCCCTTGTGTTCTGATCCTCCTGAGTAGGTAGCAGTGGTCCTCACTGAAATCCTCCGGCTGCTGGGGGTCGAGGTGCTCCTGGTCTAGTCATCTGCTGAACTGGCTTCGGTGCTGGAAGTGCTAGCCTCTGTATTGGCCGTGGAAGCGTCAATGTCTGCTGCATTGGACAATCTCTTACCATATGCTGTTCGGAATCACACCTCATACATTATCCTAAGCGAGTCTGACAGGCTCTAAAAATATGTCCGCATCTCCCACAATAATTGCAGTGGGGCTTCTCCAGAATCTGGTATGGTCCTGCTATGCGCTGATGCTGTTGTTGATGTACCAAAGAACGTCTTATAGGCCCTCCTTGTTGTGTCCTTGCTGGTCCCTGCTGTGTCTTTGGTTGACCTTATTTTTCCTTTCTGATGGTCTCTTGTAATCTAGCTTCTGTCAATAATTTGGCATAAGAGATCCGGGACTGCGAGCTAGTGTAGTGTTGAAGCTCCTGAGTCAGTCCACGGTGAAACCTCTTAGCCTTCTCCAAGTCATTCGGTATCAAGGCAGCGCCATATTTACTAAGGCGACTAAACTCTGTATCATACTCGTCAACTGTCTTGTTCCCCTACTCTAGATGAAGAAACTGATCGTACAACGAATCCCTTACAGTGTCCGGGAAGTACTTTCTCTCAAAGCACTCCAAGAATTATTTCCAAGTCTGATACGTACCCAACTGACACTCCATTGATTCCCACCAGTGATGAGCCTTACTATCTAGCTGCGTCCTTACGCCTGTCATCCATAGATCAGTAGGCAATTGTGATGCTTCTAATAACTTTTTGGTGTGGGTAATCCAGTTTGTGGTCTCCTCTGGGATCTCTGTGCCTTTATATGGCTTGGGACCCATCTGTATAAAGTCCTTGACTGAACCAACTCTAGCTCGCGGTACTGGAACTAGTGCCTGGGCTGGTACAGGTGCCTGTGCAGCTATTCTCTCAAGTGCTGCCAAAAATTCTTGTCTCTACTCTGCCACTTGCTACCTCTGCTCTACAGTTAGTGCGGCCGCCTGTTGTCTCTGTTCCTGCATCATCATTTGAAAGAATTATAACAACTATTTCTGGCCATCCGGTGGTGTCGATGAAGCTGGAAAAGTCCTATTAGGTGATGCGAAAAGATCAGATGGAACTGGATTATGAGTCTATCCATCCGGCCCCGGAAGTCTAGGAGTCGTCGAGGTATCCCCTCGAGTTTGGCCGTTGACCCCTGAAGGTATGTCGCCTCCGGCGACAGTACATCCACTACGCAAATCTATCTCTCTGCAATAAGTGGACGAAACAATTAGAAGGAGTACACATGATGCAAGCATCTAAATAGGAAGATGAAAGGAAAGATGAGTTTTAGTTAAGTGTGGATGAGATCCTATACTCTATTCCTATACGCAGGCTTTTTTGGTACAGTAACGTAACCGAGACAATATATTCGGTGACCTGCATGGGCCACATGTCACGCCCCAGTCCTAAAATACGTAGGACTAGAAATACGTAACACGGCAGTCGTATGTATATGGCAACTCCAATACATGGAATCCATACCACATACGTACGCTGTATATGAATATCAAATCCACAAGTGGTAATATACTGTCAATACAAGTCATACGCAATCTATATCTCATCCACAACATAAATAAAAAAATAGAAAATAAATAACTGAATCTAAAATATGAAGTATCAAAGTATGGTAGTCGGATGGAAACAAATCCACTGCCAATCAACAATACTAAAACTACTAAATGAGAGAAGAGATCAACTCTAATATAAGATAAATGTCCACAAGAAAAATAAAAACTAGAATATCCATCAGCTGCGATAAATCATGGGTACTCTGAAGGTAAGACCTCAGTCTGGTATGAAGCATCAGGTCCGGGTCCGTAATCTTGTGGATACTCCTGCAAGTCTATACCTGAAAAAGGGACCAGGTCCTCATAGGAATATAACAAGATACATAGAAGCATGCCAATAAAGTACTAAAAATAAACATCAAATGGGTCGCCTAACCATCTATGTGAATGCAGTTTGAGAACAACTTTCCAACAAGTGGGCTATCTGGCCAAAATATGATTGGCATGATTCTCTTGGAGATTCAGGGGCCTACAAAGCATGACGTCTTTTGAACCTCAGAGGCCGCCAGGTAATATATAGGGTTCATCATGATCACGCATCTCCGACGGAGCGTACGGGTTACACAAGAAAAGTACAAAGGAGCCAAAATGCCTTACTTGTTATTCTCTCCACCCCATGCTGTAAGCATGTCACATCCATGACACGATGATACCTCTAAATAACTGCCAAGTCTACTAGTATGCAATTCTATCAGCAGTTATCCCTATCCGTCGCACGTCCTATACGTACCAGTAGCCAGCCGAGTACGCAAGTCCGTGTCCTATATGAGACTCACACTCGTGTAATAATAGTGTCATGGCCAATGAAACATAAGAATGTCTTATGATAATGAGGTGGTCTCATAAACTAGGTCAACATGTATATATATAATAAAAACAGAATACGACACCACCGTCGTTGCACCCAAGTTATTATTGGATGCGCAGTTTATATAGCAGTTAAAATATGTGAACTAAATGGACAGAAATAAAATATATGCAGCATATGAAATATAAATCACAGTACAATGACAAGGTATACTTGCCAGGCAAGCAATCTGTATAGTGTAAGCGTCCAGACATCAAATACACAGGATCAAAAACTATGGTCTCAGAATAAGCGTATCCGGATGCTTAAATAAATATCACCAACATTTCCGGAATCAGTAAGATAACTAAAAAAATACTATCCTTTCGTCCAATTTGGACGCAGGGGCAAAACGGTAATTTCGGGTCAAAGCGGGGTCCACATGTGGCCTACTTTGCACCGAAATGTATGTCAGGGGTAAAGGTCTCTAAATGGGACAAATTATAGGTCAAACAAATTCTAAACATCTATACGAACTCAACGGTATATCCAATTTTTGATTCCGGTAAGCCGAACACAATTTTGCCTAAAAAGTTAACCGTGGGTCCCGTAAATAGGCGGCTTGGTCAAATGTCTCGAAATTACGTAAAACTTGGGTCACAGGACCAGCACGATACTACGAATCTAATGGTGTAAGTTTTGTTGCATTCCGATGAGCGTATACTATATGGTACAATATTTTGCAAAAATTACGATAC
Organism: Iris macrosiphon; assembly: GCA_036927795.1. Classification (NCBI taxonomy): domain Eukaryota; kingdom Viridiplantae; phylum Streptophyta; class Magnoliopsida; order Asparagales; family Iridaceae; genus Iris; species Iris macrosiphon. The sequence goes on from JAYESA010000005.1 coordinate 214,963,316, forward strand.
GAGGACTTTTTACGGATACGGGTTAATTTTGACGCACACACACGTCCAAATCAGTTTTTGCGAAAGCTCACACGTCAGGATGTACCATATGCACCTTCCAGTGCAATTGGTACGTTACGGGTTTGTCCCGTTTGGCGGGGCGCACTCTGTATCGCAAATTTCTAAAGTTCAAAACCAAGTTTTTCCTGATTTTTAACCCAATTTATTTCTACGTATAACAAAAAATAAAATAATCTAATTAACAGGAAATGATCTCGGTTATATGGTATTCACATAGAAAAAGGTAGATCTAAGTTTGGATGTCTATGGAGGAAGATATCGGTCCTTAAACATGGTTGGTCGCAACAGTTTTCTGTAATGTAAAAGATGTAGTTTTTCTCTAACTTGGCCTCGATTTCTACCTAGCGTTAAGCATTGTTCGATGGAAACTAATTTACAGAGTTGGAAGGGGGATAGGTCATGAACATACCGGTGAAGACGGATCCGAATTTGATCGAACGATGCGGTAGGAAACAGTACGGGAAGTAGGGTACGTTGTAGTCAAATTCTGCGGTGGAGTATGCGGTCGTGCGGTCGCGGACACGGTGGTGGCGCTGGTTCTGGGCTGCTGCACAATGCTCCGGTGGTCGGGGCAGCGTCAGGTTAGATAGGTTTGGAGTCGTGGGGATTGCAGCGGCTAGGGTTTAGGATATAGGGTTATGTATATATATATATAGGAGCGGAAGAGGTGAGAAGAGGGTCGGGTCTCTGCTCGCGAGCGGGCTACACTGTCATGGGGTTGTAGGGGAAGTTTAGCTTAGGCTGTTGTGGGTTTAAGGGTTAGACTTAGGAATTAGGCTTAAGGCTTAGTGTAAACCTCCTATTTTTTTAAATTTTTTTAAATAATTTTTACACAATTTTCTGAAATTTTCTAGAATTAAAACTAAGGTATTTTGTATTTAAACAATTTTTTAAATGATGTTATTTAATATTAAAATATTATAAAAATAATATTTTCTGGTTTAAAATAAAAAACTAGACATAGGGTAATTTTTCGAGAATTTATTGGACCCCGAAAGTATTTTTAAAGCCCTAAAACTAAGTTTAAATAAATCGAATTAAACCCTAGAAATAAATCCGGTTCAATTGAACCAAACCAACCCAAACCGGACCCGGTTCAACTGAACCAAACCCAACCTTAGCGGGTCGGGTCGGATCTAAACCCGACCCGAGACCCGACAACCCGTACCCTTACCTAAGCTTAGGTGGATCGGGTCGGATCCCCGCTAACCCGCTGACCCGCCGACCCGACCCGATCGGAACCCTAAACCTAATCCTAACCGTAACACTGTTCCGGCGACCCTTATATATAACCCCCTCGGCTGCCCTAGCTCGCCTGAACCCTAGCTCCGCCTTCCCTCCTCCACCGTCGTCTCCGACGAGCCTCGCTGCCCTGCGCCGCCCTCTCCACCGTCTCTCCCGTCGAAATCTCCCGTCGAGCATCACCTCCTCCTGCTCCCCTCCGTTACCATCTCATCTCTGCCACCCAGCCGTCTCTCCCGATGAGCACACCGTAATCCCCTGTCCTAGCTCGCCTGATCCCTAACCACCCTCTTCCCTCGACGACTCCCTCCCGTCGTCCCCGTCGAGCAGACCCCTCTCCTCCTTCCTCCTCTGTCACCTTCTCCACCCCGTCGAACCCCCAGCTCGCAGCCACCTCTTGTAATACCCCGTTCCGCTCAAGCGGACTGCCGACTCAATCGGCAATAGTGCAATTGTCCCGACCTGCTTTGCCTCGATCAAGAAGCAAAGATATCCAGACTTGTCCCTACAGGATCCGGCTTGGACTTTCAGAGGCTCGCTCAGACGTATCGCTCTACCGAGGCGAATCATCGCTAAGGTGGGTGGCTACGGTGAACTTGTCTTTGCTTAGCCAGCACACATAAAATCTGAAATATTTATGCTAGTCGCTAGGTGAATCACCCCTGCATGCTAATAAATCCAACGCACCTAGCTAAGGGAATAATCCCAACTTGTATTGCTTGCTAGAACATGGAAAATGGAAATACTGCTTATATTCAGACCCTCGCATGCTAAGTCCTTTAACGGTTTCACTTCTCGGCTTACCTTCGGGTCCGAACAACGTGCCTGCTTATGTTCCTTTAGAAACGCATGCTTGTCTGCTTGAATGTTGCCATGTTTTCATCCAAACCCCGGGAGACTACTAAGTAGTCGTTCCGCACATGGAAGAACCTGAAAGTATTCGGGACCGTTAGGTCACCAAGGCAATTCCCGAACCAGGGAATCTGCACCCTGAATGAATAAATCTCTGAATCACAGCTCGAGGAGCAAACTACTGAATCAACTGGCCTGGCAATCGATATACGACTGTAAACAATCATGCCTGTACATTGAACATGATATGTCCTATCCTGAACTTGATCATGTGCCTAGCTAGACCTGAATACAGACCTGCATGTCGCGGACAACTCGGAAACGAGGCACCGTTCCACGGGCGGTCACCGGGGCACTGGGGCCGACCCGATCCGGATGGAACTCTCCTGTTTAGTCATCCTGTGCAAAGACAGAATGGTGTGGAGCGCATCCTGTACTCTCGCTGCACCCCATTCTCGTTAGTGACTAAAATTGGTAACTCTCCTGTTTAGTCATCCTGTACAAAGACGAAATGGTGTGGAGCGCATCCTGTATTCTCGCTGCACCCCATTCTCGTTAGAGACTAAAATTGGTCCTTTATGGCTATGCCAGCGACAACTGTTCATATAGATAAGTCATCCTCGCTTAGCGGCTATCCGCGTGCGAGTTACTGCATCGCATCAATGAATGACTTAACACCTGAACGATCATGTTAAAATGACCCTCATGTTTGCATATGCTTGCCTCCTGAATGTTTATACATGCCTCTGCTCGAATTTATACTGTTTGCCTCAATGTTTGCCTTGGACAGGGAAGGAGAAATGGTAAGTTGGTAAGTCCCGCCGTGTTTCCTTAAACATCGCATGGCGCACTGCCCGACACGTTAAGCTATTCAATGTTTGCATGAAACTGATCCTAAGGCAACTAGAAAGACAACTTAATAGTTGTGCACGGAACCTGTATTACGTGTTTGGATTTGTCGAGCGGGCGAGTAGCTTCCCCACCAGTGCATTCAATGTACTGATAATCCACCAGTTTGATATGCAGGGTGCGGAAGAACCTCGTTCGGTGCGGACGCCTCCTTCGTGCGTGCTAAGGCCAGGAGTTCCCTCTGAAGCCTTGCAACGGTGCATTCGGGACTAAAGCGCTTATACAAGACATAAGTTGTGAACATCGCCTGTACATTCATTCCACAGTTGTAGCCACTTGGCACGCTTTTACTGTTTCAGAGAGAGAGGCTTGAGCGACTTGTAATCTCGGCTATACGCCGCCTGTAATACATGTTTCATATCAATCAAGAGATTACTTTACTTGTTTCAATGCTTCCGCTATGTTTATCGACTCAGTGAACCAGTTACCGATCGCCTATGCATTCATGACTCCGCTGCACTCGGACAATCTGTGCGACTCTGTGGCTTAGAACTCTTGCCGCCAGCCAATGAACCATGGCCTTGCACGGGCGTGGATCACGCTCGTGCGGCATCACGCCCGGATGGGTTAAGCGATCGTTCCGCGGGAGCGCTGGCGAGGGTGATTCCCGCCTAGCGGGAACGGCCGATTGCCTGCGGGAGATCGGGGCGTGACACCTCTTTCCCCCGCAGAACCTCGAGAGCCTCCGCTCCCCGCTCCGCCTAGCTCAACAGCATCCCCGCGATGCCTCCGCCTTGCCGACGAACCAGAGCCGCTCCGCCAAACGGGATGACTTGGTTGCGTGCGGTCTTCACCGAAATGTGTGCGCCATTGATACGAACGTGCAGAATTTTGCAGAAGTTGATTTGGATGTGCGTGCATACCGGAATCAATGCGTATCCGCCGACAACGCCCCGTATCCGCCTGTTCTGGAACATGCTGTAACTTTGTGTACACACGTCGGATCGAGACAAAACTTACGCCATCGGACTTGTAGCAATACGTTGGTCCTGTGACCCAAGTTTGGTTCGATTTTGAGAACGTTGACAAAATCGCGTATTGTGGGCCCCACGGCTCCACTTGATGGGCGATTCTGTGATCGGCTCATCGAAATCCAGTTCTGGAAGTTCCGTTGGGTTCGTATCATCGTTCTGGAATTGTTGACACTAAGTTTGGTAAATTTGGAGACCATTGGTTCTAACACATTTTTCGGTGGAAAGCGGCCCACATATGGACCCCGCTTTGACCAGAAACTGTCATTTATGCCCCTGTCTCCAAATTGGACTCAAGGACAGGCATTTCTAGCTATTTGATATTTTTTGAATCTGATGGTGATGTTTATTTCAGCAACTGGAGAAGTACCTGCAAGTTCCACTGAGACCAGAGCTACAGTTGGAGCCAGAACTCCAAGCAAGTGTACCTTGCCAACATTGCAGTTCTTGTTACATATTTTCTTAATTTATTTATATCTTGTACATGCTTGACCTAGGACCGTGTGACTTACTTAGCGCCCGATTAATAATCGGGTGCCAACACCGTACACGAAGTTGTGTAACGTCACCTAGACATGGATATCGTGACTTTTACATTCTCGTACTTGTCTTATCAAGTACATCATAACCCAGGATACTTGACACTATTCATGAGACAGAATCTTCCTGAGATATTCATGTTGATTCTGTATAGGATACAAGTTTTATGACATAGATATTATATTCATAGACATTATATGACTTGCTGCATTAGTTTTGATCTTGCGTGTCATGGACATGAGACGTGTGATTTCATTGGGTGGGGAGAGACACACAGGCTATAGGCTAATTTTATATATATATATATATATATATATATATATATATATATATATCACTACATAGTAAACTACATAGTATAACTGCTACTGGCTCCTCGACACAGAGCTTGTAGTGGTCTCAGCCTGAGTTCTAGTAATGCTTTCATCTTGCATATCACTTAGCTGGTTATATAGTTTACCCTATTTTGATTCATTTATTGATGCACTACATTTATCTTAGCTTGAGTTATTTTGTACCTTGCTATGTCCCCTGAGGACCTGGATCCGGATTATGTCCCCAGGATTAGCAGACGAGATCTACCCCGAGGTATACGGAGCAGGAGCATTATCAGGAGCAGGCACTGGAGCAGTACCAGATCCAGTAGACGAGTGATCATCGAGGATATCTTCTGAGTATATGCTTTATCCATACTCAGTATTTGCTGTGGTTATCTTTATTTATGTATCTTGACTATTGTATCAGACTCATTATCGGGTTATTTCCCAAGTTTATGTTTTATTGAGATTGATCTTGTTTTATGATTCTGATATTGTTGTATTCATATCTGTGGATGAGATTAGTATATTCAGACCCTTATTGTTGTACTACAGCTTAAGTACGCCCCGATGGATCCATTAAATTGGGTTTATCCATCGGTGTGTGCTGCTGGCCATTGCCACGTGTCTAGTCCCTTGATATTTTGGGACTGGGGCGTGACATGGTTTTTGTGGTGGCCCATGCAGGTCAACGACTAAATTGCTTTGGTTTCAACTTAGAGACCGAGCAAGCCTGCAAATAGGATTAGAGTATAGGATCTCATCCACAACTGACTATGACTTCTCCTCCTCCTCCTTCCAATCTATTCTGCTGAATAAATGCATCATGCTTGATTCATGTGCCTTCTCATTAGTTCCTTGAGGATAGCCTTCTCCTAGAATATAGAAGTCCCTGTTGATAGAATGATAAGTAGGGTAACCTTCCTATTAAGAGTACAGCTAGGATATTGACGCACCCCTAATTAGAACGCTTAATGAACCCTAGCGTCGCTCACCTATAGAATAATTTACCATTATTCTGGTTATAGTCATGAATGACCTAAGAGTAGTATAGGCACTACTAAGAGCTAGTTAGAGATTTGACCCTCATGTTTGACCCCAGTCTTGAGGAACCAATAGAAATCTAAGATCGAATGTTAGGACTGAACCTAATGTGCATAGTGAGATAATGTTAGGATATATAGTTTGCTAGGGTTATAGTTTGGTGATTTGACTTTAAATTTTGTGCGTGGTAGTTAGGATTTGATAGTTTGAGTTGTTCCCTTAGAATGTGAGCTGATTATTCTTAGTTTTAAATCACGTAACATGTACCCCACCTCTGTATAGATTATATCCTCTTTCCCTTGAAGACCAGTAACTCCTCCAATTTATACTATTGATACTTGTATTCTATGAACACTATGATTAAGACTTAAGATGACCATTACTTACATGATATAATAGGAGACCCTAATAAGTACTAAGATCCGTTCCTCGTATAGCCCAATAAGAGTTGTACTTTATTTACTAGAACTTTATTAATTTGTAGGATCTCTTTTAGACTGTCACAGTACTAGTTTATTATTATTTCTAAGTTGGGTAGTATGCCTCACAACATAGTATCACATAGCCCTAGTGACCCATTGATGAAGTATAATAGGATGACACAACTTCAGACTTGCGTAAGAAGATAGTGATTATTCAGACTATAGAAATTATATGTCCATGCCCCTATATTTGGTCGACTAGCGACTTAGATAAGGAGTAGTATGACAACTAGAGAGACTGTAGAGTCTTATTTTTGTTTTGTTTGTGAACTTGAACTATTTTGTAATTTCTCTCATCAAAATCTAGCGTACTTATATTTTGTACTACCTCGACTTATGCTGCTGTTACAGCCTAGTTTTGCAAGCTCAGTCTTTTATCAAGCTTGTTCATGACATATGTAGTAGTGGACACGTACACTAATATATTTTAGAATCAGTGTACTACAGTCTGATCAACCATAGTGCGCTTGGTTCACCCTTCGTATAACTATTTTACGTGGATTGAGATATATAGTGATTAGTAGACGAATGTACTTGCCCTCTAGATATGTCTGAGCATATCATATCCGTTACATAACTGTACCGATGCGAGCATGTGAAGAGGAATTACCCAAACTAGGATTTCAGTCCACAACTGCCTTGACAATTTTTATTGAATTCTTTAAACGCCTTGACCCCCATACTCATAATCGATTACCTCCCCCTTGAACTCGTTATTATTGATCTTCGTCTCCCCTCATTTCGGAAAGACGAAACATCTTACTTGGTATAAGTTTGATATATAGATAGTACTAGATATACCCCGCAGGCCAGTCGCATTATTTGGTGACTGTCTTTTATAAATGATTAAGGACATATCATAGATGATATGGTTGGTGTTAAAAACTTTGAGAATTCAATAACATAATTTGGGGCATAGCTTTCTTAGATGTATAGCCTTAGATGATAGATGGGTAAATTCTAAGTTGGGTAGAGACCGCGATGTTCACTTGAGAGGAATTCTTTAGACTGTAATCAAGTGAGATTTGATAGAGAGACCCTACCCTAGTTTAATTTCGAGGACAAAATTGTTTTAAGTTGGGTAGATTGTAAATCTCCTATTTTTTTTAAATTTTTTTAAATAATTTTTACACAAATTTCTGAAATTTTCTGGAATTAAAACTAAGGTATTTTGTATTTAAATTTTTTTTTAAATAATGTTAATTAATATTAAAATATTATGAAAATAATATTTTCTGGTGTAAAATGAAAAACTAGACATAGGGTAATTTTTCGAGAATTTATTGGACCCCGAAAGCATTTTTAAAGCCCTAAAAACTAAGTTTAAATAAACCGAATTAAACCCTAGAAATAAATCCCGTTCAATTGAACCAAACCAACCCAAACCAGACCCAGTTCAACTGAACCAAACCCAACCTTAGCGGGTTGGGTCGGATCTAAACCCGACCCGAGACCCGACAACCCGTACCCGCACCTAAGCTTAGGTGGATCGGGTCGGATCCCCGCTAACCCGCTAACCCGCCGACCCGACCCGATCGGAACCCTAAACCTAATCCTAACCATAACATTGTTCCGACGACCCTTATATATAACCCCCTCGGCTGGCCTAGCTCACCTGAACCCTAGCTCCACCTTCCCTCCTCCACCGTCGTCTCCGACGAGCCCCGCTGCCCTGCGTCGCCCTCTCCACCGTCTCTCTCGTCGAAATCCCCCGTCGACCATCACCTCCTCCTGCTCCCCTCTGTTACCATCTCATCTCTGCCACCCAGCTGTCTCTCCCGACGAGCATACCGAAATCCCCTGCCCTAGCTCGCCTGATCCCTAACCACCCTCTTCCCTCGACGACTCCCTCCCGTCGTCCCCGTCGAGCAGACCCCTCTCCGCCTCCCTCCTTTGTCACCTCCTCCACCCCATCGAACCCCCAGCCTGCAGCCACCTCTTCCCTCCGCAGAACCTCGAGAGCCTCCGCTCCCCGCTCCGCCTTGCTCGATAGCATCCCCGCGATGTCTCCGCCTTGTCGACGAACCAGAGCCGCTCTGCCTCCACCCATCCGTGCCCTAGCCGCCTCCGGCGAAGCCCCCGGCCGCCTCCGTCGTGTCCTCCGACCGCAGCTATCTCCGGCATCGATCCCTGACCCGGACACAGAAATACCTTGACCCTGACACGGCACAGCCCCGTATCGGTGTGTCGTATCATCTCACGGACACGAAGAAACCTCGTTCTACGGAGCCCTGTTCAGGTAACCCGTTCCCTCTCCTCGTTGCTCCATTTTTTGTTTCGTCAGTTGTGACGCGTAGACTGTGTAACCCTCTCGATGCCCGTACAACCCGCTCGGTGCGTCACGTCCTGTGGCGATCGCGAACAGCGATCAGGAAAAACAATACCCTGTTTTCTCCCGAAACTGAGTATGCCCTGCCAAACGGGACGACTTGGTCGCATGCGATCTTCACCGAAACGTGTGCGCCGTTGATACGGACGTACGAGATTTCGCAGAAGTTGATTTGGATGTGCGTGCACACCGGAATCAACGCGTATCCGCCGACAACGCCATGTATCCGCCTGTTCTGGAACACGCTGTAACTTTGTGTATACAAGTCGGATCGAGACAAAACTTATGCCATCGGACTCGTAGCAATACGTTGGTCCTGTGACCCAAGTTTGGTTCGATTCTGAGAACGTTGACAAAATTGCGTATCGCGGGCCCTGCGGCTCCACTTGACGGGCGATTCTGTGATCGGCTCATCGGAATCCAGTTCTGGAAGTTCTGTTGGGTTCGTATCATCGTTCTGGACTTGTTGACACTAAATTTGGCAAATTTGGAGACCATTGGTTCTGACACATTTTTTGGTGGAAAGTGGCCCACATGTGGACCCCGCTTTGACTAGAAACTGTCATTTTTGCCCCTGTCTTCAAATTGGACTCAAGGACAGGCGTTTCTAGCTATTTGATATTTTTTGAATCTGATGGTGATGTTTATTTCAGCAACCGGAGAAGTACCTGCAAGTTCCACTAAGACTAGAGCTACAGTTGGAGCCAAAACCCCAAGAAAGTGTACCTTGCCAACATTGCAGTTCTTGTTACATATTTCTTTGATTTATTTATATCTTGTACATGCTTGACCTAGGACCGTGTGACTTACTTAGCGTCTGATTAATAATCGGGTGCCAACACCGTACGCGGATTTGTGTAACGTCACCTAGACATGGATATCGTGACCCTTTACATTCTCGTACTTGTCTTATCAAGTACATCATAACCCAGGACACTTGACACTATTCATGAGACAGAATCTTTCTGAGATATTCATGGTAATTCTGTATAGGATACAGGTTTTATGACATAGATATTATATTCATAGACATTATATGACTTGCTGCATTAGTTTTGATCTTGCGTGTCATGGACATGAGACGTTTGATTTTATTGGGTGGGGAGAGACACACAGGCTACAGGCTGATTTTATATATATATATATCACTACATAGTAAACTACATAGTAAACTATATAGTATAACTGCTACTGGCTCCCCGACACAGAGCTTGTAGTGGTCTCAGCCTGAGTTCTAGTGATGCTCTCATCTTGCATATCACTTAGCTGGTTATATAGTGTACCCTATTTTGATTCATTTATTGCTGCACTATATTTATCTTGGCTTGAGTTATTTTGTACCTTGCTATGTCCCTTGAGGACCTGGATCCGGATTATGTCCCCAGAATTAGCAGACGAGATCTATCCCGAGGTATACGGAGCAGGAGCATTATCAGGAGAAGGCACTAGATGTAAACTCCCTCACCCAAAATAGATATTTTGTGTATATTTTATATTATTATATTAATTATAGTTATTGAGTTTATTTAGAGTATTCTCTTAGTTAATTAAAAAATAAATTTTTTTTAGTATATTTACTTATATGAATATTTATTTAGAATTATTTTTAGGCTATTTTAGATTATTGGGATTTTTCCATAATTTTTAGTTAATTAAACTAGTAACACTAATTTTCTAGGACTTTCAAGAATTTATTTTAGAGTTAAACATAATTAAAAATATTCCAAACTTTTATTTTAGATTTTAAATAATCAAATATATTTTCTAAATTTTTTTGGGAATTTCTGAGTATTTTTATTATTTATTGGGAGTAATTAGGCTAATAACTAATTTTTTAGGACTTGTAGAATTTATTGTGCAATCCCAGAAATATAGAATAGACCCACATTATTTTTTAGAGTTTATAATATTATTATATATTTTCTGGAATTATTTCAGAATTTTTGGAATAATTTTAGTATTTATTTTTAGTTATATGGGTAAAACTAATGTTAGAGCTTCTCCTAATTATAGTAGAAAATCTATGAATATAAAATTGTCCCAAGTATTTTTCTAGGGTTTCTGGATTCAAAATATATTTTTTGTAATTTTTTCAGATTTTTATGATTAATTTTAATATTTATTTGGAGTTATTTAGATTTAAAATGACTTAAATACTGTTTTGATAAAGGCAAATCAAAAACAAATAATATAACCAAAATCATCCAATCAAATCATGACATGTGTCACCCTCCTATCAACTTTCATTCAGCCGCTCAATCCCTATATATATATATAATATAATAACCCTAATTATCCCATTATTTTTATAGAGAGAGAAATTTTGTAGAATTGCCAACTAGGGTTCCTTCATCTTCCAGAAGCCATTGCGCATAGCTCCGGACTCCAAACGAGGCCTACTTTCTTGCGTTAGAAATATATTGAGGTTAAATTTCTGATTATATAATTTTTTTTACGATATTATGAGTATTAAATTCTGGAAATTTCGTAGAGCACAGCATGTCCGAAAATAGACATATTTCGATATTTTTATGATTTCGGGAGAACCAGGAATCAGAATCATGAACCGTTTGAAGTTTCCGAAATCTAATGTCTAGATATTGACATATATTTTTCCTAGAATTTAATTCAAATTATTTATATACTGTTAATTTTGTAGAACTTCTAGGATAGAATTTAACCATCGGTGCACTATACAAAATTTGTATGTGCCATAATTCCCAAACGAATTTAAATTCGGACGAGTCGTAAATTTCAGCAGGTTTTGACACTGAAATCTACAGGAAATCATGCATGAAAGTTGAGTTTGTGTTGGTTGACTTTTCGGCCAACAGATTGCCTCGATTTGTGTGCCATGAGTCTCGAGTTGATAAAATTCAGTTTCTTTGGAAAAAATTTAGAAATTAACACAAAAATCAGAATAATAAGATTAAAATAGGATTTTAAAGTAATTATTCCAGAAATAAATAAATTAAAATAAATTATCTTTTGACGTGATAAATTTGTAATACATAGGCTATTTGGACTGTGACTTGGACTCTGATTCATTCTGACCCTAGGACACCGTGGACTATCCCATACTTACCTTGACCATGTTGACCCTAAGAACTTGTAAATTTTTCTGCCTTGCGTACATTAACGTACTAGCATAGACACCTGTCAGTTGACTGACTAATTTCGTATAGTACTTGAAGACGCGACACCCGCGTAATTTAACGCGTAATTGACCGTGTTAGATGACTAGTGTTACCCCTAGTATACTCCCTGAGTCCAGTGTAAATGTGGTTGTGTATGTGCTAGTGTAAAGACTAATGATTCTATTGTATTATATTTATATGTATATAGGATATTGGATTTGTTCTGCGCGATTTCTGGAGCAGATTATTGGTACATTGCAGCTTCCTTGCCAGGCAAGTATACCTTGCCATTGTACTGTTATTTATATTCCATATGTTGCATGCATCAATATTTTCTGTCTTAGTTCATATATTTTAACTGTTATATAAAATACGCGCGACGATGTCGTCGCGATATGTTTTTATTTATGTATTTGTATTGACCCTATTTATAAGACTACTCCATTATCATGTAGCATCATTAGGTTCATTGGACGTGACACAGTTGTTACACGAGTTGTGAGTCTCATGTAGATCACGAACTTGCGTGCAAGTTTGGCCTCCTGTACGTGTGGGCCGTGCATTAGGAATAACTGCTATTAGAAACTTTGCATGCTAGTAGACTTAGCAGTTATTAGAGGTCTAGGGACTTAGCCTATTGTAGTACGGTGGTCCCATCCTTGTCCTTGTTTGGTTGCAGGATTGGGCTAGGGTACTAAGAATAGGCTATGGACCAAATCGTGTCATGGATGTGACATGCTTAGAGCATGGGGTGGGGAGAACAATAAGTACCGCATTTGAGCTCCTTTACACTTTTTCTTCTGTAACCCGGAAGCTCCGCTGGAGATACGGGCGGTGATGACCCCTATACTACTTGGCGGGCCTTTGCCGTTCAAAAGACGACATGCCTTTGAGGCCCCTGGTTCTCCGAGAGAGTCATGCCAATCCCAGTTTTCAGCCAGATAGCTCACTTGTGGAAAAAGTTGTTCTTAACTGCATTCACTTAGACGGTTAGGTGACCCTTTGGATATTTATTTTAGTACTTTATTGGCATGTGTTTAAGTATCTTGTTATGTCCCTCTGAGGACCTGGTCCACTGCCAGGTGTATCTGTTCTTGAGTATTTGCAGGAGCGCAGATTTGGATGGTTGTATATGCTTCGTGGATGTCTTCTCTTCGAGCCGTGATTGATAGCTGGTATACTTATATTTTGTTTGGTTGTGTTGTACTTATATTGTATTTACTTTTCCCATTCGAGTTGGTAGTGGATTTGTTTCCATCCAACTATCATCCTTAGATACTTCTTATTGAGATCTAGTTTCATAGATACTGGTTATTTATTTCTATATAATTTTGGTGGATGAGATTTAGATTTTACCCTGTGACTTGTATTATATTTTATACCACTTGTGGATTTAATATTCATATTACAGCGTACGTATGGATTTGGTTTCCATATATTGGAGTTGCCATATCCATGCGGCTGGCATGCTTACGTGTCCTAGTCCTACGTATTTTGGGGACTGGGGCGTGACATGTTTTTGTGGTGGCCATGCAGGTCGAGAGTATATTGTCTCGGTTACGTTACTGTACCGAACAAGCCTGCACCTAGGACTAGAGTATAGGATCTCATGCACATTTGACTATGATTCATCTTCCTCCTATCTGTTCTATTTGAACAATTGTATCCTGCTTGATTCCTGTACTTCCTTAATTATTCTTTAAGTATAGCCTTCTGCTAGAATATAGGAACCCCTGTTATTAGAATGATAATTAGGGTAGCACACCTATTAAGAATACAACAAGAATATAGACACACCACTAAGTTTAGAATATCTAGTGAACCCTAGAATTCCTTATCTTTAGATTGGTATACCATTACCCCTTGATGTATTAAGAAGACTTGAGAGTAGTATAGACACTACTAGAGATAGTTAGAAGTTTTACCATAATGTTTAATCCTAGTATTGAGGAACCAATGGAGAACTAATATTGAACATTAGGACTGAACCTAACCTTCATAATTGGATAGTAGTGGAGAACTATAAAACTTAGATCATTATCTTATTATTAGTAGACAGCACCTTAGGAAGCCTAGAGGAATGTAATTAACACTTTTTCCTTGATCATACCTCGAACATAGCAACTAGCATACCACTCTCCCTTAGAAAACCATGATGCTATCTAGAGCCCCTATTTTAATTTCATATGTTGTTCCTCTGCGACCTTAACGTTCACTAGTTGTGCGACGACTAAAAATTACGTTCTTCTTTTCTTCCTCTTTCAACTCGTGCCATCTGACACTTCTGATTATAGACCAAGTGATTTTATTCTATTTTAGGATATATATAGCTTTCTAGGATTTTGGTTGTTACTCTTAAATTTTTGAATTATGTGATTGGTAATTAGAACTTGACAGTTTAAGTTATTATTTTAGATTATGACCTAATGATTATCCCTTAGTTTTAAGTCAAGTAACTTGTAGCCCACCTCAATATAAGTTATATCCCCTTTTCCCTTGAGGCTAGTAACTCTTCTAACCTTACTATTGACACTTGTTCTATAAGCACTATGACTAAGGCTTAAGACGACCATGACCTATATAATGCAATAGGAGACCCTAATAAGTACCAAGATCTTTCCTCATATACCCTAATAAAGAGTTTCTGTTTTATTTACATGTGCAAGATTATTTTGTAGGATCCTATTAAGACTATCACAGTATTAGTTTAATTCTTTTAAGTTGGATAGTATGCCTCACAACCTAGTATCACATAGTCCACTTGACCCATCAAGGTAGTGTAACTGAATGACATTAATTGCATGCTAGCAAAAGACGACAATGTTTATTCAGACGATAGAATTTAGAGGTCCTTGGCCCTATTTGGTCGACTAGCGACTTAGACAAGGAGGTTGTATGATAACTGTAGGGATTGTAGAGTCTTTTATTATTGTTGCTTAGTTGTTTTTGTTTTGTGAACTTGAATTAATTTGTACCTCCTTTCATCATCATCTAGCGTACTTATATTTGCTGCACTACCTTGACTTATGCTGCTATTATAGCCTAGTTTTGCAAGCTTACTCTTTTATCGAGCTTGATCATGAGATATATATTATTGGGGACGCCTACTAATACATTGTCTAATCAGAATCAGTGTATTACGATCTGATCAACCATAGTGCACTTGATTCGCCCTTCGCAATGATGCTTTACGTGAATTGAGATATATAGTTGACTAGTAGACACCTGTACTTGCCCTCTAGATATGTCTGAGCGTATCGTATCGGCTACATAACTGTACTAATACGAGCATGTGAATAGGAATTACCAAAATAGGACTTTAATCCACAACTGCTTTGACAATTCCTATTTGAATTCTTTAAATGCCTTGATCCCGATACTTCTATTCTATTACCTCGCCCTTGAACTCTTTATTATTGATCTCCGTCTTCCCTTATTTCGGAAAGATAAAACCTCGTGCTTGGTATAAGTTTAATACACAGAAATTACTAGATATACCCCATAGGCCGATCACATAATTGAGGATTATTCTTTCATAATTAAGGACATATCATATATGATATAATCGGCGTTAAAGTTTTGAGGATTGAATGACATGAGTAAAAAAATTAAAGAATATTTTTCTTAAAGTATATAGTCTTCTGTGATAGATGGATAAATTCTAAGTTGGGTAGCAGTGCATTGGCAACTCGAGAGGAATTTTTTTTAGATTGTGATCGAGTAAGATTAGATTGGGAGAGGTTCAAGCCATTTTAATTTTGAGAATTTTAGAAGAATGACTAAGATGATGAGGATTAATAAATTTTAAAAATCTTGATATTGAGGACCCAATATTTATACCTTAAGTACATAATTTAAATTTTTGAGTATTGAAGGTAAAATCATCAATTTAAATTTGAAGGATAAATATATAATTTCAGACTTGAACATTGGTGGACTGCATTTAAATTATTTTTCAATTTGATGATTTAAATTAAGAATTAAAATTTGATGGTTGGACTACCTATTTGAAATATTGAGGATGTGAATGGAATTTAAAAAGTTGAAGAATACAAAAATTTATAAGTGAAAATAGGAATAATATTAGACTCGAATTACTTCTAGAGGAGATTATGATAGTTGGAGATCGTGAGGTAAAATTTGATATGGGTTATTTAAATCTTGAAGATATTATATGGATTCAATTTAAATTTGGATATTGATAATTTGGAAAAGTGAGAAGAGATTACAATAGGTTGAATTTTGATTTGAACAATGATTATCTTAATTTTGAAATGATCGCGATAGATTTGAATAGATTTTGTTATTTAAATTTTTGGAAGAAATTGCGATTGACGTACCTTATGTACGAATGTGAAAGATTTAACAAATTATGTCTTATTTTAATTTCGAGGACAAAATTATTTTAAGTTGGGTAGATTGTAAACTCCCTCACCCAAAATAGGTATTTTGTGTATATTTTAT
The DNA here is from genome assembly GCA_036927795.1 of Iris macrosiphon. Classification (NCBI taxonomy): domain Eukaryota; kingdom Viridiplantae; phylum Streptophyta; class Magnoliopsida; order Asparagales; family Iridaceae; genus Iris; species Iris macrosiphon. Next base: position 214,979,663 of record JAYESA010000005.1, read on the forward strand.
ATTATTATATTTATTATAGATGTTGAATTTATTTAGAGTATTCTCTTAGTTAATTAGAAAATAAATTTTTTTAGTATATTTACTTATATAAATATTTATTTAGAATTAATTTTAGGGTATTTTAGATTATTGGGATTTTTCCATAATTTTTAGTTAATTAAAAACTAGTAACACTAATTTTCTAAAACTTTGAAGAATTTATTTTAGAGTTAAACATAATTAAAAATATTCCAAACTTTTATTTTTTATTCTAAATAATCAAATATATTTTCTAAAATTTTTTGGGAATTTCTGAGTATTTTTAGTATTTATTGGGAGTAATTAGGCTAATAACTAATTTTTTAGGACTTGTAGAATTTATTGTGAAATCCCAGGAATATAGAATGGACCCTCATTATTTTCTAGGATTTATAATATTATTATATATTTTCTGGAATTATTTCAGAATTTTTGGAATAATTTTAGTATTTATTTTTAGTTATATGGGTAAAACTAATGTTAGAGCTTCTCCTAATTATAGTAGAAAACCTATGAATATAAAATTGTTTCAAGTATTTTTATAGGGTTTCTAGATTCAAAATATATTTTATGTAATTTTTTCAGATTTTTATGATTAATTTTAATATTTATTTGGAGTTATTTAGATTTAAAATGACTTAAATACTGTTTTGATAAAGGCAAATCAAAAACAAATAATATAACCAAAATCATCCAATCAAATCATGACATGTGTCACCCTCCTATCAACTTTCATTCAGCCGCTCAATCCCTATATATATATATAATATAATAACCCTAATTATCCCATTATTTTTATAGAGAGAGAAATTTTGTAGAATTGCCAACTAGGGTTCCTTCATCTTCCAGAAGCCATTGCGCATAGCTCCGGACTCCAAACGAGGCCTACTTTCTTGCGTTAGAAATATATTGAGGTTAAATTTCTGATTATATAATTTTTTTTACGATATTATGAGTATTAAATTCTGGAAATTTCGTAGAGCACAGCATGTCCGAAAATAGACATATTTCGATATTTTTATGATTTCGGGAGAACCAGGAATCAGAATCATGAACCGTTTGAAGTTTCCGAAATCTAATGTCTAGATATTGACATATATTTTTCCTAGAATTTAATTCAAATTATTTATATACTGTTAATTTTGTAGAACTTCTAGGATAGAATTTAACCATCGGTGCACTATACAAAATTTGTATGTGCCATAATTCCCAAACGAATTTAAATTCGGACGAGTCGTAAATTTCAGCAGGTTTTGACACTGAAATCTACAGGAAATCATGCATGAAAGTTGAGTTTGTGTTGGTTGACTTTTCGGCCAACAGATTGCCTCGATTTGTGTGCCATGAGTCTCGAGTTGATAAAATTCAGTTTCTTTGGAAAAAATTTAGAAATTAACACAAAAATCAGAATAATAAGATTAAAATAGGATTTTAAAGTAATTATTCCAGAAATAAATAAATTAAAATAAATTATCTTTTGACGTGATAAATTTGTAATACATAGGCTATTTGGACTGTGACTTGGACTCTGATTCATTCTGACCCTAGGACACCGTGGACTATCCCATACTTACCTTGACCATGTTGACCCTAAGAACTTGTAAATTTTTCTGCCTTGCGTACATTAACGTACTAGCATAGACACCTGTCAGTTGACTGACTAATTTCGTATAGTACTTGAAGACGCGACACCCGCGTAATTTAACGCGTAATTGACCGTGTTAGATGACTAGTGTTACCCCTAGTATACTCCCTGAGTCCAGTGTAAATGTGGTTGTGTATGTGCTAGTGTAAAGACTAATGATTCTATTGTATTATATTTATATGTATATAGGATATTGGATTTGGTACATTACAGCTTCCTTGCCAGGCAAGTATACCTTGCCATTGTACTGTTATTTATATTCCATATGTTGCATGCATCAATATTTTCTGTCTTAGTTCATATATTTTAACTGTTATATAAAATGCGCGCGACGATGTCGTCGCGATATATTTTTATTTATGTATTTGCATTGACCCTGTTTATGAGACTACTCCATTATCATGTAGCATCATTAGGTTCATTGGACGTGACACAGTTGTTACACGAGTTGTGAGTCTCATGTAGATCATGGACTTGCGTGCAAGTTTGGCCTCCTGTACGTGTGTGCCGTGCATTAGGAATAACTGCTGTTAGAAACTTTGTATGCTAGTAGACTTAGCAGTTATTAGAGGTCTAGGGACTTAGCCTATTGTAGTACGGTGGTCCCATCCTTGTCCTTGTTTGGTTGCAGGATTGGGCTAGGGTACTAAGAATAGGCTATGGACCAAATCGTGTCATGGATGTGACATGCTTAGAGCATGGGGTGGGGAGAACAATAAGTACCGCATTTGAGCTCCTTTACACTTTTTCTTCTGTAACCCGGAAGCTCCGCTGGAGATACGGGCGGTGATGACCCCTATACTACTTGGCGGGCCTTTGCCGTTCAAAAGACGACATGCCTTTGAGGCCCCTGGTTCTCCGAGAGAGTCATGCCAATCCCAGTTTTCAGCCAGATAGCTCACTTGTGGAAAAAGTTGTTCTTAACTGCATTCACTTAGACGGTTAGGTGACCCTTTGGATATTTATTTTAGTACTTTATTGGCATGTGTTTAAGTATCTTGTTATGTCCCTCTGAGGACCTGGTCCACTGCCAGGTGTATCTGTTCTTGAGTATTTGCAGGAGCGCAGATTTGGATGGTTGTATATGCTTCGTGGATGTCTTCTCTTCGAGCCGTGATTGATAGCTGGTATACTTATATTTTGTTTGGTTGTGTTGTACTTATATTGTATTTACTTTTCCCATTCGAGTTGGTAGTGGATTTGTTTCCATCCAACTATCATCCTTAGATACTTCTTATTGAGATCTAGTTTCATAGATACTGGTTATTTATTTCTATATAATTTTGGTGGATGAGATTTAGATTTTACCCTGTGACTTGTATTATATTTTATACCACTTGTGGATTTAATATTCATATTACAGCGTACGTATGGATTTGGTTTCCATATATTGGAGTTGCCATATCCATGCGGCTGGCATGCTTACGTGTCCTAGTCCTACGTATTTTGGGGACTGGGGCGTGACATGTTTTTGTGGTGGCCATGCAGGTCGAGAGTATATTGTCTCGGTTACGTTACTGTACCGAACAAGCCTGCACCTAGGACTAGAGTATAGGATCTCATGCACATTTGACTATGATTCATCTTCCTCCTATCTGTTCTATTTGAACAATTGTATCCTGCTTGATTCCTGTACTTCCTTAATTATTCTTTAAGTATAGCCTTCTGCTAGAATATAGGAACCCCTGTTATTAGAATGATAATTAGGGTAGCACACCTATTAAGAATACAACAAGAATATAGACACACCACTAAGTTTAGAATATCTAGTGAACCCTAGAATTCCTTATCTTTAGATTGGTATACCATTACCCCTTGATGTATTAAGAAGACTTGAGAGTAGTATAGACACTACTAGAGATAGTTAGAAGTTTTACCATAATGTTTAATCCTAGTATTGAGGAACCAATGGAGAACTAATATTGAACATTAGGACTGAACCTAACCTTCATAATTGGATAGTAGTGGAGAACTATAAAACTTAGATCATTATCTTATTATTAGTAGACAGCACCTTAGGAAGCCTAGAGGAATGTAATTAACACTTTTTCCTTGATCATACCTCGAACATAGCAACTAGCATACCACTCTCCCTTAGAAAACCATGATGCTATCTAGAGCCCCTATTTTAATTTCATATGTTGTTCCTCTGCGACCTTAACGTTCACTAGTTGTGCGACGACTAAAAATTACGTTCTTCTTTTCTTCCTCTTTCAACTCGTGCCATCTGACACTTCTGATTATAGACCAAGTGATTTTATTCTATTTTAGGATATATATAGCTTTCTAGGATTTTGGTTGTTACTCTTAAATTTTTGAATTATGTGATTGGTAATTAGAACTTGACAGTTTAAGTTATTATTGTAGATTATGACCTAATGATTACCCCTTAGTTTTAAGTCAAGTAACTTGTAGCCCACCTCAATATAAGTTATATTCCCTTTTCCCTTGAGGCTAGTAACTCTTCTAACCTTACTATTGACACTTGTTCTATAAGCACTATGACTAAGGCTTAAGACGATCATGACCTATATAATGCAATAGAAGACCCTAATAAGTACCAAGATCTTTCCTCATATACCCTAATAAAGAGTTTCTGTTTTATTTACATGTGCAATATTATTTTGTAGGATCCTATTAAGACTATCACAGTATTAGTTTAATTCTTTTAAGTTGGATAGTATGCCTCACAACCTAGTATCACATAGTCCACTTGACCCATCAAGGTAGTGTAACTGAATGACATTAATTGCATGCTAGCAAAAGACGACAGTGTTTATTCAGACGATAGAATTTAGAGGTCCTTGCCCCTATTTGGTCGACTAGCGACTTAGACAAGGAGGTTATATGATAACTGTAGGGATTGTAGAGTCTTTTATTATTGTTGCTTAGTTATTTTTGTTTTGTGAACTTGAATTAATTTGTACCTCCTTTCATCATCATCTAGCGTACTTATATTTGCTGCACTACCTTGACTTATGCTGCTATTATAGCCTAGTTTTGCAAGCTTACTCTTTTATCGAGCTTGATCATGAGATATGTATTATTTGGGACGCCTACTAATACATTATCTAATCAGAATCAGTGTATTACGGTCTGATCAACCATAGTGCGCTTGATTCGCCCTTCGCAATGATGCTTTACGTGAATTGAGATATATAGTTGACTAGTAGACACCAGTACTTGCCCTCTAGATATGTCTGAGCGTATCGTATCGGCTACATAACTGTACTAATACGAGCATGTGAATAGAAATTGCCAAAATAGGACTTTAATCCACAACTGCTTTGATAATTCCTATTTGAATTCTTTAAATGCCTTGATCCCGATACTTCTATTCTATTACCTCGCCCTTGAACTCTTTATTATTGATCTCCGTCTTCCCTTATTTCGGAAAGATAAAATCTCGTGCTTGGTATAAGTTTAATACACATAGAGTACTAGATATGTCCCATAGGCCGATCACATAATTGAGGATTATTCTTTCGTAATTAAGGACATATCATATATGATATAATCGGCGTTAAAGTTTTGAGGATTGAATGACATGAGTAAATAAATTAAGGAATATTTTTCTTAAAGTATATAGCCTTCTGTGATAGATGGATAAATTCTAAGTTGGGTAGCAGTGCATTGGCAACTCGAGAGAATTTTTTTTTAGATTGTGATCGAGTAAGATTAGATTGGGAGAGGTTCAAGCCATTTTAATTTTAAGAATTTTAGAGGAATGACTAAGATGATGAGGATTAATGAATTTTAAAAATCTTGATATTGAGGACCCAATATTTATACCTTAAGTACATAATTTAAATTTTTGAGTATTGAAGGTAAAATCATCAATTTGAATTTGAAGGATAAATATATAATTTCAGACTTGAACATTGGTGGACTGCATTTAAATTATTTTTCAATTTGATAATTTAAATTAAGAATTAAAATTTGATGGTTGGACTACCTATTTGAAATATTGAGGATGTGAATGGAATTTAAAAAGTTGAAGAATACAAAAATTTATAAGTGAAAATAGGAATAATATTGGACTCGAATTACTTCTAGAGGATATTATGATAGTTGGAGATCGTGAGGTAAAATTTGATATGGGTTATTTAAATCTTGAAGATATTATATGGATTCAATTTAAATTTGGATATTGATGATTTGGAAAAGTGAGAAGAGATTACAATAGGTTGAATTTTGATTTGAACAATGATTATCTTAATTTTGAAATGATCGCGATAGATTTGAATAGATTTTATTATTTAAATTTTTGGAAGAAATTGCGATTGACGTACCTTATGTACGAATGTGAAAGATTTAACAAATTATGTCTTATTTTAATTTCGAGGACGAAATTGTTTTAAGTTGGGTAGATTGTAAACTCCCTCAGCAAAAATAGGTATTTTGTGTATATTTTATATTATTATATTTATTATAGATGTTGAATTTATTTAGAGTATTCTCTTAGTTAATTAGAAAATAAATTTTTTTTAGTATATTTACTTATATAAATATTTATTTAGAATTATTTTTAGGCTATTTTAGATTATTGGGATTTTTTCATAATTTTTAGTTAATTAAAAACTAGTAACACTAATTTTCTAGAACTTTGAATAATTTATTTTAGAGTTAAACATAATTGAAAATATTCCAAACTTTTATTTTATATTCTAAATAATCAAATATATTTTCTAAAATTTTTTGGGAATTTCTGAGTATTTTTAGAATTTATTGGGAGTAATTAGGCTAATAACTAATTTTTTAGGACTTGTAGAATTTATTGTGAAATCTCAGGAATATAGAATGGACCCTCATTATTTTCTAGGGTTTATAATATTATTATATATTTTATGGAATTATTTCAGAATTTTTGGAATAATTTTAGTATTTATTTTTAGTTATATGGGTAAAACTAATGTTAGAGCTTCTCATAATTATAGTAGAAAACCTATGAATATAAAATTGTCCCAAGTAATTTTATAGGATTTCTGGATTCAAAATATATTTTATTTAATTTTTTCATATTTTTATGATTAATTTTAATATTTATTTGGAGTTATTTAGATTTAAAATGACTTAAATACTGTTTTGATAAAGGCAAATCAAAAATAAATAATATAACCAAAACCATCCAATCAAATCATGACATGTGTCACCCTCCTATCAACTTTCATTCAGCCGCTCAATCCCTATATATATATATAATATAATAACCCTAATTATCCCATTATTTTTATAGAGAGAGAAATTTTGTAGAATTGCCATATAGGGTTCCTTCATCTTCCAGAAGCCATTGCGCATAGCTCCGGACACCAAACGAGACCTAGTTTCTTGCGTTAGAAAGATATTGAGGTTAGATTTCTGATTATATAATTTTTTTTACAATATCATGAGTATTAAATTCTGGAAAATTCGTAGAGCACAACATGTCCGAAAATAGACGTGTTTTGATGTTTTTACGATTCCGGGATAACCAGGAAACAGAATCATGAACCGTTTGAAGTTTTCGAAATCTAATGTCTAGATAATTGATATATGTTTTTTCCAAAATTTAATTCGAAGTATTTATATACTGTTATTTCTGTAGAACTTCTAGGATAGAATTTAACCATCGGTGCACAATACAAAATTTGTATGTGCCATAATTCCCAAACGAATTTGAATTCGGACGAGCCGTAAATTTCAGCAGGTTTTGACACTGAAATCTACAGGAAATCATGCATGAAAGTTGAGTTTGTGTTGGTTGACTTTTCGGCCAACAAATCGCCTCGATTTGTGTGCCATGAGTCTCGAGTTGATAAAATTCAGTTTCTTTTGACAAAATTTAGGAATTAACATAAAAATCAGAATAATAAGATTAAAATAGAATTTTAGAGTAATTATTCAAGAATTAAATAAATTAAAATAAATTATCTTTTGACGTGATAAATTTGTAATACATAGGCTATTTAGATTGTGACTTGGACTCTGATTCATACCGACCCTAGGACACCGTGGACTATCCCATACTTACCTTGACCATGTTGACCCTAAAAACTTATGAATTTTTCCGCCTTGCGTACATTAACGTACTGGCATAGACATCTGTCAGTTGACTGACTGATTTCGTATAGTACTTGAAGACGCGACACCAGCATAATTTAACGCGTAATTGACCGTGTTAGATGACTAGTGTTACCCCTAGTATACCCCCTGAGTCCAGTGTAAATGTGGTTGTGTATGTGCTAGTGTAAAGACTAATGATTTTATTGTATTATATTTATATGTATATAGGATATTGGATTTGTTCTGCGCGATTTCTGGAGCAGATTATTGGTACATTGCAGCTTCCTTGTCAGGCAAGTATACCTTGCCATTGTACTGTTATTTATATTCCATATGTTGCATGCATCTTTATTTTCTGTCTTAGTTCATATATTTTAACTGTTATATAAAATGCACGCGACGATGTCGTCGCGATATGTTTTTATTTATGTATTTGCATTGACCCTGTTTATGAGACTACCCCATTATCATGTAGCATCATTAGGTTCATTGGCCGTGACACAGTTGTTATACGAGTTGTGAGTCTCATGTAGATCACGGACTTGCGTGCAGGTTTGGCCTCGTGTACGTGTGGGCCGTGCGTTAGGAATAACTGCTGTTAGAAACTTTGCATGCTAGTAGACTTAGCAGTTATTAGAGGTCTAGGGACTTAGCCTATTATAGTACGGTGGTCCCATCCTTGTCCTTGTTTGATTGCAGGATTGGGCTAGGGTACTAAGAATAGGCTATGGACCAAATCGTGTCATGGATGTGACATGCTTAGAGCATGGGGTAGGGAGAACAACAAGTACCGCATTTGAGCTCCTTTACACTTTTTCTTCTGTAACCCGGAAGCTCCGCTGGAGATACGGGCGGTGATGAACCCTATACTACTTGGCAGGCCTTTGCCGTTCAAAAGACGACATGCCTTTGAGGCCCCTGGTTCTTCGAGAGAGTCATGCCAATCCCAGTTTTCAGCCAGATAGCTCACTTGTGGGGAAAGTTGTTCTTAACTGCATTCACTTAGACGGTTATGTGACCCTTTGGATATTTATTTCAGTACTTTATTGGCATGTGTTTAAGTATCTTGTTATGTTCCTCTGAGGACCTGGTCCGCTGCCAGGTGTATCTGTTCTTGAGTATTTGCAGGAGCGCAGATTTGGATGGTTGTATATGCTTCGTGGATGTCTTCTCTTCGAGCCGTGATTGATAGCTGGTATACTTATATTTTGTTTGGTTGTGTTGTACTTATATTGTATTTACTTTTCCCATTCGAGTTGGTAGTGGATTTGTTTCCATCCAACTATCATCCTTAGATACTTCTTATTGAGATCTAGTTTCATATACTGGTTATTTATTTCTCTATGATTTTGGTGGATGAGATTTAGATTTTACCATGTGACTTGTATTACATTTTATACCACTTGTGGATTTGATATTCATATTACAGCGTACGTATGGATTTGGTTTTCATATATTGGAGTTGCCATATCCATGCGGCTGGCATGCTTACGTGTCCTAGTTCTACGTATTTTTGGGACTGGGGCGTGACACTGGAGCAGTACCAGATCCAGTAGACGAGTGATCACCGAGGATATCTTCTGAGTATATGCTTTATCCATACTCAGTATTTGCTGTGGTTATCTTTATTTCTGTATCTTGACTATTGTATTAGACTCATTATCGGGTTATTTTTCAAGTTTATGTTTTATTAAAATTGATCTTGCTTTATGATTCTGATATTGTTGTATTCATATCTGTGGATGAGATTAGTATATTCAGACCCTTATTGTTGTACTACAGCTTAAGTACGCCCCGATGGATCCATTAAATTGGATTTGTCCATCAGTGTGTGCTGCTGGCCATTGCCACGTGTCTAGTCCCTCGATATTTTGGGACTGGGACGTGACACTTAGGGTTTAGCTAAGGATTTTAATTAAGGGTTTTATTTAATTCGTTTCTTTTCCTTTCTTTTTTTATTATTTATTTCTATTTATTTTTATATGAATATATGGTAAAAAAATTCCAGAAAAATTATAGTACATTCTTAAAATTCTATCATCCTCCTATAAGAATAAATAAAATATAATAATAGTTTTTGTTCCATAAATTTAGAGGAATATTGACCTAGTAATTAAAATTCAATAATTTATATTTTCTAATTAACTGCAAAATAATACAATTAATTTAAATGGTTAATTAAATACTTATAATATGTTTTTAAATTAGGGGTTTTATAGAGGACCCCAGTTTGAGGACCCTAATTGACGTCGGTGAACGGCAGGACGAAATCTACTACTTTCGTATTGTACTGAAGACTCGTGCCTTGGCAGTGACTGGGACGACTTCTTTGGACATTTGGCATCAGCGACTTGGGCATCCTTCTGATAAAGTAGTAAAGTCACTTCCTGTTGTCAGTAGCTCTAGTAGTTTAGTGAATAAGGTATGTGAAGTTTGCCATCAGGCAAATCAAACTCGAGGTATCTTTCTTGTCTGTGACTCTCGAGTTGTTACAAGTTTTGATTTGATACATTGTGATATTTAGGAACCGTATCCTACGTCTTCTTCGTGTGGAGCTCGATATTTTTTGACGATTGTGGATGATTTTTCTCGTGCTGTTTGGATATTTTTGTTGATTGATAATACTGAAGTATACAATATGTTCTCATCATTTTTTCTATGATCCAAAGTTCGCAATGTGCGAAGTGATAATGGTACTGAGTTTAATTGCCTGCGCGACTACTTTGCACAGAATGGTATTTTGTTTCAGACATCTTGTGTAGTTACACCTTAGCAGAATGGGAGGGTCGAACGAAAACATAGACATATTTTGAATGTGGCATGTGCTTTACGTTTTCAGGAAAATTTGCTAATTTATTTTTTCGGTGAGTGTATTTTGGCGGCTGGTTATTTGATCAACCTAACTCCTTCGAGCCTTCTTGGTTTTAAAAACCCCCTATGAAATATTATTTGTGCTTCTCCTTCTTGTGATGAATTACGTGTTTTTAGTTGTATTTGTTTTGCCCACAACCAAAAAGTTAAGATGGATAAGTTTGCTCCTTGTAGTCGAAAATATATTTTTGTAGGATACCCCCATGGCAAGAAGGGTTGAAAATTGTATGATCTAGCTACTGGTAATTTTTTTTGTCTCTCGAGATGTTAAATTTTATGAGAATGAGTTTTCCTATTCTGTTGAAGATGATCGTGGTGATATGGCTCCTCCTGAGCTGGCGCCCTATAATATTATCTCCTATCACTTCTTCACACAAACTAAGGCTCCGTTTTTGCTTCCTCGTTAGAAATCTAATTATAAGATTGAAAGAAAATCAATGACAGTATGGACACCTATGTCAAAATATCAAACTTATCTTATGCGATGTTGATGAAGCATTACTGGGTAACTCAAAATTGAATATAATCAAAATCGGATACAGTTTGAACCTCATGGAAGTTCTTTGCACATTGGAAACAAACGCGAAAACCGTTCCACCAAACCAAAAAGAAACCAAATCGCCAATATCACATAAAAATTAATTAAAATACAAACACAAACGATTCTGACATGAAAAATTCTTGCAAAAAAAATCACGGAATGATAAGAGTCCAACCCTGAAAAGCCTCCACTAATGGAATAAAAAATACACCAACTCCTTGTAGACTTCTCACCAATTCAAACTAGACCACCACAACTACTTGAAACAGAAAACTCGATTACAGACTCCCGAAGAACAAAGAAGATGATAAGAATTATCTGAAACAATCTTTCCTTCGAAGTAGCCGTCAATCCCATTTCTTTCTCTCCAAAAGTTGCAAAGCTTTTTTTTCGAGATTAGATCTGCTCTTTTTAGGGTTTAGAAAATACTTATATATAATCCCTCAAATTCACAACAAATTTGGACCGTTGACTTGTTCCAACGATGTATAAAACAATCCAGAACTCATACAACCTCGACCAAACTGAATTCGGTCGAAAAATGTAGCATAGTTTTGTCTGCACAGGACCGATTCGGAACGAACTCGGTGGGACCGAGTTCGGACCGAACTCAATCAATTCTGGACAAAATCTCAGACTGCTGTATTGTTCTCTGAACTCTGCTCTGACACCGAAAACTTTTTTGACATACGGATGACGCTCGTCGCACTCCCCGAGCTTCTCTGACACACGGGTGGCGCTCGTCGCACTCCAGAGTATTCTCCACATAGATTGAAAATACCACCCAACAACAACAACTTTACCATTTGTATATTGAATTTGACACCGTATCTTTAACAATTCTTAATTTGTAATACTTTCTATCAATGTTTTTACTTTTGCTTCATTTAAATAGAATTTGGCTGGGACTCCTCGATTCCATCTTTTATCTCAATACTAAGGGTCCGCTTGGATTGAAGGTTAAGAGAGTTAAGTGAGAAAAAGTTAAGTGAGAAAAAAAATAAAAATCATGTTTGGTTTGAAGATGGGGGTTTAGAAGGAAGGGTTAAGTGAAGGGTTTGTTTAACCCCTATTTTTTTTAAACCCCCAAATCGGAGTGAGAAATTTTGTTTAAAAAGTCATAAATACTTCTTATTTGTCCTATAACATATTATGACACTTTTTTTTTCTCTTTTTTCTTGCTTTCAACATGCTGCTCCATAACTTTCTCATTTGTGAAAATATTTTGACGAGTTCTAATTAAAATTTCAATCAAATTTAATTTTATGACATATGTAATAAGGGTATTTTGGTAACTATTGTATTTTTATTAATTTTTTTCTCACGTAAAACTTTCAATCTAAGCAAGAGTTATTAAACATACTCCCCTTAACCCTTCCTTCAATCCAAACAAGGTTATATCTACTGACTCTATTCTCCCTCACTTAACTATTTTCTACTTAATCTCACTTATCTCTGCTTATTTTTTTTCTCTCAATCCAAACAGATACTAAAATTAAAACCACCTTTAATTCCACATCTTTACCAATGTCCAAATGTGAAACAAGTGGTCTTGAGACGTAAAGTTCTGTCGTACGTATCCAATTCTCTCGACCGTGAGAGCAGCTATGGTACAACCCAACAAAGAAAAAGAAGTAGACAAAAATATTAACAACAAGCAAAAGAGATTAATGCTTTCCTTATCTCAACAGTAATTTTTTCTTCCTCTTTTTTCAACTTTTTAGGTTGATTGATATTTGAAACTCGAAACCGGACAAATGAGCATCTCCATGTTTTTCTAGAAGGTCGGATGAGAAGGCCTTAATTCTGTCCATTCGACCCATTTATTGCCAAGGGATGATCATGAAGATGTGTTTTAAGCCTTTTCCCTCGTGATTGAAGACTTTTCCATTTTTTGGTAATGGAGTGTATTGGCACCAGAAATATATAATTAGAAAAATTATAATTCTTGGTGATAAAAATTAATATGGTATTTGCAAGAAGTCCTCAGCCAGCTAATTTGAGGTGTCAACTATGAGACGATGACATTTTATTAACATTTTGCTTGATGTTGAAGCAAAATCCTATTAGACTTGATCTTCTTTTTTACTTTTTATTTTATTTTTATTTCCTGACCACAGGTGTTTAGAAGGAAAGGAGGAATAGTACCTTGCTGAGTAAGCAAGTGATTAGAAATTAATAGTACCTTACTAAGTAAGCAAATGATTAAGAGAATTTATGTCCATAACTTGTATGATTATGAAAATATTACACTAAACGTCTCATTTTATATGTATTTTTGTATTTATTTATATGTGGTGAGGAAAAGAATATCGTACTAAGGTCTCATTTTATATGTATTTTTGTATTTATTTATATGTGGTGAGGGAAAGAATATCATACAAAGGTCATGATGATTGACTTTTGCATGTTTGACATCACTAATTTGTGATTATCTTTTTTATAAATTGGTTCATTTTTATGTCGTTATAATTTTAAAGCAGATAAAAAAAATTTATTTAAAAAGCTATTTATGTTTTTAATTTATGGATTTTCACTTTTTGAATGGTTAGATCGGAGGAAAGACGAAAATTTGGATCAAAATCAACTCGAGATAACTCTTCGACTTTATTGTTTATTTATTCCTTGATTGTGTCAACGAAAAACACGAACTTAACAGAACTAATCATAGAAATTTGAATTAAATTATATTTAAGCAAGTCATATCCTCCTCTTCTTCAAAAGAATAAATTGATATAAATAAAAAATACTTCATCAAAGTTAATATTATCCAATTTTCTATTATTCCACAATAAATAAAACCCGGATTTTTTTAAATAAAGTAATATATTTATATATAATTGTAAGAAAGGGGAGAAGTTTGGTGAAATTGTAGGTAAAGGGAGAACTCGCCAACTGAGTTGGCGAGTTTCTGGGACCCGCCAACTCAGTTGGCGAGTGGGAGTATATATATATATATATATATATATATATATATATATATATATATATATATATATATTATTTCTTTCTAAATCAATTAAATTTTATAAATGGATAATATTACAAAAAATTTACATTGATAATACCAAAACAAAAATATTTATTAAAAAATTTAAATCTAAAAATTTAAATAATACCAAAAAATATCAAATAAATAGTATTATGGGATACTTTAGCAAATGCTACTACAAAAGTAGTATATATCCTAGTAAAAAAAAACTAGCAAATTCTCCAAAAATAAAAAAAATCGGTTAAAAGAGTGCGGACATATCTTAAAATTTTATCTATATATATTTGTATAGATAAAAATTTACTTTTATAGATTTATATAGATATATATACAATTATCTATATATATTTAGAATTTCACTAATTATGTAGATATATATATAGATATATTTTTTTAGATAATTGTATATAGATATTTGTATATATTTAGAATCTATATTATCTGTATACAATTATCTAATATTATCTGTTAAACAAAAAAATTAAAATTATATGTTATCTAATATATATTATCTAATATATATTATTTATATTTATATTAGATAATTGTATATTAGTAAAAATTATTTAATATATATTATCTATATTATCTGTTAAACAAAAAATATCTAACAATTATCAACAATGAAATAAGAATAATAACAATAACTTAAGAGATTCATAATTTTTCTTCTTTTTTTTACTATTTTAGTTGGTTCTGGAGTTCCCGCTAGAGATTCATCAAATTTTCAGATGTCAGAAATACTCCACTTTTGCTACATTTTGTAACGTACAATTTTTTAATGTTCACCCAGAATGCAAGATTTAGTCAAAAGACTGATCTAATTTATAGAAAATTACAGGTAATTCATCACCACATGAATTAATAGTCAGTCTTATACAAATATATATAGATAAAATTTTAACATATGTCCGCACTCTTTTAACCGATTTTTTTTATTTTTGGAGAATTTGCTTTTTTTTTTTACTAGGATATATACTATTTTGTAGGGGCATTTGCTAAAGTATCCCATAATACTATTTATTTGATATTTGTTGATATTATCTAAATTTTTAGATTTAAATTTTTTAATAAATATTTTTGTTTTGATATTATCAATATAAATTTTTTGTAATATTATAATAGATAATTTGTTATTATCCATTTACAAAATTTAATTGATTTAGAAAGAAATAATATATATATATATATATATATATATATATATATATATATATATATATATATATATATATATATATACTCCCACCCGCCAACTGAGTTGGCGGGCCCCAGCAACTCGTCAACTCAGTTGGCGAGTTCTTCCTTTATCTATAATTTCACCAAACTCCTCCCATTTCTTACAATTATATATAAATATATTACTTTATTTAAAAAAAACCGATAAAAACCTGTTCCGTATAAAAGCGTACAACCTTTTTAGTTTTGTAACGAATTCTTTGTTTCTTTTTCATGTGATACTACTGTATTGCTCACTCTCGCATTCCTACTTAAGGCTATTGATAAGGGCACTGCAAAAATTATTCGGGACTGTCCAAATATTTATCATTGATATTTCCAAGTTTACCACTCCCAAAATTTACTCGGGACTGTCTATTCTTGATTTTTTTTTATAATCAGGACTGTCAAAATTTTGACAGTCCTTCCAATTGGTAAGACTGTCAAAATTTTGACAGTCCTTCTAATTGGTAGAAATTTTGACAGTCCTAAAAATATATGTTGATTTTTTAGGACTGTCAAAATTTTGACAGTCCTAAAAATATATGTTGATTTTTTAGGACTGTCAAAATTTTGACAGTCCTTCCAATTGGTAGGACTGTCAAAATTTTGACAGTCTTGAAAATATATGTTGAATTTTTAGAACTGTCAAAATTTTGACAGTCCTTCCAATTGGTAGGACTGTCAAAAGTTTGACAGTCCTAACTTATTTCAAAACAATAATACTCTATCATGTTAAGTTCCAATGACTTGATCAAAACAATTTAAAACATATGTAGGATGTTTCCTCCTCCATCATTATCGTACAGTTAAGTGCAGTTCCTTGTTCTCTTCCCACTCTCACAACCTACTCCATCCAACATCCCATCCTCCATCGCACAGTTAAAACATATGAATAGCACAGTTAAGTGCAGTTCCTTGTTCTCTTCCCACTCTCACAACCTACTCCATCCAACATCCTATCCTCCATCGCACAGTTAAAACATATGTACGCACAGTTAAAACATATGTATTCAGTTAGTAAAAGGATCAGATATGGTTTGTTGAAATAAGTTAGGACTGTCAAAATTTTGACAGTCCTTCCAATTGGAAGGACTGTCACAATTTTAACAGTCCTCCACGACGCTGGAGTGGAGGATCTGGTGGTAGCGGCGGAGGAAGGAGGGGAGGGAGGAGCGGCGGACGCGGACGGTGCCGAGGTAGTCGAGGGGGAGGGGAAGGAGGCGGCGGGAGGCGGAGGCGGCGACGAGAGGCGGCGGTGGAGGACGGGGGAGGAGGCGGAGGCGGAGGCGGAGTCCAAATCTTGGGCTATTAGGAGTAAACTTTTGGACTAGTATGAGTAAACTTTATTCATTAATGGACTAATCTAGGGACTAGTCTTAAGTAAACTTGGTAGTGCCCTTATCAACAGCCCTACTTAACAATCGCATCATCAAATTTTCATACAAATACTTTTATTTCAACACGTATCCATTAAACTACTAGAAATTTATATACATCTTGTTTTTTTATAACTTACCTACTGCAGTTAAAATCTACTACGAGAAGAAAAAAGAAAAAAGAAAAAAGAAAAAGCAACCGTTGGTGCCACGAGGAAGGAATTGGTCCGTTGGTCAAGAGCCAGTGGAAGTGCCAAAGCTCGTGCTTCCCGCGTCTGACCAATCATCCATCAAGAAGAGGAAAAGTAACATGTCAACATGCCCAATGTTAATTACTCTCCATGGCTTCTTCTTCTTCTTCTTCTTCTTCTTCTTTTCCTTCAAAGAGAGTTCTTCCTTTAAGAGAGAGGAGTTCTTCTCTACTTTGAGAGAGAGATGGATTTGTTGAGTTTCTTCTGCTGTGGGAAGTCTGGCGATGGGTACTCATTCTCTATTAGTTTTTCGATTGGTTTTTATAGACAGGTCGTGGGGAGGCTAACAGGAAAGATTTGTTTACAGGCCGACGGAGTCGGAGTCGGAGACGAAGACGACGACGAAGACGATGACGACGACGACGACGAATGAGAAGCCGACATGGAGGATTTTCCCTCTCGAAGAGCTGCATCGAGCGACGAACGACTTCAACTATGATAACAAGTTGGGGGAAGGAGGGTTCGGGACTGTCTACTGGGGACGCCTTTCTGATGGATCGCAGGTTAATATCTCATCTTAATTATGATCTCGAGTTTTTCTTTTATTATTATTATTGGATCTTGATTGTTGGGTAGTTCTTGATTTATGTGTTTAATGGTGCGACACGACACGGACATGGGCACGGATGCGACCAATGACATGGATGCGACACGACACATACATGGACACGGCATGGATTTTTTTGTGTTCCGATTTATTTTGGAGTGTTTGCATATGTCACTGTGTATGCTTGAATTTTGCTTAAGATGCCTAGGAAAAGAAATATGAATGAGGATTGAAGGTTGCAACCATGGGGTTTTTGAGATTTCAAATGGGTGCTTTCTTTGGTTTTCTAATATTTTCATATTAAACATTACTACCCCGATTTTTTTTCCCTTCATTGTCGAGTCTCTCTCCTATAACCTACCTACCTATCTCTCTCGCTCTCTCTCTCTCTTCCTCTCTCTCTCTCTCTCTCAAAGAACTAACTTTAATAAATCAAATAAAATTTTAAAAATTATTTTTGCCCTTTCCTGTTTAAGTTAACTTGCCTCCCTTGCTTTCTGCTTAAACACCTACCCCCCCCCCCCCCCCCCCCCCCCCTTCTCTCTCTCTCTCTCTCTCTCTCTCTCTCTCTCATAAAAGTCAACAGATAATTAGAACATCTGCATAATAATAATAATAATAATAATAATAATATTTAAAAGTAATGTTATTCGTACTTCTAAAATATTCTTCCAAACTATCTCTTCTTATGTGGCGGCTGACGTGACATACTAAATAACATTATGTGATAGCTGACATGAAAAATTTTAACCAAAAAAATTAATCACCCAAAAATTTTCAATACTAATTTTAATTTTAATTTTAATATTAATATTAATATTAATATTAATATATAATTTGTCATATCAGCTGCCATATTAATCGTTATGTTATCTGCCACATAAGAAAGAATTGTTGTTGGAGGGATACTTTGGAGGTACAAATAGCATTATTCAATATCTAAATGAGCTAATTGTAGTCAATTGAATCTAAATGTAACGAAATAAGAGCACTTATAACCCGTCTGTAGCAAGCATATACCAAATAAAACTAATAATTTGTAGCCATTATAGTCAATCAAAATAAGCCCTAAGAATGTGAACAAATTCCATTGATGTATTTTTGGAAACTTTTGTAGCATTTTCTGGAATTAGTGACAAATTAAATACGACTCGATATATAACATTTTGTCTCCGCATCACATAAGAGAGAAAATAAATATTGTTCGTTCATAGATTTTTTTTTGTGTGTGAAAATTACTTCTTTATTTAGAGTGTGTTCCAAAAAGTTTCGAGAGAGATTGCTCTCAAAGACAAATCATTACAAACTATAGCATTGAAAAGTAATTATAACAAAAAAATGTTTTGTTACATTTGGTCTATTGGTTAGAATTATATCACAGTGGCTATAATGTGTTATATGTGATTATATTTGTTACAAGTTACGGTTGAGTTTACATGGTCAAAATTATCTATAATTGGTTACATGTGGTTATATTTGATCATAATATGTTATATTTGATATAATTGGTTTATATCTGTTACCAATGATAATAATTAGCTATTTTGTGTTTATATATTACAATTTTGTTTGCAACAACATAGTACATGAGGTATTTTCTATTGATAATAAAGAGATCGATCCTAACATCGAAGGTTTGAGCGAAAGTGAGCTAGGGATATACCATTGACGCATGGTTGAACGAGATTTCTCCTACGATCTTTTGAAACACGATCGTAGAAGAATTCTACAAGAGCGGACTCTTTTAGTTTCAATCTGACACGGTTCTCTCACGTGAGATGGAGAAAATGAGAGAAAGAAGAAAAGAATTACTTTAGAGGCAAGAAATTAGATCGGGGATTATTATTCTCCGTACAAGAAAACCCCTCCTTATATAGGCATGTAGGAGCCTATGAGTGCACCCATATATGGGCTCACTTATATTGGACCCAACCCACATGGTCGACCACCTACCAGATCGGTTCAGTTCGAAAACATTCTTCCACTCTCACATAATGGATGCACTCATCATGTTCTCCCCACCACCAAAATAATACATATTAGCGATGCCAACAAACGTCGCTAATAGGTAAAAATACATCGCTAAAAGTAATTAACGACGTAATTTGCGACGTTTCGGTGATGTCGCGTAAACCATAGTCGCTAACAACAAATTTGTCGCTATAGCGATGTATATTTGTGACGCGTCCACATCGCCGATTATTTTGTTATTAGCGACGTCCAACGACTCGACGTCGGTATATCAGCGACAATGTATATTATCGCGTAACATCGCTAAATCAACGACATTACCGACGACGTTTTGCTACATCAATGCTGACATTTTGTTATTGCCATGTCAGCTATTTAGTGACAAGTACCGACGTATTGACATAGGTTAGCGACGTCATTGTTATCAGTCAGCGACGTTGTGACACATATTAGCGACGTAAAGTTACGTCGGTAGACGTCGGCAAACGTCACAGGACGTCGCTAAATTTTTAAAAAATGCAGAAAAATGCATGCAGTTTCAATAAATATTTTCCAACAGAAGTCTGACTGCAGTTATAAAATTACAGTTTATATAAATAGACCCGGAGCAACCCTCCGTTGAATTCTCACTAAAAGAAAAATGATCATTTACGGCGCACAAAAGACACCGTAAAAGATCTTTTACGGCGTACATTTGTGTGCCGTAAAAGGCTATGCCGTAAATGACTTTATTATTTACAACGCGCATTCGAACGCTGTAAATGACTACTTCTATCTTTTTTACAACGCATATGTGAACGCTGTAAATGACCCTCTCAATCTTTTTTACAATGCACATTCGAACGCTGTAAATGACTATTTTCATCTTTTTTACAACGCGTATTCGAACACTGTAAATAATCCCTTCCATCTTTTTACAACGCGCATTTGAACGCTGTAAATGACCCTCTCCACCTTTTTTCCAATTTATATGCATATGGCCAATAACTATATTAGAAATCAATTTATAACCATTTTATCTTTAATTACTAAATTAATTTACACATATACTATAAACATTAAATCATTTATTAGAAACCCATATACATAATCATGTCGTCAGATGGTAACAACACATCTCCAACCCTTTGCTAAAAAATCTGAGTACATGCCTGATATCTGTGCTCCTAAATAATGAGGATATATAATGGTTAAACAAAAATATACAAGAAAAAGTTGCAAAAAAAAAACAGTTAAACGAGTAAAATGTTAAGGGGATTTCTAGCAATTTGCCAAATCTGTAAACAAAACAAATAGATATATGTAGGAGCAGCTCTCATGTAGAAGACTACAATAGGCTCCCTAACACCGCATGTCCTCGTCCTTCCTTATCCAGCACAAGACCATGTCATCCCCCTCATGGAGCTCTCCCAGTGCCTGCTTGACCGCGGCTTCAAGATCACCTTCGTCAATACAGAGTTCAACCACGACCGTGTCGTCAACGCCTTGTCCGAGAGGGGCGTTGAGATCGGCCAGATAATGCAACTGGTCTCCATTCCAGATGGAATGGCGCCGGACGAAGACCGTAATAATTTTGCGAGCCTGGGCGAGGCATAGGGGCACAACAGGAAACAATCATCAGTGGGCGAGGCGCGGGGCGCGGGACGCACAGTCAGGTTATCCGTGGAGGAGGGGAACCCCGAATCTAGCTAGGTCTACGGCAAGGTCTGGATCCAAACGACGTGCGGTGCGCTCGGGCAAGACGGCGTGCGAGGCACCAAAAACTCGGAGGCGTTGGCGTCGGTGCTGCTCCCGCTTGGCGAGTCCGGCGCGGCGGCTGCAACGGGAGCTCTAGCTTCATCGGCGAGGTCTGAGGTGGTTCGAAGAAGGGAATGAGCAGCACTGGTCGTCAACTGCGACGTCGAGGGGTGTTCCATTACAGCATCAAGTGGAGCTTTCTGCGACGAGGGCCTATGACGTTACTGTTGTTGGGATCCCGCGGTGATGGGTTTGAGCGAGGTCGTGAAATCGATGACGATCGAAGGGCTTCAGCGGTGCATGCGAAAGGAGTGGCGAGAATGGACGTCGGCTTCGACGTTCGATAAGGCAGGGCGTCTTCAAGCGAGGTGGGACACGGGTTCATCACTGTAGATTGTTTCCTTCTTCGTATTTTCCATGAACGGATTAGAAGGCTGGAAGATCCCATCCATTAACGCCTAAGCCGACCACATCCTCTTCTCGCGCTGAAGGCCTCGTCAAGATCCCTACTGAAGAAGAAAGCTTTTCCCATCTTTTCATTCTCGACAGAAGAGAGAAAGAGCAGATCGAGAGATTTTCTTTCCCCCCAAAAAATGATGTTATGAAGAGAGAGCCTGTACACATTTCCTTTAAGTGCATATGGTTGGGGGGAATGAAAACTTTTGAATGAAAACTTAAAATAGGGAAATAAAAAGAAGAGGGAAACTGAAAATTTAAATAACATCTTTCACAACGTGCACACGTACGTCGTAAATGACGTAAAAAATCGTAAATGACGTAAAAAAATTTAAGTGAAGAAAATTTAAATAACGTCTTCTTTCACCATAATATATGAAAATTTGAATGAAAACATAGAAGAAAATATTTTTTTGTGCAGAAATTTTTTTTTAGTAGAGAAAATTTGAGTTAGGTTTATGAGTCATGGGATAAGAGTTATGAGTCATTTCTCTCTCTTTCTCTATATTATATAATAAGTGCATACTTTTAGAGGGAAATTAAAATTTTGAATGAAAACATAAAGAGGGAATGAAAATTTGAATGAAAAAATATATTTTACAACATGCGCACACACACACACACACCATAAATGAGTCTTCTTTCAAAACGCGCAAAACTGCATGCCGTAAATGAGTATTCAATTACAACGCGCAATAATGCATGCCGTAAATGAGTCATCAATTATAACGCGCAATAATGCATGCCGTAAATGAGCCTTCAATTACAACATGCAATAATGCACGCCGTAATGATTTCAGAATGCACAATAATGCATGTCGTAAATGAGCCTTCAATTACAACGCGCAATAATGCATGTCGTAAATGAGTCATCAATTACAACGAGCAATAATGCACACCGTAAATAAGTCTTCAATTACAACGCGCAAAAATGTATGCCGTAAATGAGTCTTCAATTATGGCGTGCATGTCAAACACGCCGTAAAAAGACAAAAAATAACTCTTTTATGGCGCACAGATTTGCACGCTGTAAAATAGTGTCATTTACAACACGCATCAACTGCGCCATAAATGCTACATTTTCTTGTAGTGTCTCTGGGTTCGTCGACCCCTTCGGTGGAACACTCAACACCGGTACATACACAAACACGTTAAGAATATCGAAACATGCATGAATGTCCCAACAAATAAATACATGAATATAAAATAATGTCACATCCGTCTCATCCAAATTATGTAGTGAAAAGTATGAAATAAGTACATCAAAGTCCCAAGAATGGACCAATACACTCAAACATACTAAAAATGCCCTAATAAGAACTACTGCGGATCAGGAGGAGGAGCACTGCCGAGCATCTTGGATAAGAGGAAGCCATACTGCTCCTGTGAAAGCGGCTACGGTCCCGATAGAGGAGGCAGTTGAATCGATGGAGTCATTGTCGATGCCGGCGGACCAGGAGGACGTATCTGCTCCAATGCTAGCAGTCGAGCATTGTATGAATCCATGGCAGATACCACCCTTGAAGTGTTCTCTGCCACCGACCGACTCAACAAATCCTGTGCCGCATGTATCCTCTAAAGTGAGTCGCTTATGGCCGCATGCGACCCCTCCAGCTCCGTCTGTCTGCGCTCCGTAGATGCGGCCAGAGTTACCAAGCTACGCTTTGTCGTCTGGCTCATAGTCCTGAGCTCCATAAGACTGTGCTCTGTCGTCTGGCTCAAAGTCCTGAGCTCTCCATAGGCTATGATCGAGCGAATGCGATGATCGTCGCATTGTCCGTCTGGGCGTATATTGTGGCCGCTCCGTAATCCTCCGTAGCAACTCGTCATGCAACTCAGCAATCTGACGGTCAATGCTCCCCTGAGCTTGTCCGACGCCTGCGAAGGCTGCGAGGAATGCACACTGACAGAGGGGGCCCTGGATAACTGCATCGCAACAAAAGCGTCGTAGGATCCGGTACCCTAGTACGTACCCCTCTAAAGACCACCAACGACGGTTATCCAGAGTTCGTCTGCCAACGGAGCTGTAGAGGGCTGCGAGGAAGTACCAGCCCCTCCCTCTGCAGGTGCAGTAGCAGTTGTCCGCTTACGTAGTTTAAGATTTTCGTCCTAGAAAAGTGGTTGCTAACGTCTAAGTTACTTATTATTAACTATATAGATATATATTTGCATATTTTCTAAGTTATACTAAAATTAACACAGGGTAGTAAAACGTACATAGGTCTGCGTGGCCTTCTCATCGATGAGCTTTTCGCCCTTCCGATGGGTAACCAGGAAGACGGTCACCATGTTGGCGTTCTCACCCCTCTGTACTTGTTAAAAATTTTATTGTTTGTTATTAAAATTAAACATCTTATCCTACTTTTATTAAAATAATATATTTTTAGTAGAATACATACCAGACGACGAAAATATTTCGTCATGGTAATCGAGCCACCACACCACTTTCCTGCCTTCGACCTAACCGTCTTTGCCTTCTCCGACCTTTCCTTGTACTTGGGTTCGTCGAATCTCGCCTTCATCGCAGTCCATTGCTCAGGCGTGATCCAACCGTGGATCGGTTGTCCGGAGCGATCACGAGCCTTCTAGTCGTTGATCGCATCACGAATCAGCTTGGCGGCGACGGCAGAAAACTGCTCCTCGATCTTTCTCAGCCCGGTGTGGTGGATAAAAATAGATTTTAAAAAAAAAGTAAAATAGAGAGTTACATAATATGCATAAATGATTATTGATATTAAAAGTATATATATTTTTACCTTGAAGTGGGCAAACCAGAATGCCTTCCTATCTTCAGGAGCATCTAAGTAGTTGATCCAAGGCCCACCAAAGTTCTGCCTAAGAAAATATCCCAATGCTCTATGTACTGTCGAGGGACGTTATCTATACAACGATAATTAATTCATGATTATATAGATATAATCATTTAGAAAATGTTAACTATTTAACTTACTTGCTAGGCCCGTCCCTCCAAATCTCCATCCTCGTCTCGTCCGGAGGCGCGGATGGAGGATCGCTCTGATCATGCGCAGACGGAGTCGGCTCAACCTCCTCTATCTGCTCCTCTGTCTCCATGGTGCTGTCAGCAGGAGGAAGGCTGGACGGGGGAGTAGTCTCAGGCCTAGAACTACTCGTCCCAGGAGTAGTACACGTACCTTCGATGAAGTCGGAGATGTGACTGGTCGGTACACTGGAGTACTCTGCGACTAGGATCCGTAAGCAGTAGCCGGTACCGGAGGAGCACTCCGTCCAGAGGATTTACCTCCGAATGATCTACGTCGTCCTGTCATACCTGATAGTAACATATGATGATAAAACAAGACTTCGACCATCATGAACATTCAGTAATTAGTAATACATAATAACTTATATCTAATTATAATTGTCAGTGTGTCTGTGTCGTGTCTGATAGGGTTAGGGTTTACCTGTGTCTGTGTCATGTCAGATAGTGTAGAGAACAATATCTCAGTGTGTGTATGTGCGTCTGTGTGTCCGTGTCCGTGTCCGAGTTTCACCCACAACACCATCTGTGTGTGTGTGTATCCGTGTGTATATGTGTGTGTATGTGTGTCCGTATCCAAGTTCCACACACAACCTCCAATCCAATTTCACACACAACACCATCTCAGTGTGTGTGTTTTTCTTGTCATACCTGATAGCAACATACGATGATAGAACAAATAAACAGATATATAGTACATTCTACAGTCAAAATATTATACATATTTCACAATATTAATAGAATTTCACAGTAAATAACTAGTAGTGTCACAAGTCTAAATTGATAGTACATTCTACAGTCAAAATATAATACATGTCACAAGTCCAAATGGATTTATTTTATTTTCAATCATCTTCAGAAAATTCTTCTTCTTCGTCTTCCTCGTCCTCCTCTTCCTTTTCCTCTTCCTCCTCATCTTCACTTTCATCTACTTCATCTTCGTCTTTATCTTCATCTTCATCTTCGAATAATTTTACCTCTTCTATATTATTAGTCGTGTAATGAGTAACTTCCGCTGAGTCCACATCTACAATATTTGTTACAAGAGGTAGCTCGTCCTCCTGATAAGCTATTTCGTCAACGTTAAATGTATTTCTAGCTTTAGTCTTGCATACTGCCCACGAGTTCGACCTCGCTGTTCCCCGTCTATGATAAGTTGTGAAGTACATGAGCTGAGCCTGACTTGATAGGACAAATGGTTCGTAGCCTTGATATCTACGCTTGTAATTTATATCCACAAGACCATGCTTGTCAATTTTTCAACCATGATCTTGAATCGGATCGAAACATTCACACTTGAATAACACGATCTTAGCAGGTTCTGTGCCATAATTATATGTCAACTCCACAATCTCTCGTAAGATGCCAAAGAAATTATTGCCTGGATCGACGTCTTTGTAGTTCGAAGATTTGATACACAAACAACTATTTTTCATAGAATTAAGATCCAGGAAGCTGCCTCTGATCGGAGCATTTGTTGACTTGAACCTAAATCCATTCACACAGTAACTTGGCCATATTTTGACGACAGTAATTGTTCCATTGGCTAGAGTTCTAATAGATTTAGTCTCGGGTATTATTAGACGATCGACCTAAATACCAAAGAAGCGATAGTAAGTTATTTATTGTGCAAGTGCATACATAAAAAGTAATTACCGAGCTCCTTACATATCCGCTCAACCAAGAAGGAAAATGATGTCTCATTTCTTGTTCTACTTCTTCGTCTGTTATGCAGGGTCTAACCAACCTCAGCTAATCATTATATGTGCTGAAAAATAACGAAGCTACCGCCGATTAATAGCATAATATTAGCTTATACTATTACATTGAGATGACGTGAACGTGGACGTATTAATTACTTACCTCTCTAGCTTCTCCACTTCATCCTCGTCGCAATTAAGTAATATATACAACTGACCAGCCCTTAGCTCGTCGTCATTCAAATATCTCTTCTTCATTTTTTCCGAAGGCTTTCCAGACGCATTGAATACTTTCAGTATTGTATAATTAGATTCCTGATATCTGTCGTCGTTTCAAGGAGCTCTCGTTCTATTAGTAGCAAGATGAGTTTGAAATACGTCGAGCAAAAGTTTGTAATATCCTCGAGAAAATAATCTTCACAAATAGAACCCTCAACTCGTGTCTTATTTTTTACCTTTCTCTTTAGGTGATTCAGATGCCACTCAAACGGGTACATCCACCGATAACTGACAGGACCACCAATACGTTCCTCATAGGAAAGATGAATTGACAAATGCTCTATGGAGTCGAAGAATCCAGGAGAAAACACATTCTCGAACTTGTACAGTGTTACCGTAATATCCTTCTCTTGCTTTTCTAGACGATCGACGAGCAACTTAGTAGAACAAAGATCTCTGAAGAATATGTTGAGCTCTGTTAATGGATCGTAGACGATCTGCGGTAAGAATTTCTGAAATGCAATCGGAATTAACCTCTCCATGAATACGTGACAATCGTGGCACTTCATACCCGTTAATTTGTTCTCCTTGAGGTCGACGCATCTTTTCAAGTTCGACACATACCGGTCTGAAAATTTAGCCCTGAATCCATCTACAAAGTCTCCTTTTATCCTCCTTCTCCAGTGAGAAAATTGTATTAGGCTGCTTTAACTTTCCATTCCCCTCCTCTATCAAATGCAACGCAGGACGTCTACATATTTCTTCCAAGTCCAACCTGGCCTTCGGATTGTCTTTCGTCTTCCCTTTTACGTCCATTACAATATTAATTATGTTGTCAAACACATTCTTCTCGATATGCATGACATCAAGGTTATGTCTGATCAGATTGGTGCTCCAATATGGCATATCCCAGAATATACTCCTCTTCGTCCAGTTATGAGTGCGACCAAATCCGTCACACTTGTACCCCTTAGCAGAATCTTCGGTAGCACTTGGTAAATCTT
This sequence comes from Iris macrosiphon, assembly GCA_036927795.1. NCBI lineage: Eukaryota > Viridiplantae > Streptophyta > Magnoliopsida > Asparagales > Iridaceae > Iris > Iris macrosiphon. The sequence continues at coordinate 215,007,252 of JAYESA010000005.1, forward strand.
TTACCTCTTCCCATATCGTGTATCCGGGCCACCTTGGCGGTGGATTGGCCTTATCTACAATGCCAGCACGAAAAGTATTCTTGTTCCTCCGATACGGATGATCCTTCGGTATGAATTGTCGATGAAAATCGAGGAAGGACGGTTTGCCTTCGTGTTTCAAATGGAAAGCCTTAGTGCAGTCCATACAATACGGACATGAGATACGACCATGAGTGCTCAATCCCGATAACATTTCATAGGCCAGAAAGTCGTTGATGGTCCACATAAGCGATACCCTCATCTGAAAATTCTACTTTCTAGAAATATCGTACGTGTTGGTACGTACTTCCCACAGCTAATTCAACTCATCTATCAACGGCTGTAAATACACATCGATGTTCCTCTTCGGATTGTTCGGACCCGGGATAATAACGGTTAGGAACTTATACGGAATCTTCATGCACATCCAAGATGGTAGATTGTACGGAGTGACGATCACAGGCCAACACGAATACTGGGAGTCCGAAAGTCCGAATGGGGTAAAAACTTCGGAGGAGAGCCCCAATCTAACATTACGCGGATCCGAAGCAAAATCTGGTACTCTCGATCAAAGTGCTTTCATGCTTCTCCATCGGATGGATGATCCAACACTCCTTCGATCTGTTTCCGCCTGTGCCAACTCATGTTTTTTATAGTCTCCTTCACCATAAACAACCTCTGCAACCGCAGCGTCAAAGGCAAGTAGTGCATGGAATCGGTAGGCTTCCTTGTACCGACAGACCTTCCTCTACTAGTGGCCTTGTAGCGATCAACACCACAAAATCTGCATGCGTCTTCATCCTTATCGTCTTTGTAGTACAACATGCACCCATTGCAATATGTATCGATTTTCTCGTATCTCATCCAGAGCGATCTCACCATCCTCTTAGATCGTTAGAAGTCTTTAGGTAACTTAGCACCCTATGGCAAGATCTCTATAATAAACTCCATCAGTCGGTTGTAGCATTCTTGCGACATGTTAAAATCGGACTTGATGCTCAATAATCTTGTAACCACCTCCAACGGTGAATGAGCCTCAGAACCAGGATATAATGGAGTCCTTACATTCTCCAGTAACTCCATAAACTTTGCAGCATCGACATTCGGTGCCTCCTCAGCTGCATCATGATTATCCGGATTGAAAGTAGGTCCGGCGGCGTCAAAAACCATGTTCACGCACCCTTCGTCGTAATCAACGTGGTTGTGGACATCCATATACGGCTCCACATAAGGCTCCGGCTCCGATGTTAAAGACACAAGTTCTCCATGTGAGGTCCACTGATAGTAATTCGGCTTGAAATCCCTCGAGTACAAATGATATGTCACATCCACATCTGAGTGATATTTCAAGTTGCGATATCTCACACACGGATACTTAATTTTAGTACCGTCCATGAACTGAGGGAACGCCTTGGCGAACTGCAGGAACTGTTCCACACCTTATATGAATTCATCCCGCACACCACACATGTCATCAGGATGACGATTGTACATCCACGAACTGTAACACCCCGTTCCGTTCAAGCGGACTGCCGATTCAAACGGCAATATTGCAATGTCCCGACCCGCTTTGCTCAGGCGAGAATACTCGTTTTAGGCAAAGGATATCCAGACTTGTCCCTACAGGAACTCAGTTTAAGCTTTCAGAGGCTCGTTTGACGTATCGCTCAACCGAGGCGAATCATCGCTAAGGTGGGTGGCTACGGTGAACTTGTCTTTGCTTAGCCAGCACACATAAAACGTGGAATTTTTCATGCTAGTCGCTAGGTGAATCACCCCCTGCATGCTAATAAGAATCCAACGCACCTAGCTAAGGGAATAATCCCAACTTGTATTGCTTATGCTAGAACATAGAAATGAAACTTTGCTTATATATATGTTCAGACCCTCGCATGCTAACCTAGAACGTGTTGCTCGGGAAGTCCCTGACGATCTCACTCCTCGGTTTACCTTCGGGCCCGAGCTAACGTGAATGTTTATGTTATACAAACGCATGCTTGTCTGCTTGTATGTTGCCTTGTTTTCATCCAAACCCCGGGAGACTACTAAGTAGTCGTTCCGTGCATGAACGAACCTGAAAGTATCCGGGACCGTTAGGTCACCCAAGGCAGCCTCGAACCAGGGGAATGCATCAAGGCAAGTCATTCACTGAACAAAGAATCAAGATTCAAGTAACTCGTGTATCCGTGTTCACATGTTCTCGTGTATCTCGTGTACTCGTGTTGCCTGAATCGCATGAAAATGATTGGCAAAATAATGATACCGTTCTCATGCAAAATAAATCACGTACTCGTGTTGCCTGCTTGGCGAAGTAATGAAATTGGAAAGACCAAATAGTGCATGTCGCGGACAACTCGGAAACGAGGTATAGTTCCACGGGCGGTCACCGGGGCACTGGGACCGTTCCGATCCGGATGGAACTCAACGTTCAGTCTCACGTTCTTGGACGGGATGGTTTGTAGCGCCTCACGTTCTTGGTTGCAGTCCATCCTCGTCATTGACTAAACACACGTATAGTCTCACGTTCTTGGACGGGATGGTTTGTAGCGCCTCACGTTCTTGGCTGCATTCCATCCTTGTCATTGACTAGATTGGTCCTTAATGGCTATGCCAGCGACTCATGTTCATATAGATAAGTCATCATCGCTTAGCGGCTATCCGCGTGCGAGTTATTGCATCGCATCAAGAAACAACTGAACACCTGAACGATCATGATACAACAATACTCGTGTTGTATATGCAAATTGCCTTGGTTTTCATTATGAATGCCCCTGAATGTTTATACTTGCCCGTGCTTTGAATTAACAATGTTTGCCTTGGACAGGGAAGGACAAATGGTAAGTTGGTAAGTCTCGCCGTGTTTCCTCTCATGTCGTACGGTGCACTGCCACACGAGTTAGGCTATTCAAATCTTGCATGAAACTGATCCTAAGACAACTTGAAAGACAACTTAATAGTTGGTGCACGGAACCGATATTACGTGTTTGGATTTGTCGAGCGGGCGAGTAGCCTCCCCACCAGTGCATTCAATGTTTTGATAACCCACCAGATCGTTTGCAGGGTGCAGGAGAACCTCGTTCGGTGCGGATGCCTCCTTCGTGCGTGCTTAGGAGTGGAGATCACTCCAAAGCAGCGGTGCGTCCGGAACTGAAGCACATATACAAGACATAATGTTGGAACTTGTCTGAACATCGCCTGTACAATCATTCCACAATTGTAGCCACTTGGCACGCTTTTACTGTTTCAGAGAGAGAGGCTTGAGCGACTTGTAATATCGGCCAAGCGCCGCCTGTAACACTTGTTTATATGAATAAAAGGGTTGCTTTACTTCTACTTGTGTTATTCAATGCTTCCGCTATTGTCAACTCAGTGAACTTGTTACCGATCGCCTATGCGTTCATAAAATCCGCTGCACTTGGACAATCTGTGCGACTCTGTGGCTTAGAACTCTTACCGCCAACCAATGGACCACGGCCTTGCACGGGCGTGGCTCACGCTCGTGCGACATCACGTCCGGATGGGTCAAAGCGATCGTTCCGCGGGAGCGCTGGCGCGGTGATTCTCGCATAGCGGGAATGGCCGATTTGCCTGCGGGAGATCGGGGCGTGACATAATGGTATCAGAGCCTGGCTTCTACGCCTTTGGACTTCAATTCGATTATTACAGTTTTGAAAGATCGTTCGTGGGTTATGTGCACGCTCTCTCTCAATGCCTCAATGGAATGTTCCAACAATAAGTCTAAATACTTTCAAAATGCGTTTTAAATGATATGAATGCTTGTATGAATCATGATGCGAGTGGCCTTTGTGCCAACCTGTGCGAGACCCTTGAGAGTATCGCAGTAGCTTGTCCGATTTTCACTAACTCTAAGTTTTGTTGAATGCATATGTTTGAGGGACGCCTTGAACTTATGCACGATCCAAGACTTAAGAAAAGGTGAAACTCGAGTGCTAAGACTTCGCTATCGCCAAGTTGGTTGGCGTGCATGTGTTTGGAGCGCTACGAATACGTGTACGATCCAGACTAGCGATATGCCGATCTCGATGCTAGTGCAAGTGAATATCCAAATAAATAAAGTACAACGACTTGTGTAGGTTTGCCTCAGCCTTGTACCGTTAAATCAAAATTGATTGAAACGTACTGCTTGTCCTCAGTAAGTCTCGAGGACGAGACTTTTTCCGAGTTGGGTAGGATGTAACACCCCGTTCCGTTCAAGCGGACTGCCGATTCAAACGGCAATATTGTAATGTCCCGACCCGCTTTGCTCAGGCGAGAATACTCTTTTGAGGCAAAGGATATCCAGACTTGTCCCTACAGGAACTCAGCTTAGGCTTTCATAGGCTCGCTTGACGTATCGCTCAACCGAGGCGAATCATCGCTAAGGTGGGTGGCTACGATGAACTTGTCTTTGCTTAGCCAGCACACATAAAATGTGGAATGTTTCATGCCAGTCGCTAGATGAATCACCCCCTGCATGCTAATAAGAATCGAACGCACCTAGCTAAGGGAATAATCCCAACTTGTATTGCTTATGCTAGAACATGGAAATGAAACTTTGCTTATATATATGTTCAGACCCTCGCATGCTAACCTAGAACGTGTTGCTCGGGAAGTCCCTTACGATCTCACTCCTCGGTTTACCTTCGGGCCCGAGCTAACGTGAATGTTTATGTTATACAAACGCATGCTTGTCTGCTTGTATGTTGCCTTGTTTTCATCCAAACCCCGGGAGACTACTAAGTAGTCGTTCCGTGCATGAACGAACCTAAAGTATCCAGGACCGTTAGGTCACCCAAGGCAGCTCCGAACCAGGGGAATGCATCAAGGCAAGTCATTCATTGAACAAAGAATTAAGATTCAAGTAACTCGTGTATCCGTGTTCACATGTTCTCGTGTATCTCGTGTACTCGTGTAGCCTGAATCGCATGAAAATGATTGGCAAAATAATGATACCGTTCCCATGTAAAATAAATCACGTACTCGTGTTGCCTGCTTGGCAAAGTAATGAAATTGGAAAGACCAAATAGGGCATGTCGCGGACAACTCGGAAACGAGGTATAGTTCTACGGGCGGTCACCGGGGCACTGGGACCGTTCCGATCCGGATGGAACTCAACGTTCAGTCTCACGTTCTTGGACGGGATGGTTTGTAGCGCCTCACATTCTTGGTTGCATTCCATCCTCGTCATTTGACTGAACGCACGTATAGTCTCACGTTTTTGGACGGGATGGTTTATGCGCCTCACGTTCTTGGCTGCATTCCATCCTTGTCATTGACTAGATTGGTCCTTAATGGCTATGCCAGCGACTCATGTTCATATAGATAAGTCATCCTCGCTTAGCGGCTATCCGCGTGCGAGTTATTGCATCGCATCAAGAAACAACTGAACACCTGAACGATCATGATATAACAATACTCGTGTTGCATATGCAAATTGCCTTGGTTTTCATTATGAATGCCCCTGAATGTTTATGCTTGCCCGTGCTTTGAATTAACAATGTTTGCCTTGGACAGGGAAGAACAAATGGTAAGTTGGTAAGTCTCGCCGTATTTTCTCTCATGTCGCACGGCGCACTGCCACACGAGTTAGGGTATTCAAATCTTGTATGAAACTGATTCTAAGGCAACTAGAAAGACAACTTAATAGTTGGTGCACAGAACATATATTACGTGTTTGGATTTGACGAGCGGGCGAGTAGCCTCCCCACCAGTGCATTCAATGTACTGATAACCCACCGGATCGTTTGTAGGGTGCGGAAGAACCTCGTTCGGTGCGGATGCCTCCTTCATGCGTGCTTAGGCGTGGAGATCACTCCAAAGCAGCGGTGCGTCCGGAACTGAAGCACATATACAAGACATAATGTTGGAACTTGCCTGAACATCGCCTGTACAATCATTCCACAATTGTAGCCACTTGGCACGCTTTTACTGTTTCAGAGAGAGAGGCTTGAGCGACTTGTAATCTTGGCCAAGCGTCGCCTGTAACACTTGTTTATATCAATAAAAGAGTTGCTTTACTTCTACTTGTGTTATTCAATGCTTTCGCTATTGTCAACTCAGTGAACTTGTTACCGATCGCCTATGCGTTCATAAACTCCGCTGTACTCGGACAATCTGTGCGACTCTGTGGCTTAGAACTTTTACCGCCAATCAATGGACCACGGCCTTGCACGGGCGTGGCTCACGCTCGTGCTAAATCACGTCCGGATGGGTCAAAGCGATCGTTTCGCGGGAGCGCTGGCGCGGTGATTCTCGCCTAGAGGGAACGGCCGATTTGCCTGCGGGAGATCGGGGCATGACACGAACGATGACGCAGGTAGTAACTCAGATCCATTTTTAGATGATTCTGCAAAGATGAATAGACATCGTTCAAGTATATTATCTATGTATCGTGGTATATTGACACCTACTCAAGTATCTTGGGATACTAAACAAAAACTTAAATATCCTTAGATACTCAATCTTAATATACATACCCTCACTCAACACTTAAACACTTAACCTATACTAACTCACTAACACTCACTAAACACACTCAAACACACACATGTATACAATGTGCACTCACTCCAAATATAGGTTATCTGACCCTCTGACCGAGGAGGGGGGTCGTCGGGATTTAGGGGAGCCGAGGGGGGTCATCGAGGCCGAGGGGGACGCTGTGTCCCTGGTTACGCGATACATATACCAATGCCGTGCCACAACCACCCGAACACGAACTCTTGTGTTAAGGATAGATTTGACACTTCTCTAACCCAAGTTGGATACGAGTTCTAGAAGAAGCCAATACCGTGTCAGGTTACGAACATAAGTTACACGCCTATATATATATATATATATATTTAAGATAGGTTGCGAACATATGTTACCAACATAGGCACGATCACAATCACAACTTGACACCCTAAACTATTTTGCAACACAAATATACATATAACCAAATGCGACACATAGGGTCCGTCAAACACATATAACCAAATGTAACACAAATACACAAATACACACATGCAACACTATTTTGGAAGAAAATTGTGTCTATGTCGGTTTATCGTGTCAGCATGTGTGTGTCATGTCAGTATGAGTGTGTCACGTCTCTGTGTGTGTGTGTGGATGTGTCGTATTGAGTATGTGTCTATGTGTGTGTACGTGTCTGTGTCTATGTGTGTGTGTACTTGTCTGTATCTGTGTCTATGTCGTGTCAGATAGGGTTAGGGTTTACCTATGTCTGTGTTATGTCGGTTAGTATAGAGAAAACCATCTCTGTGTGTGTCTGTGTCCGTATCCGAGGTTCACCTACAACACAATCTCAGTGTGTGTGTCCGTGTGTCCGTGTCTGAGTTCCACACACAACCCCCAATCCAATTCTACACACAACACCATCTCAGTGTGTGTGTGTTCGTGTGTCCGTGTCTGAGTTTTACACACAACCTCCAATCCAATTTCACACACAACACCATCTCAGTGTGTGTGTGTCCGTGTGTCCGGGTGGAGTCCTTAAAAATCCTAAATAGACACACACACACAGAGAGAGAGAGAGAGCGACAGAGAGAGGAGCTCACTGAGTGAGGAGGAGGAGAGCAGGAGGAAGGGAGGAGGGGCGCCTGATAGAGGGGTCGACGGAGGAGGACCACGTCGGAGGGGAGCAGCCGCTCTGGAGGGGGAGGATCCGCATCTAGGGGTCGCGGGGGCGGGTGGGTCGAAGAGGGGGTCGTCGGGGGCTCGAAGGCGGGGGTTCAAAAAGGGGGTCGCCGGGGCGGGTATGTCGTCGAGGGCTCGGAGGCGGTCAGCGGTCGGCAGAAACGAGGGGGGAGGGGGCGCACGGGAATTGATAATTTTGGGACATAAATGAAAAGTCAAACCAACCAGCGGAACCCTATATGAAGTGATTTAGCGACGTCAACACGAAACGTCGCTAAAAGTCGCTAAATTTTTAATATACTGCGACATATAAGTCGTGGAGTCGCTAAACGTCGCTATTATTAATAATATAGCGACGTCCATCGACTCGTTGGCGACGTCAGCTTTCATAATACTAAAGTAGTCGCTAAACGTCGTTGAATGTCGCTGCTAACGACGTATTGCGATGTCTTTTAAATACGTCGCTAATTTTAATAATATTAACGACGTTGTCTTTCAGAGTCACTAATTTTGTCGCTAATTTGACTTATTTTGGTAGTGCCCGTACGATGTAGGATCATATATCTGTGCGGCGTGCAACTGTGAGTACCTACAAACGGAGCAACTTAAACCAAATCATCTAAGGAACCAACCTAAGGATAACCCATATCCCAAAAACAAAATCCTAATGAGAAACTCATGTAACCAAGATCAATTGTTGTCTTATTTGAATCTCTCTTAATCCCTCGATGGAGAGCGTATCCAAATACTATGATCTCTTTATGACTCGGTAACAGTTTCTCGCAATCTTCACATGTGCATAAAAATTTGGCTAGTGACTAATCTTAAATCACGCCTCATTGTCTTTCTTATATCTACTGTATTTGTTCCCATTATCAACCCGCTTTTCCAATCACACTTCTTTATTGTATGATATTCATTTCATCATATAAGAAAGCACGTCAAAGTAGTGGTCGTTGACTCCAAGCTTCATCGGATAAACATGTGATGCTCGCACTTGGATTTGGTCCTCGCACATGGCTAGCGACCTTGATTCAGACAGTTTTGTCTTTGTGGGATTGAGATGATGACAATCATGTTCTTGGTATTACAACTCAATAATATTCAGAAATTTACATAATTTTTCATGATTTTTAACTTTTACATAAGAAAATTAGGACATCAAAATTCCGAACATCAATATCAAAAAATGGATCCATAGGCAAGTCTCATGGATCAACACAAACATCCAACAAGATCACAAACACAAATCTCATATCATGGACATGGATCGATGACAATAAAATTAACATAAATCCTAAAATTGATATTCATGCTTTCATTAGATCAAACCAATCATGAAATTGTAAGGTTTTAGGATTTCTTAGAAAAGGCGAGGAGCCTTTGAAGCTTTGATACCATATGTAGATTGCGGATCAATCTTAGTATTGAAGGTTTGAGCATAAGCGAGTTAGGGATATACCATCAACGTGTTGTTGAATTTGGTTCCTCTTATGATCTCATGAAACACGGTCATTGAAGCATCCTACAAGAGGAACTCCTTTAGTTCCACCACGTAACGAAACTCCCACTTGAGATGGAGAAGAGGAGAGTAAGGAGGAAATATTGCCTTGAAGGCAAGAAACCGGATTATGGATGATTGAACTCCATATAAGAACACCCCTCCTTATATATAGGCAAGTAGTTCTCCATGAGAATACTCATCCTTATATAGACAAGTAGGAGCCCTAATGGGTACACACCCATATATGAATATAACGCACTTACCATATTGTACCTGGCCGGCCTCTATGGTCGGCCACCTAGTGAATCAAACTTGTTATGGACCAGATCGGTCTGGTTCGAATCCAATGCCAACAATAATAAATTGTGTTAAAATATAATTTTATCATATCTTTTCATCATCCACTCTCTTAAGAGTTCATTCTCTATAATCTTGAGAAATTTAGAGAGTTCTCCTTCCCTGCAAAACTTCCGGATGCGCATGACTCTCCTATGCTCATGTATAGCTACAATATGTTAAGGAATCTTGTATCAACATACAAGATTATTAACCTCAGGTCGACGACAGTCGTTCATAAAAATGATGTCAATTCTTTCGATAAGTATTTGTATGTTACATATATGTATGACCAATGCTCATTCATGTAGGAGAAGGCTCAGGTTATGAGCTTGTTCACTCTTTCTAGCTGTACATCAATATGTATCCTAATTATTGTCTAACTTTGAGCACCATGCATGAACATTTCTTGTGTAGATTGCTGTGAAGAGGTTGAAAGTTTGGAGCAACAAAGCTGAAATGGAATTTGCCAGTGAGGTTGAGATCTTGGGTAGAGTGAGACACAAGAACCTTCTAAGCTTACGCGGATACTGTGCCGAAGGACAGGAACGCCTCATCGTGTACGACTACATGCCCCATCTGAGCCTGCTGTCGCATCTTCATGGCCAGCATTCAGCACAATCCCGTCTCAATTGGAAAAGGAGAATGAGCATCGCTATAGAATCAGCCGAGGGTATTGCGTAAGTTCAATAATTGAATATCAATTAATTTAAATTTATCGAGAGTAAAATGGTTTAGAATCTTCTCTGACGGTACCGGATTTAAAATGAATTACTACTACTACGTGAATCTACCTCTCCGCTAACGAATTATGTATTCGACCTGTGAGAGAAAGGTAGAATAATATGAACAATGGCGGAGCCATTAATTGGTGGGGGTTGGGTGGACTCCAACTCATCCAATTTTTGTAAAGAAGAAGCATATGTATTGTATATCTTGCCACATCCATTTGTAGTCGGACATCTTCATTTCAAGATAATAGCAGTAGTTATAGTACTACGAGTACAAGTAGTAGTACTATTGATTATGTGAGGAGCAGCAATAGAGATGATTGCGGTCGTGAAGGGGAAGCCTAGATGTATGGCCACACCATTTTTTTATTTCTTTATTTTTCTATACATGTCAGTTCACATCCAATTTTTTATCTCAATTTTCAGCCTATGCAAGTCCACACCAGCTCACATTCTAGTTCTTTTTTTAAATTCTTAACTCTTCCCCCCCTCTCTCCCTCCCACCCAAAGGCTCTTAGTGTTAGAATTTATGCCGAAAAGACTCCACCTGGTAAAATAAATATTTTTTTGTCAGATTTTTATTTTTCTAGTACGTTGGACATTTTTTGCATTGGTCAGACACGGTACGACATGAACATGATAATATATGGACATGACGATATCGACACTATATCATTTATTTTGTCAAAAAAAGATTTAAAATATTTTAAGTTAAGTCCAAGGTAAACTAAAATTCTAGTCCCGTCCTTTGGTATTTTCTTGCCTCTGCAGTTACCTGCACCACCGCGCAACTCCTCACATAATCCACAGAGACATCAAGGCGAGCAACGTCCTCCTCGACTCCAGCTTCCAGGCGCGCGTGGCCGACTTCGGATTCGCCAAGCTGATTCCGGATGGCGCGACCCACGTCACCACGAGGGTGAAGGGCACCGTCGGGTACCTGGCGCCGGAGTACGCGATGCTCGGGAAGGCCTCGGAGAGCTGCGACGTCTACAGCTTCGGGATACTCCTCCTGGAGCTCGCCAGCGGGAGGAAGCCGATAGAGAAGCTGAGGCAGAAGCGGAAGCTGAAGCTGAAGCGCACCATAACGGAGTGGGCGCTGCCGCTGGCCAAGGAGAGGAAGTTCGAGGAGATGGCGGATCCGAAGCTCGAGGAGAAGTACGTGAAGGAGGAGCTGAGGAGGGTGGTCGTCGTCGCGATGGTGTGCACTCAGAGCTGTCCCCAGAAGCGGCCGACGATGCTCGAGGTCGTCGGGCTGCTCAAAGGGGAGTGCAGGGAGAAGCTGTCGGAGCTGGAGGACAGTGAGTTGTTCAGTCGAGAGGAAATCAACAACAATTGTGAAGGGCAAATCAAACATGAAACCGATGCACTTGCTGCAACAGGAGGAGAAGCACTGCTGGTTAGATAGTGTGTACTGTACTGATTCGGGGAACTTGAATTGATTTGTAGTTTTGGTAGAAAATTTCAACTACTTGTTCTTCTAGTGAATATTCACCGTAGTTTTGGTGAGTGAACAAAAATAGACTCGTTATACCCTTTATTGGAATCAAATTAAGATTGTTCATCATAGTTTTGGCGGATAAACAAAAATGGACTCATTGTACCATTTATTGGAATCCAATTAAGGTTAGATTCTGAAATCATTGTTGACATCAGTTAACTCATATTTCATACATCTGTTAACTAACATAATATACAATAAATTTATTAAGATAGTCTTTTTAAAATAAATTTCTTAAATTTTTATTTTTATTTAGCAATTATTGATTTATTTTGTTTTAAAATTAAATTTATTGGAAAAAAAATCAACTTTACAATTATTTATTTATTGAAGTTTTATATTTAAAGGACAAATCAGAATATTGAGATAATAAATCAAATATATAGAAATATTTGATCAAAAGAGGGAAAAAAATTTATATGAGATAATGTATAGAATAATAAAAATATTAATCAAACAATCTAAACATCACCAAAAGTTCAACACTTTTAAAATTATATTCTTATTTAAACAAATTTAAACAATTGTATGTCGTGACTAATTTGTAAAAGGAAGATATTACATTATATTTCGATAATGTATGTGCATATATATGAATAGGAATTGGTAGATCATGTTAGCTCCCGACATAAATTCACACATCCTGTTCTTGAGATAATAATTGTCAGTAAATTTAACTTGCCTGAGAGAGAGAGAAATGAAGTCCAGTCTAGCGGTTAAGACTGATAAACTCCTCCAAAGAGGTTGCGGGTTCGAGTCTTGGGGGTGATATTTAATTTCTCTTTGGAGAATTAAAGTGGCGGGTGGTGGTTGGGTGCAGGTGCGGTACGGCTACAGCTGCATGAGGTCTTCGGACCGGATGGAGCGCGTGATGCCTTCGGGTCTTTGGCCTGCCAACCATTCACAATAGGGATCTTCAGTCTGCCCTGAATGAAATAAGAGCTTAGAAATATATTAATATCCTGGATTGCAGATGATTCATTTTGGAATTGGGAGGGAGAATAGTTCTGTAATTTTTTGGTGTTATTAATAATATTTACCTTCTTCGAAATATATATATATATATGGAGCCATGCACACGTGGACCAATATAAATTGATTTCTACATCCCATGTGCACCCATGTGCACTAGTATACTCAATTTCTATTAGTCCACATGTACATTGGCTCATGTAGGAATATGAGTCTATGGCTCATATCCCTTTTTTTCTATATATATATATATATATATATATATATATATATATATATATATTCACTGCATTTGGTAGGCCAGTCAGTAACAACATATGAAAAATCGAAATCCTCTCCTCCCAAATGCTCTCTGTGATTTGTCTAGTTACTTTAACCCTACGTGTTTTATCTTGATTCCTGGCTGTGGACACTCAACAAATAAATCCTATATGTCAGCAATATCCTACTACACAATAAAACCGTAAGAGCAAATCAGGTGTTCTATATCATATACAATGTTGGTCTCCATTACTAAGTGAAATAAGGTAGGTGTGTGTGTAGTAGTTTCACATTAAATGATCAATTGTAATCAAGGAAAATGACTATTTAATCCTAGGGTTTGATATTTCTCGATAAACTTGAAAGAAAAACCTTGAGTCAGAAATTTAGCATGTAACATGGACCTAATGGCCCAAGGATATCACTAAAAATCAGCAAGGAAACATCAAAAGTAGACAAATGAGGCATTGTCACCATCAATGTGCAAGATGTACTTACCTAATATTAGAGTTCCAAGCTGCACAAACTAGATGAGAGCCTTCAAGTCCTTCTCATAGGCCAGGTTTCAGAAACTACAAGCTAACCTTCCTAGTTTTCAAGCTCCTAGTGTCGGTCTCAAGAAACAAAGAAGAGAAGAGAAGAAGGGAAGGGACTTAGAAGAAGAGTGAAAAATAAGGATTGGATGTTGGTGGTGTGGATTTTAATCAAACCATCACTAACGGTTGGGTGCCAAATCACCAATCTCTGGTCCAATCCAATCCCAGCACTCCACACCAAACACAAGCATCGTGAGGACCAGGTTAGCAGACTGACTTGGTTCATATCTAGCAGCACTAACGATATACTGTCGGTATACCGCCATTATGCTGATGGTTCAAGAAATTTTGAATATTTGCACATCCCCGAACACATCGTTCTATGGACGGATTCTTGTATGGATCCATGACAAAGCTAAGGGAAAGTTATTATATCCAGAAATATTTCACAAGTCCGTGATTTTTTTTTTTTAGATCCATCGATTGCTCTTGAAACGGTCCGCTCGTACGGTTATCAAAACAAACTCAGGAAATCAAACAAATCAGCAAAACTATACTTCCAATATCAAGTACAGTTACATGTGGTACGAAATACGATGCAATATCAATATAGAAAGCGAAAAGATACTAAAAATACAAAATTCAATCAGACTATTAATAGAAATATGAATATCGAAAACGGAGAGTAATTGATTCTATCCTTGAAATTGACAAAAGTGGCTTAAACTTTCAGATACTAGACTCAGTTGGGCCATCTTGAGTCACCACTTCGATCTTCGTGGAAAAAAAATCCAGAGGGACCACTTTGATCTTTGGTTCTTGTAACAATCACCACTTCATAAAAAGGATCGCTCAGCTTCATCTACATATTCATTTAGGGCTAGTTTGGTTCAATGTAGTGTTGTGAAGTAAAAAATTAAAAAAATCGATATGATACATACGCATTGCAGCGAATTTTTATTTGGATGCTTTGAAAAAGTAGAGGTCAATCTAAAGTTGGTTGTTTGGATTACTGTTGTAGTGAGTAAAAAAGTGTAACTTTTGCTGAAGTGGATGTATAGTAGATCTTCTTTTTATTAATGTAGAGAGAAAGTGGTTCTTCAACCAAACACGCGAAGTGGGAATAATAATTTTTTATTTTTGTGTTTCATTTCAGAGAAAAAAATCTGATACCAAAATTTTATTTCATGGAAGACAAGATTTATTGTTAATGTCAAATCACAGTAAATCTTGTCTAGTAATCGTCCAATCAAACATGTGAAGTGGTTCCAAATCTTAATTTTGACCACTTTTGTGCTCCAAATTCGCGAACTAAACAATCCCTTACAAGATCATTTGGAATTTTTTTTCCTTTTCATATACTCTTAGGTGATGTTAGATTCGCAGAATCTGAAAATTGAAAATGAAAAGTCATTCATTTTCTGTGTTTGGATGTAAAAAAAAGTAACATAAAAAGAAAAATAATTATCAAAGGAAAGAGAAAATGATTTTCCCTATCCTCCCACCCCAATAATTCACTTTTCCACTCAAAAGATTCACTTTTCCTCCCAAATTTTTTGATTTTTTTCAAACAACGAAGAAGAAAATTGATGAAAATTATATTTTTTAAAAAAAAGAAAAGAACAAAAATTTAATTTCCTTTTCTTTCATTTTTGCAAACCAAACGATACATTGATTCTCTATTTCAGTTGATCGGTCTTGTTGTTACTATTTAGTTGAACTTTGTAATAGTATATGTTAAAGCAACAATAAAATATCTTGTGTCAATAGTCTAAACTTTTTTTTTTTGCGATGTCCGACGATACGTACGAGACTTTATGCACGTTGTATTGTATGTTATTTGGGCCAACTGTTCCACACATTCTTTACGGTTTGATTTTAAGATCGTCCGTCTAGCCAGCGATGTTATATCTTTTTTCACTAACCACAAGAGTCAGCTGAATTCGGTTTCTAAACCCATTTACAACAAATATAATTGAACGGACATGTTTTCAAGATACAGGTAAATTATATTCAAAGAGGTATCGTTCAAAATCAGAAATATATATTACAAAAACTGAAACTTTTGAGCTTTTTCTATATATTAAATCAATGAAAATAACTTCATATTAAATTAACAAGCACAAGCTATAGCTTTTATTCATATTAAAAAAACTTCAAATAAGTATAAATTAATTTCATGCAGGAACAAAGTTTAGTTAACTGAGTATTATTTGACATCTTTGTTCACATGTTTTTGGAAACCTTGTCATGATATTTCATTTGAATAAACTAGGATTATATTTGATATAAATTTCAAAGATTCTATAGTCTACTAGTGGACTTCAGTTCATGTGAACTCGGTATTGGATGGGTTTCCAATCTATATGAAAAATGTTCCGGAGTGCGACAAGCATCATTTGTGTATCGAAGAAATTCGGAAAGTCAAAGACAACAAATGTGGCTCGATTTGAGCGCGTATCAGAAGCCATTAAAAAACTACAGTTAGTATCAGCAGTATACATATACCGACTTTGAAGCAGTTTGTTCCATTATAGACTTTGACTTGAAGCGACATATTTTCGGTATCTGAGTACACAAGTACCCCGAGATACGGTCACGGTTGTCTAAAAGACAATTGAGAGGACTCTACCATGCCACTGACGACTCCTATGGTTAGACAAATCATATCTCAATTCAATCAACACAAGAAGTAAAGACTAAATCATATATACGATGGGTAGGCGTCCCAAACACAAATGCATACATAATCGTGAGAGGTGACATTATGAAAAGATACATCAACTGAATATACAAAAGGTACGTAAATATATAACTAGTAGTGATTTAGAATATACACATACGTCGTCCAAAGATGGAGGAAACAAAAATTCAAAAACAAGGACTAACACATGTTTGTGGCTAATACACCACTAAATGTACATAATAGAGTTGGGGTAAAGATAATCAAATTGCTAATCCGAGCCACAATCCTCCGAGTACGAGCTATCCGGTGAAAGTGAAGGTAGATCCTTTGGATCTACTATTAGATCTGGCCATGCCAAACTAGTGGGGTCAAAACTCCCAAAAGCAAAGTACTACAAGGAAGCCAAGGGTGAACAACATAATCCACAATAAACAACACAACAATGAAAAGAGAGAGAAGTAAATAAATGCGGTTGAAACTCGTGCGAAACTAATGCACGTATCTCAAGAATAGAAAAGACTGATACGAAAAATAATATACGACATAAAGTAGATATCCTGCGACATAAGGTAAGCAAGGGACATGTAAAATAAATATGGACATGTGAACATGTAAGGTGCAGGATCAAGGATTAAGAACATGTACAGGATCAGGATCATGACATAAATAGTAAACATATAAAGGAACAAGGATACCATAAATGCGACCCAAGGTGAACGACAAAAACATAAGACGAAGACCAGTGAATAGACGGTAGGACTGATCTCCTACCCTTACACCAAACAAGGACAAAAAGTAGGAACCGACCCTATGACCGTTCACGTGTCCAAGTCAACAAACATCAACCATACAACAATGAGAACAACAACTGAATATAATAGCGAGACCAATTTGAAACCAACGTACTATCTCGAGAATAAGGTAGACTAAAATAAATGCTGACCAAAATAGCTATAGAGAAGGATAAGCCGGTGAGCGACAATGGAGCTTAGAAATTTCTCAAAATCGGAGCCACAACCCTTAAACTAAACAGGAACCCGGGTTGTAGATCTTTTCTCGAGCAGAACCTAGCCTCTGGCCACCCGCCGACACATAAGACAATACGAAGCATATAAAATAGCGCGCAACCAAATGAGCATGGCCAAACATTTCCTACGACTTGCTACATTAGCTAAATAGGGTTATCGCATTCCTAATTACTAACATATGTAATTTGATAAATTTCAATCAGCCACTTGCCCTGAAGTCTATCCAGGTTATCCAGACGAAGGTTATGACAATGTCAATATAAAGTAAATGTCAATGCCAATATAAAGTAAATATCAATGTCAATGTAAAGTAAATGTCATATAGGATGCATCACTCGACGGTGAGCTGCAAGTGTGCCCCTCATGTTGGAGAGCTCCAAATCCACATGTGGGGTCGAAATAACGGGACTGCGTGCAACATAGAAACCTCTCCTCCCAATGCATCTATATTATCAATCTAGTCCTTAACCTAAATAGTTTATTCAAAAAAAATTTGGCCGTGGTATTCGGGGATCCATCCTAGACATGAGATTTTTTATTCGGAAAAATTGCAAGACTGGGCAATAGTTTTACTAAGCACAAAAGACGGGAACAACTTGGAATAGAACAAAAGTAGGAGTGCACAACTACAACCCACAAAAAGGAAAATATAAGAATCCATGGTCAGGAGTGCGCTACGATGAGCCACTATAAATAATCATGACATAGATCAATGTATAGACATATGTGCGCTACTACGAGCTACTAACAAGAATAGGACAATGTAATGACATGGTGTAAGTGAACGACAAGTGCTCGGATCATATATATATATATATATATATATATATATATATATATATATATATATATATATATATATATATATATATATAGGGTGTAAAATCTCTTCCTAAATATATAAGATCACAAGATTATGCTAGGGAATAAAATAAATACAGTCAAAGAACATATCAAAAAGGGACAAAAACGAACAAAGAAAAGGCAAAAACGGCCAAAAGTAGCCAAAACTGGCATATTAGTGGTATACTATAGTAGAGTTATTTGTATTTACCCTCCTTCCATTCCTAATTGCTAATCCTATTCCCACCGCAACCCCCATTTTATTTTTATTAGTGTTATCCCCCCCATTCCTTCATAATCAATTATTTGTATTTGTAGTCGCCACCTCCCCCCCCCCAAAAAAAAAAAAAATTTAATAATGCCTAACTTTTGAGAAATATGGGGTAACACTGTAAACCCGATCCTTCTTGAAATTCTGAATTCGTCCTCTTTGATACTCAGCTTGAATTCTTCCAGATTGATTGCTTCTTTGTTCCTTCTCGTCTTGTGCTTATTGTTTCTTATGGTCTTCTTTAGGGTTTCTCCTTATCCATGGATTGTTGGCTTTCCAACAACACCAGATGGTGGTGCAACAATAACAGTAACATCAACAACTACAGCTCCAACAGCAGGAACGGAATGTCTTGTTGAACCAAATATTGCAGACAGCCCTAGAACGAGACGAGATAACAGATTCTGGGGAATCTGTCTGATTTTGCAGACTGAACCTCAGATATTTTGATGGCATGGAGGACGCAATCACGGCAGACGATTGGCTCCAGGATTTTGAGACCATTCTGATGGCGGCTAAAGTTTCGGCCGATGAACAAGTTGACCTGGTTCGCCTACAACTCCAAGATCTGGCAAGAGATTAGTGAGCTACGATGGAGGTAGGACTGAGACGTCCTATTTTATGGGAGAATTTTAAGACCCATTTCATGGCAAAGTACTTCAGGATTGTTTTTCAGTGTGAGTTAATGCAGAGGTTTATTAACCTCAAGCAAGCAGGAAGGACAGTAGACGTCTATGCGGCAGAGTTTTGTCAACTTAGCATATTTGCTCTGACCATGGTGGCAACGGAGTTGGAGAGAGCAATCAGGTGCACGACTATTAGACCTTCGAGGCGGTATTGATAGCAGCCAAGAGGGTCGAGCTTACTTCTCAAAGGATGGCATCAAGAAGAGTCGATCGGAAGAGGCCTCATGGACAGAACCATGAGGGAGGACCAGTACCCCGAACGTCAGCAACATCATCTGACATTCCTATACATGATTCAGCACCGTGGAGAATGACAGTTCCAACAGTGACAATACCAACTCGGCAACAACAGCCGAGGTAGCAGCAGCAGCAACAACAACGACGAGAAGCACTTACAGGTTGTACCTATTGTATCAAAGGAGTTCATATTCAGGATGTTTGTCCAGAAGCTAATAGACTATATTTAATATATGGGAGCCCTGATTACAAGATTGCTACGTGCCTATTGATGCAGAGGCCAGGAGGGCCAGTACAACAGTTTTCTGCATTGCCAGCTCCAAGGGCAGTGCAACAAGGAGAACCAGCAGTTGCAGCACGGCCTTTAGCTCAGCGTTCGTTGCCGACTTTGGCCCAGCTTTATAGGCAGCAGCATCAGAATCAGCAGATGCCGCAACTACGACAACAAGAAAGACAACAGCAGGAAGCTCAACAAGGCCAAGGGCAGGCACTCACCTTGTCTTTGGAGGAAGCAATGGCGTCAGGCGACGTAGTGACAGGTAACATTTTTGTTACAACTTTTCCAGCTATATAATTATTTGATTATGGAGCTTTGCAATTATTTATATTTGTACAATATGCGACACATATTGGATTGAAGTTTGAGGCATTGCCAGCGAGGCTGAATACACTCACTGGTAATATGATCGTATAAGTTGTTAGGGTGTGCCTAACATGTCTAGTCGTAGAATGTAGGCATTTATTACCTGCAAAGTTGATCGAGTTTCCTATGGATAACTTTGACATTATCTTAGGCATGGACTGGTTGATAGACAGTCATGCAACGATAGACTGTCGTGAGGGTAGATTGTTGTTTAGAATTCATGGTCTAAAAGAGTTTGTCCTTAGCAGAATAGCAAGCGAGCAACACAAAGGAGGACTCGCAACAGTAGTAAGAGAAGCAAACCCGCTGCACAAGATAGTTGAAGAGTTCATGGATATCTTTACCAACGATCTTCCCGGATTACCCCCAGTTAGAGCTGTCACGCCCCAGTCCCAAAATACCGTGGGACCGGACGCGTGGCAATGGCCAGCAGTACGCACCGATGGACCAACTCAACATAATGGATCCATCAGGGCATACTTAAGCTGTAAAACAAGTCTACGACAATCATGGCACAACTAATCTCATCCACACAAGATATAAAATATGATCCACAGAATAAATAAGGAATGTAAATCATCATCTAGTCTCACAAAGTACTTCGGGGAACAACCCGATAAATATCTGATACAATGGTTCAATAGACCAGAAAATAAAAGACTGAAATAAATGATAAAAGCTGAGCATAAACATGGATGCTCAAGAGAAGTCTTCAGCTAAGACCTCGTCCTCGGATGGTGGTACAGCTCCTGGATCAGCTCCTGCTCCGGTCCCGTAAACCTCGGGATAACCCTCGTCTGCAAAATCTGGGGACAAAATCCGGATCCAGGTCCTCAGGGGACATAGCAAGGTACAAGAAAGCTCATGCCAATAAATAAATAAACAGTGCAGCAAATAAATAACTAAATGAAACAATGGGGTAAATATGTAACCATCTAAGTGAAATGCAAGTGAGAGCAGCACGAATACTCAGGCTGAGACCACTACAAGCTCTGTGTCTGGGAGCCGGTAGCAGCAATAACTATGTGTTTACTATGTGTTTACTATGTTTTATATATATATAATCAGCCTGTAGCCTGTGTGTCTCTCCCCACCCAATGTAACCACGCATATCATGTCCATAACGTCTCATGTCCATGTCAAGCGCGATCATAGCTAAATGCAACAAGTCATAATGTATATAGAATATAAAATCTATGTCAAGTCCTGTATCCTATACAGAATCACCACGAATATCTCGGGAAAATCCTGTCTCATGAATAGTGTCAAGTGTCCTGGGTCATATGGTACTTGATAAGACAAGTACGAGAATATAAAGTGTCACGGATGTCCATCTCTAGATGACCGTACCCAACACTGCGTACAGTGTCGGCACCCGACTGATAATCGGACGCTAAGTACGTCATACGGCCCTAGGTTGAGCATGCACAGTAATATATAAATAAGACAAGAAAATATGTAACAAGAACTGCAATGTTGGCAAGGTACACTTGCCTGATGTTTGAATATCAACTGTCGTCCTGGTATCGGTGGATCCGGTAGGTACTACTCCGAAAGCTGTAATAAATATCACCAACCGTCTTAGAAGATGTCAAACTGCTAGAAATGCCTGTCCTTACGTCCAATTTTGGACACAGGGGCAAAAAGGTCATTTTCGGGCCAAAGCGGGTCCACATGTGGGCCACTTCGCACCGAAAAGCGTGCCGAGGGTAACAGTCTCTAAATGGGACAAACTATGGGTCAAACAACTCTAAATGTCAATACGATCCCAACGGTATGTCCAAATTTGGATTCCGATGAGCCGAACATAATTTGATCCAAAAAGTCAATTGTGGGGCCCGCCAATTGGCGATCTGGTCAACCGTCTCCGAAATGCGTGAAAATTGGGTCACAGGACCAGCGTGTTACCACGAGTCCAGTGGCGCAAGTTTCGTCGTAATCTGACAAGCGTGCACCAAATACTCGTGAGTTCCACAAAAGTGGCGACACGGAATGTGTCCGCGGATACGGCCTGATTCCGGCGCGCACACGCGTCCAAATCAGTCCCCACGAATTTTCACGTGTCCGATTATGCTGCGTGCACCATTCGGTATACTTGGCACACGGCGGGGCGGTCCCGTTTGGCGGGGCGCGCTCCGATCTCCAACTTTTGTAAAACCGTAAAAAGTGGGTGCGCGCAGTTTTGTGACGATTATAATTTTGTCCACAACAATTAATAGCACAAAGTTATTATACAGAAAATAAACTAGGTCATGTAATCTACAGGTATCAAAAAGAATCGTCGAATTCGGATCTCTGTGGTGGGAGATACGAACTCGACAATATGGGTGGTCATCGCAAGTTTCTGCGATTGCAGAATTCTGTCTGCTCGCGCTGACTTGGGCGCTATTTTTCACCTAGGGGCACACGGAATCTGAGGTTGACTATAAAACAAGTATTGGAGAGGGTTGAGGGAAGATCATACCTATGAAAACGGATCTGCGTTTGGATGAGCGAGTCAACGGGAAATCACACCGGAGCGAAGGTGCCTCGAGTGGGAGACTGCAGTTCGCGATGTCGGCGTCGACGGGATGATTGGATGGCTTGGGGAGGCTTCTCTGGCTGCGGTGACGGCTCTAGATGGGAAGGAGAAGTCTAGAGTTTAGGTTAGGGTTTTGGGATGAGACATATATATATATATTTATATTAGGAGAGAGAGAGTTGGAGGTTGGCGGGTCTGGAGAAATCGGGTTGAAGGGGTCTCGGTCCCTAGTGTTGCAGCAAGTTGGCATTGAGTGGCCGGTCAAAGGTCATGTGGGCGGGCTCCCTGCTGGCGGGTGGGATAGGACTTAGGCGCTGAAGGGAATAGGCTAAGGGTTATGGGCGGCTAATGAAGGGAATAGTTAGGAATGTTAACATTTACTATTATTATTATATTATTATTATTAGTATTAGGAATAGAGTTGCTGGCAATTGGCTGAAGTGGGCGTTCTCTTTTGGGAGCAGCAAATTGGGGTATTAAGTTAGTAGTTGATAGTTGGTTATTATTATCACTATGCTTAATTGATATTATATTACAATTATTATTATATTAGTCTATTAACTATTCTTTTCCTTTCCTTTCTTTAAATAAAATATATATATACATATATATATTTGTATATACATATATATATATTTATACTCATAAGAAAATTTATAGATTAGGGTATTGCACATCGTTAGGCTAGCAACTGCTCAAGGGGTCTCCTACATGGAATAAATTCCAAAAAATTCCTGATGGTCCCACAAGTCATCTAAGTGCCCGAACACCTAACATAAAAATTATTAAAAATCTATTTCTCCTATTTAGCTCTAATTACTATAATTTAATTAATAATTAATAAATAAAGGGTATATACGATTTTCTAGGAAGGGGGTTTTACATTCTACCCAACTTATAAAAATTTCGTCCTCGAAATTAAATTAGGGTAGGGCTCTCTCTATCAAGTCTCACTTGATTATAGTCTAAGAATTTCTCTCAAGTGAGCATTACGGTCTCTACCCAACTTAGAATTTACCCATCTATTATCTAAGACTATTCATCCAATAAATCTATGCCCCGACTCATTTAATCATGTTATTGAATCCTCAAGTCTTTAACACCAAACCTATCACCTATGATATTCCCTTAATCATATATAAAAGGGTAGCAATAATGTGACCGGCCTGTGGGGTATATCTAGTACTGTCTATATATCAAACTTATACCAAGCACGAGGTTTCGCCTTTCCGAAATAAGGGAAGACGAAGATCAATAATAAAGAGTTCAAGGGTGAGGTAATAGAATAGAAGTATCGGGATCAAGGCGTTTAAAGAATTCAAATAGAAATGGTCAAGTTGTTGTGGATTGAAATCCTATTCTGGTAATCCTTTGTTCGCATGCTCGTATTAGTACAGTTGTGTAACCGATACAATATGCTCAGACATATCTAGAGGGCAAGTATACTAGTCAACTATATATCTCAATCCACGTGATGTAGTCGTGCGAAGAGCGAACCAAAATGCACTAAGGTTGATCAGACCGTAATACACTGATTCTGAATAGACAATTGTATTAGTGTACATGTCCACTAACACATATGTCATGAACAAGCTCGATAAAGAATAAGCTTGCAAAACTAGGCTATATTAGCAGCATAAGTCAAGGTAGTACAACAAAAAGGGAAGTACGCTAGATGATGATGAAGGAGGTACGACTTAATTCAAGTTCACAAAATAACACAAAATAAGCACAATAACAAAAGACTCTATAATCTCTACAGTTATCATATTAATTCCTTGTCTAAGTCGATAGTCGACAAATTAGGGGTGTGAGCCTCTAAGTTCTATAGTCTGAATAAATCCTATCATCTTATGTTAGCATACAATTAATGCCATTCAGTTACACTTCATCAATGGATCACAAGGGCTATATGATACTAGGTGGTGAGGTATACTACCAACTTATAAGAATTAAACTAATACGGTGACAGTCTTTAGAGGGTCCTACAAAATAATCTTGCACATGTAAAATAGAGCAGAAACTCTTATTAGGGTATATGAGGAAGGATCTTGATACTTATTAGGGTCTCTTAGGGTATCATGCAAGTAATGGTCATCTTAAGTCTTAGTCATAGCGCTCATAGGTCATGTGTCAATCGTAGGGATAGAAGAGTTACTAGCCGTTGAGGAGGAAGGGTCTAACTTGTATCGGGGTGAGGGTACAAATTACATGATTTAAAAATTAAGGGTTAATCATTGGTCAAAATCTACAAGATTAACTCAAACTTATCAATTCTAACTACTAGGCACCAATTTTCAAATTCAAGACTACAGCTATAACCCTAGCAAACTATGGGTCCTTAACAAGGAATAAAATTACTTGGCCTACTATCAGAAGTGTCAGGTGGCACGAATTGAAAGACGGAGGAAAGAAGAACATATTTTAGTCGTTGCGCATTAGCGAACGTTAAGGTCGCAGATGAACAACATAGGAAATTGAAATATGGGGCTCTAGATAATATCATGGTTTTCTAAGGGGAGGTGGTATGCTAGTTGCTATGTTTGAGGTATGATTAGGAAAATATTTTATACATTGCTCTTGGCTTTCTAAGGTACTGTCTGCTTATCTCAAGACAAGAACCTATATCCTAACGCTATCTCACTATGCACATTAGGTTCAGTCCTAACATTCGACCTCGGATTTCTATTGGTTCCTCATGAGTGGGGTCAAACACTAGGGTCAAACATTATGGTAAATTTTCTAACTAACTCTAGTAGTGTCTATACTACCCTCAAGTCTTCATAATTCATCAGGGGGTAATGGTATACCGATCCTAGAGATGAGGAATTCTAGAGTTCCCTAGATATGCTAACTTAGTGGGGTGTCAACACTCTAGTGGTACTCTTAATAGGAATGTTACCTTACTTATCATTCTATCAACAAGGACTTCTATATTCTAGCAGAAGTCTATACTCAAGGAACTGTTAAGGAAGTACAGGAATCAAGCAGGATGCAAATGTTCAAATAGAACAGATAGGAGGAAGATGAATCATAGTCAATTGTGGATGAGATCCTATATTCTAGTCCTAGGTGCAGGCTGGTCTGGTCCCTAAGTTGAAACCGAACTATTTAGTCGCAGACCTGCATGGGCCACCACAAAAACTATGTCACGCCCCAGTCCCAAAATACCATGGGACCGGACGCGTGGCAATGGCCAGCAGTACGCACCGATGGACCAACTCAACATAATGGATCCATCAGGGCATACTTAAGCTGTAAAACAAGTCTACGACAATCATGGCACAACTAATCTCATCCACACAAGATATAAAATATGATCCACAGAATAAATAAGGAATGTAAATCATCATCTAGTCTCACAAAGTACTTCGGGGAACAACCCGATAAATATCTGATACAATGGTTCAATAGACCAGAAAATAAAAGACTGAAATAAATGATAAAAGCTGAGCATAAACATGGATGCTCAAGAGAAGTCTTCAGCTAAGACCTCGTCCTCGGATGGTGGTACAGCTCCTGGATCAGCTCCTGCTCCGGTCCCGTAAACCTCGGGATAACCCTCGTCTGCAAAATCTGGGGACAAAATCCGGATCCAGGTCCTCAGGGGACATAGCAAGGTACAAGAAAGCTCATGCCAATAAATAAATAAACAGTGCAGCAAATAAATAACTAAATAAAACAATGGGGTAAATATGTAACCATCTAAGTGAAATGCAAGTGAGAGAAGCACGAATACTCAGGCTGAGACCACTACAAGCTCTGTGTCTGGGAGCCGGTAGCAGCAATAACTATGTGTTTACTATGTGTTTACTATGTTTTATATATATATAATCAGCCTGTAGCCTGTGTGTCTCTCCCCACCCAATGTAACCACGCATATCATGTCCATAACGTCTCATGTCCATGTCAAGCGCGATCATAGCTAAATGCAACAAGTCATAATGTATATAGAATATAAAATCTATGTCAAGTCCTGTATCCTATACAGAATCACCACGAATATCTCGGGAAAATCCTGTCTCATGAATAGTGTCAAGTGTCCTGGGTGTCACGACCCGCACCCGGTTTAGGGGCACGAGAGCGTGGGTACGTCCAGCCTACGCCGCAGCATCGGCGGTAGAACGCTGTCTAGGTCGAGTACTATCTAAACAATCTCACGCTAGTATCCAACTCCATAAGGAGACTCGGATAATACTATAAAATATTTTCCAACATACTCAATCACAACTACGGCACGATAGGAATTTGAAGAAACAAAAGAGTACAACACAAGACTAATGATAAAACAATCATACCTGTAATCAGTAACAACCAATCTCCAAGTGTCAGAACAAGTCCACTAAGGTCACAGTCTGGAAAAATATTTTCCAGTCAGGAAGGAGCAAAGTACATCTCTAAATAGCAGTTCTATATAAATGACATAAACTATGTAGCAGTTCTAGATGGAAACATACCAGATGCATGTATAAGTACGAGAAATGTACAATGAGAGAAGTACTGGAAATACTGTAAGTAAATGCAGGAAAAGAAATAATATGTCCATGAGCAAGAACTCTATGACTAAGTGTGTGAGTACTAGCTTTAACATGTGATCGGCTTGGGAACTTGATCAGGCTGGTTACATGTGATTAGCTATGGTTCATATAAAGTCAGGCTAACCGTTGGTTAGCTATGGTTCATATAAAGTCAGGCTAACCGTTGGTTAGCTATGGTTCGTATAAAGTCAGGCTAACCGTTGGTTAGCTATGGTGCATGTAGAGATCAGGCTAATCACACGTAACAGCTATGGAGCATATAAATGGTCAGGCCGCACCCGACGTGAGATGTGGGGTGAGCTATGGTGCATATAAAGTTGGGTATGATCACATATCTACACTAAAGTACTCCCCAAACCCCCGACTGGTATAGTAGATCCAATCATGGTACGCTATGGCACAGGATTCCCTAGGAAGGTAGCAAATCTCCCCGGGAATCAGTGTCTGTACATGCACAAGATATCAAGAAAACAAGTCTTGTACAAGCTACACCATAAATAAGGAATAACATCTCATGACGAGATCCGTGTATACCAATCCGTGTAACCAATGTGTCAAGAACATGGATATTTACACTAGATACAGTGAACATAGGAGATATCATAAATTAGAAACTAATCAGAGAATGTACTCGCCTTTGGTCCTTAGCTGGTAATTATTGATGTCCTGTTCCAGAGTATCCCCTGGGTGAACCCACAGTCCTATAAACATATCACAATATCACATTTGCATCAGATGCTATACTAACACACAAACAAAATACTAACTCAGGGGCTATGCCAGGCAGGGCACTAGTCTATTAGGGTCGTCTATTAGAGACATAGAAGTGTACACATTGTACTAACATATACATCAATTACATTTGGTACGAAAATAGATAAGTGTATTTATATATACCTTAAGTAATATTAATACTGTATGTTTAATTACAAATAGCTACTAGGAAATACGTTATACAAGGTATAGTCATAAAAATAAGCCAAGTTAGAATTTTACTATATGTACTAAATTCCAAAGTACAATGACGATGCTAATACATGAATTTAATTTATACCAGTATATATATACTTTTAAAATAAATAATATTTGTATATATATAAGCATAATAATTAATACTTGAATGTATATCTATATAGACATAGTTTATTGAAAAGGGATACAATACGTATTTATATTATACTATACCAATTTATAATTATACCAAAATATATTATTATGCTACATTTATTTACATATACCAAATTATGTTTTTGTTAAACATATACCAATTTACACTTACCAACATATACTGAAAATACAGATATACATATATACCAATTTTATATACAAAATATGTATAACTGTATACTCATAATAGAATTATAACATATATGTATTGTCAACATCATTATTAAATATACTAATACTAATACCAAATTAAGTTCATACTATATATTAAGGGTATACTAAAAATTTATATAAAATATATGTAGTATACCATCATTAAAAATAACAATACAGATACTAAAACATTAATTGAAATTATACCTAGTATTCATTTTATTAATACATATTATATGAATAATTCTATATACAAACATATACAGTAATTAAACTAATAATATAGTGCACATTTATGTATACAAATTCTCTTTAAATAATTACATATACCTGTACATATATACTAATTAAATATTAACCAACTAATTACACGTTAATTAACTACTTACATATAACTAAACTATTTATTATTAAACTAAACTAATTACATTTAATAAATTAATTAAATAAAATAACTAATTACATATTATATATATTACTAACTAATTATATGAAATTATAAACTAATTACATACCAATAAACTAATTATATACACTAAATTGATTTTATAATTTAATTAAACTAATTATAAATTAACTATTACAATACATTAACTATATATTAACTTAAACTAATTACAATGAAATTAACTATTTCATATTCATTAACTATTTATTATTACTTAAACTAATTACAATACATTAATTAAACTAGTTATAAATCAACTAAACAAAGTATTAATTAACTAGACTAATTGTTATTTAATTAACTAATTGTGAATTAATTGAGTATTACATATACACTTAACTAATTACCATACATTAATTAAACTACAGGGACACTGAGTCGAAGAAAGGGGAAAGAGGGAAAGAAGAGGGCTCACAGTGGGGGAAGGTTCTCCGGCGTCGGCGGGGTTCCGCCGGTGGCGGCGCTCGTGCTCGGCGGATCTGCTCGAGGCGCAGCGGCGGCTTCGAGGCGGTGCTCGGCTCGAGGGGAGGCGGCTTCGAGGAGACGTCGGCGGAGCTCGACGACGAACCAGCGGCGGCGTTCGATTCCAGCGGCGGCGGCGTTCGATTCCAGCGGCGGCGGCGGCTGTCGAACTCGGCTCGAGGGTGGGGTGGTCCGAGGCTCCAGCGGCGACGGAACTCGAGGGCGGCTGTCTTGCACCCACCCGCGCTCGACGGATCTGGGCGGCTGTCCGGCTCGACGCGGCCACGGCTCGGCGCACGACGGTTAGGGTTTAGGGTTTTGTGTCGAGGTCGGTGCATCGTGTCGGCTGGACACGATGGGTTCGCTGTATAGTGGGCGTGTCCGGGTGTTGGACACGGGGTGGGTGTTTGCTGTGGTGTGGGGGTTGTGTCCGGGTGTGTCGGACACAGAAATCAGGTTGTAAAGTTGTAACCGGACACAAGAAATAAATGGATACGGTGGGACACCCGGGGTCGGACCCGAGGCCATCACGGCTGACACGGTGATGCTGGACACACGGACACGAGCACACAAGATGATGGTGGCTTTGGCTTTGTGGGAATTTGTGGAGGCTAGCTAATAAATTGGAGATTAGGGTTTCTAGGGAGTGGTGATGAGAACTTAAATAGGGAGAAAGGGTGTGGGATTAAAGGGTTGCGGGTTGGCCCAATAATGAATGGCCCAGAATTAATTATAAAAAAAAGGTTTCTCATGTGGGAAAAATGAGGGTGCTGGCTAGTTAATAGGAAATGGCAATTTGTAAAATTTAAAAGAAAAGATTATAATTTCAGAAATTATTTTAGGAAAGCTACGTAATTTATTTATTTACTATTTCATTAATTATAAAATTTATTTTGAAGAACAACTAGTCCTTTAATTAATGTTATCCAATAAATAATTTTATGATTTCAAGCCAATAAGCATGAAACTAGAGGAATATATATATTATTATTTATTTATTTATTTTGTAATACATCGTCATTTAGGAAAAATGATTTTTATAAAGATTTTTAAATTACCTCCTACAATCAAACCTCGTTCAAAATCAAATAAAATTTCAAGGAGAAATATTTTATAAAACTTGATATTTTAAAAGAAATTAAAATCTAATTATTTTGGAAATTGGAAATCGGAGATTACAAGTCTATCCACCTTAGAAAAATTTCGTCCTCGAAATTTTAGGGATGACTAGGATAGAAAAAAAATTGTTGTTCATAATGATGAATATGTCATTGAAGAAATATTTCTATAAGGAGAATATTTACCAAACAGAAGAAAACATGAAGAAAAGAAAATATGGTTTAAGACAGGAATAACTTGAAGGAATCATGGCTCAGCCTTGAATCCTCTAGAAAGTTTAGGTTTTGGGAAGTAGACACGATCACAAAAACAGATAATTTGAATAATGCACGTTACCTTTTCAAAGTAACTAAACCAAGGAAGATCCAGTATAATTAATGATATAGACATGAAAGTTATAGCTAATTCGAAAGATACGATCGACAATTTGATTTAAGAAACTTAAATACATCCTTCAGAATGTAATCAAGAGACATCTAATCGCCTTTCTTAATTTCTAGGAAAAATAGTCTTTACTACCACCTGAAAATAATCCTTCCTTTTTATCCTCGTTCATTTTACTTTTCTCAATCTTGTGATTCATCATTAACTAATATCTATAAAAGTTTCAAATTTCACAAACTTTATTAGATTAGATCTTAGAATTTCTGAATCAAAATTTATTACCTGTCCAAAATCCTTATCATCAAATTCGAGTTTGTTTATCTTAACATCAACTATACCTCGATTATTTTCTTCAATTTCAAATGTTACTGTCATGGTCAAGATTTAATTTAAATCACAACCTCAATATACCATGATCTTCATTTCATTCCATATTTCTTTATCCGTATGTATAATGTTTCCGAATTTTGAACTAATATATTTTTTTTTTCATCCTCTGAATTTATTATCCCAATGTAAAATTTTTACTACTCAAATCCTCAATATTTTTAATTGAATTCCAGTCGTATCATAATCTCCTCAAATTTTGAATAAATAACTAAATACAAAATTTTACTATCCAATCGTTTTAATTGAAATCCAATCAATGCATATTTATAAAACTTAAAAATCTGCATCCCAAAATTTAACTTTAACACTCATCAATCATCTAACTCAAATTCAATTGATGCTTATTCCAATCTAACTCCTCATCCCAAGAATTTAATTTGACACTATTCCATTTACGATTTTATTTCCTGCTTTTCTTTTTCCTCAATACTCAACGATGCGACGCTTCCAGTATCTTCAATGCAACATTCATACTATATAAAATTTCTATCTTGCAATCAAATAGATAAAATGATAATCTCTCAAATTTTAATAATCAATTCAATCATATCAAGACCTCCTTAAAATTAATAAATCCTCAATTTTTTTGGCTCTGTGAATTTCTTAATTCTCCCTTTAAGTAATTGTTTGCCCTCGAATTTCAATCATACCTCGATTTTCATAAAATCAATGATCCATCAACTCCGTTATAACAACCCCTAAATTCTTTATTTAATTTAATGCTCATCCACAAATTTAATCCTCTTGTCTCTTTTTGTCAGTCATAACCTCGTCATAGATCCTTGCTGCGGTCAAAACCCAATGATCATGGTTTAAGGAAACTCTACCTACAGCCATACAATTTAAGAAAATATAGGTCATGTGTCTTTTGTCATGGTATTTCAGTCTCTGTTAGGGGGTACTACTAGTTATATTTTAACAAGAAAATCATAAATACGAACTACAGCACTTAGGGAAATCAATCAATCAAGAGACGGAAATATTAGAAAAAGAACCTGCTAACATATTACTTGCGGTATCTGCTATCAACCACTTAACTCTAGCACATTCACTAACAAATTCCTATTCATGTACACTGGTACCCATATCAACTAATCATATATTAATATTCATATCTCTCATCTACCAAAATTAATCCTCAAAATAATCGTCAAGGTTTAACTTCCCGATCAACTTAAAATAAAATGTATATACCTCCTCAAAATCAGATACTTCACATCGAAATAAAATTTAATCACTTCTAAAATCTTTGTAGCCTTAACTATGTCTATTGAATCAAATTTAAATCCTCAATATTTTAACAACATAAATCTCAACTCCTTAAAAATTCTGAAATTTAAAATTCATTTCCACCTTTTAATTTATAGCTCCTCAAGGTACATATTAGTGCTCACGGTCTCTGATACTCAAGGTGCACTCAATACCTCTATTGTCTAGAACTGTGTACTAAATTTGTACTGCCCGAATCACTTGCACTATTACCTCCAATGATCAAGGTTATCATCAACCGTGTTTTCTTTCATGATTTCAATTTATGTCAATTGGTATATCATCTAATTATCAACACACAGAGTGCTTACTGTTATTAACGTCATCCTTGACTAATCCTCGATATAGAATCATTAGCACTCTTGGTATTATATCACTAGCTGCGTTAATGGATTATCTCATCAAGCTCATTAGACTCATGATCACCTGTATCCTCTATAACACTCATGTTTCTTTACTCTCATGGGTATGTGTATGGTTCCTCATCTCGATGGTTGTATATGTATTTCCTTCAATCCTTTAAAGCCTATTAAACTAATCCGTGATACGCTTCACAACTTCCATTACTAATCCTGATATTTCTCTACTTATGACATCTCATTAAACCCTTTATACATATACATTTCTTTACCTTTAACATTTCCGATATCAATCATCAAATTCGACATCATGCTCCATAAGTCCTTAACACAATTCCCGGATGCTTAATCGTTTACATAGATCACTCAATTACATAATCATGATTATCCAGGACGGGTAATTGGCTCTGATACTAACTCTGAGAACTATCACCGATACTCTATACTCTCCTTAACTATCAGTCTCTAATGACACTATTCCTAGAATCATTGGTACAAGGTACTATGCTAAGGGCTAACTCTAGATTAAGGCCTACTGCTCACATGTCCAACTAAGAAACACTTACAACTCACCAGCAACACAGTCAATACTAATACAAGACACAAACAATATTACAAGTCACTAATTATCATACTTAACAAGGAATCCTCAAGGAATAGGAGCTCAAAGACTGAATTGAGGACAGAGGGTATCTTTACTGCTAGTAAAGAAAGAAGCGATGGAACAAAGTCCTGAATAACAGAAATAGATAAGTCTTGAGATGATATTTTAAGAACCAATTTAAGATACAACCTGATAATCATACACGTCTATCCGAAATCATGACACTCAGAATCCTCGCCACGCCAGTAAGCATAGATGCGATAAACGACAGGTTCCGTAACTAAGGTATACAACCCTATAATCATGTCATCTAGAATACTCGCCACGCCAACCGGTATGGCTGCGAGAAACTCTAAATCTCATAACTAAAGTATGTACATCCAAGTTAGGTTCCTACGTTCTCGTCACGACAGCTAATATGGCTGCGATAATTTCTAGGTTCCATAACCAAAGTAGACGTTTTACCTTCCTCACTGTCCTCATCAATATATGTCATCAGATGATACCATAAATTCTAGTCCGTAAAAATTCATCTCAATTTGAAATCAACTCAACAACGATACCAAGAATTTAAGTTAATAACTGGTCAACAAGAATCAAACTCAACAATGATACCAAGAATTTAATTTAATAACTGCTCAACAAGAATCAAGTTCAGTAACAACAAGCGAGAGCGGACGGAAACAAGGAAAGATTTAAATTGAAAATAAGATTCTCATGGGGTCATCCCAGGAAATCTTTCAAGAATTTGTGATTGAGTATCCTCTCTCATCCTAGCATCCTATGTCCTATATTCAATAGCAGGCACGTAGTAGTACAACTATGACGTCGCACTACCACGACATCGCACAACTTGCGAAGTCTGACCTGCATGGGCCACCACTAAAAACGTGTCACGACCCGCACCCGATTTAGGGGCACGAGAGCGTGGGTACGTCCAGCCTACGCCGCAGCATCGGCGGTAGAACGCTGTCTAGGTCGAGTACTATCTAAACAATCTCATGCTAGTATCCAACTCCATAAGGAGACTCGGATAATACTATAAAATATTTTCCAACATACTCAATCACAACTACGGCACGATAGAAATTTGAAGAAACAAAAGAGTACAACACAAGACTAATGATAAAACAATCATACCTGTAATCAGTAACAACCAATCTCCAAGTGTCAGAACAAGTCCACTAAGGTCACAGTCTGGAAAAATATTTTCCAGTCAGGAAGGAGCAAAGTATATCTCTAAATAGCAGTTCTATATAAATGACATAAACTATGTAGCAGTTCTAGATGGAAACATACCAGATGCATGTATAAGTACGAGAAATGTACAATGAGAGAAGTACTGGAAATACTGTAAGTAAATACAGGAAAAGAAACAATATGTCCATGAGCAAGAACTCTATGACTAAGTGTGTGAGTACTAGCTTTAACATGTGATCGGCTTGGGAACTTGATCAGGCTGGTTACATGTGATTAGCTATGGTTCATATAAAGTCAGGCTAACCGTTGGTTAGCTATGGTTCATATAAAGTCAGGCTAACCGTTGGTTAGCTATGGTTCATATAAAGTCAGGCTAACCGTTGGTTAGCTATGGTGCATGTAGAGATCAGGCTAATCACACGTAACAGCTATGGAGCATATAAATGGTCAGGCAGCACCCGACGTGAGATGTGGGGTGAGCTATGGTGCATATAAAGTTGGGTATGATCACATATCTACACTAAAGTACTCCCCAAACCCCCGACTGGTATAGTAGATCCAATCATGGTACGCTATGGCACAGGATTCCCTAGGAAGGTAGCAAATCTCCCCGGGAATCAGTGTCTGTACATGCACAAGATATCAAGGAAACAAGTCTTGTACAAGCTACACCATAAATAAGGAATAACATCTCATGACGAGATCCGTGTATACCAATCCGTGTAACCAATGTGTCAAGAACATGGATATTTACACTAGATACAGTGAACATAGGAGATATCATAAATTAGAAACTAATCAGAGAATGTACTCGCCTTTGGTCCTTAGCTGGTAATTATTGATGTCCTGTTCCAGAGTATCCCCTGGGTGAACCCACAGTCCTATAAACATATCACAATATCACATTTGCATCAGATGCTATACTAACACACAAACAAAATACTAACTCAGGGGCTATGCCAGGCAGGGCACTAGTCTATTAGGGTCGTCTATTAGAGACATAGAAGTGTACACATTGTACTAACATATACATCAATTACATTTGGTACGAAAATAGATAAGTGTATTTATATATACCTTAAGTAATATTAATACTGTATGTTTAATTACAAATAGCTACTAGGAAATACGTTATACAAGGTATAGTCATAAAAATAAGCCAAGTTAGAATTTTACTATATGTACTAAATTCCAAAGTACAATGACGATGCTAATACATGAATTTAATTTATACCAGTATATATATACTTTTAAAATAAATAATATTTGTATATATATAAGCATAATAATTAATACTTGAATGTATATCTATATAGACATAGTTTATTGAAAAGGGATACAATACATATTTATATTATACTATACCAATTTATAATTATACCAAAATATATTATTATGCTACATTTATTTACATATACCAAATTATGTTTTTGTTAAACATATACCAATTTACACTTACCAACATATACTGAAAATACAGATATACATATATACCAATTTTATATACAAAATATGTATAACTGTATACTCATAATAGAATTATAACATATATGTATTGTCAACATCATTATTAAATATACTAATACTAATACCAAATTAAGTTCATACTATATATTAAGGGTATACTAAAAATTTATATAAAATATATGTAGTATACCATCATTAAAAATAACAATACAGATACTAAAACATTAATTGAAATTATACCTAGTATTCATTTTATTAATACATATTATATGAATAATTCTATATACAAACATATACAGTAATTAAACTAATAATATAGTGCACATTTATGTATACAAATTCTCTTTAAATAATTACATATACCTGTACATATATACTAATTAAATATTAACCAACTAATTACACGTTAATTAACTACTTACATATAACTAAACTATTTATTATTAAACTAAACTAATTACATTTAATAAATTAATTAAATAAAATAACTAATTACATATTATATATATTACTAACTAATTATATGAAATTATAAACTAATTACATACCAATAAACTAATTATATACACTAAATTGATTTTATAATTTAATTAAACTAATTATAAATTAACTATTACAATACATTAACTATATATTAACTTAAACTAATTACAATGAAATTAACTATTTCATATTCATTAACTATTTATTATTACTTAAACTAATTACAATACATTAATTAAACTAGTTATAAATCAACTAAACAAAGTATTAATTAACTAGACTAATTGTTATTTAATTAACTAATTGTGAATTAATTGAGTATTACATATACACTTAACTAATTACCATACATTAATTAAACTACAGGGACACTGAGTCGAAGAAAGGGGAAAGAGGGAAAGAAGAGGGCTCACAGTGGGGGAAGGTTCTCCGGCGTCGGCGGGGTTCCGCCGGTGGCGGCGCTCGTGCTCGGCGGATCTGCTCGAGGCGCAGCGGCGGCTTCGAGGCGGTGCTCGGCTCGAGGGGAGGCGGCTTCGAGGAGACGTCGGCGGAGCTCGACGACGAACCAGCGGCGGCGTTCGATTCCAGCGGCGGCGGCGTTCGATTCCAGCGGCGGCGGCGGCTGTCGAACTCGGCTCGAGGGTGGGGTGGTCCGAGGCTCCAGCGGCGACGGAACTCGAGGGCGGCTGTCTTGCACCCACCCGCGCTCGACGGATCTGGGCGGCTGTCCGGCTCGACGCGGCCACGGCTCGGCGCACGACGGTTAGGGTTTAGGGTTTTGTGTCGAGGTCGGTGCATCGTGTCGGCTGGACACGATGGGTTCGCTGTATAGTGGGCGTGTCCGGGTGTTGGACACGGGGTGGGTGTTTGCTGTGGTGTGGGGGTTGTGTCCGGGTGTGTCGGACACAGAAATCAGGTTGTAAAGTTGTAACCGGACACAAGAAATAAATGGATACGGTGGGACACCCGGGGTCGGACTCGAGGCCATCACGGCTGACACGGTGATGCTGGACACACGGACACGAGCACACAAGATGATGGTGGCTTTGGCTTTGTGGGAATTTGTGGAGGCTAGCTAGTAAATTGGAGATTAGGGTTTCTAGGGAGTGGTGATGAGAACTTAAATAGGGAGAAAGGGTGTGGGATTAAAGGGTTGCGGGTTGGCCCAATAATGAATGGCCCAGAATTAATTATAAAAAAAAGGTTTCTCATGTGGGAAAAATGAGGGTGCTGGCTAGTTAATAGGAAATGGCAATTTGTAAAATTTAAAAGAAAAGATTATAATTTCAGAAATTATTTTAGGAAAGCTACGTAATTTATTTATTTACTATTTCATTAATTATAAAATTTATTTTGAAGAACAACTAGTCCTTTAATTAATGTTATCCAATAAATAATTTTATGATTTCAAGCCAATAAGCATGAAACTAGAGGAATATATATATTATTATTTATTTATTTATTTTGTAATACATCGTCATTTAGGAAAAATGATTTTTATAAAGATTTTTAAATTACCTCCTACAATCAAACCTCGTTCAAAATCAAATAAAATTTCAAGGAGAAATATTTTATAAAACTTGATATTTTAAAAGAAATTAAAATCTAATTATTTTGGAAATTGGAAATCGGAGGTTACACTGGGTCATATGGTACTTGATAAGACAAGTACGAGAATATAAAGTGTCACGGATGTCCATCTCTAGATGACCGTACCCAACACTGCGTACAGTGTCGGCACCCGACTGATA
Organism: Iris macrosiphon; assembly: GCA_036927795.1. Lineage (NCBI taxonomy): Eukaryota > Viridiplantae > Streptophyta > Magnoliopsida > Asparagales > Iridaceae > Iris > Iris macrosiphon. The sequence goes on from JAYESA010000005.1 coordinate 215,045,458, forward strand.
ATCGGACGCTAAGTACGTCATACGGCCCTAGGTTGAGCATGCACAGTAATATATAAATAAGACAAGAAAATATGTAACAAGAACTGCAATGTTGGCAAGGTACACTTGCCTGATGTTTGAATATCAACTGTCGTCCTGGTATCGGTGGATCCGGTAGGTACTACTCCGAAAGCTGTAATAAATATCACCAACCGTCTTAGAAGATGTCAAACTGCTAGAAATGCCTGTCCTTACGTCCAATTTTGGACACAGGGGCAAAAAGGTCATTTTCGGGCCAAAGCGGGTCCACATGTGGGCCACTTCGCACCGAAAAGCGTGCCGAGGGTAACAGTCTCTAAATGGGACAAACTATGGGTCAAACAACTCTAAATGTCAATACGATCCCAACGGTATATCCAAATTTGGATTCCGATGAGCCGAACATAATTTGGTCCAAAAAGTCAATTGTGGGGCCCGCCAATTGGCGATCTGGTCAACCGTCTCCGAAATGCGTGAAAATTGGGTCACAGGACCAGCGTGTTACCACGAGTCCAGTGGCGCAAGTTTCGTCGCAATCTGACAAGCGTGCACCAAATACTCGTGAGTTCCACAAAAGTGGCGACACGGAATGTGTCCGCGGATACGGCCTGATTCCGGCGCGCACACGCGTCCAAATCAGTCCCCACAAATTTTCACGTGTCCGATTATGCTGCGTGCACCATTCGGTATACTTGGCACACGGCAGGGCGGTCCCGTTTGGCGGGGCACGCTCCGATCTCCAACTTTTATAAAACCGTAAAAAGTGGATGCGCGCAGTTTTGTGACGATTACAATTTTGTCCACAACAATTAATAGCACAAAGTTATTATACAGAAAATAAACTAGGTCATGTAATCTACAGGTATCAAAAAGAATCGTCGAATTCGGATCTCTGTGGTGGGAGATACGAACTCGACAATATGGGTGGTCATCGCAAGTTTCTGCGATTGCAGAATTCTGTCTGCTCGCGCTGACTTGGGCGCTATTTTTCACCTAGGGGCACACGGAATCTGAGGTTGACTATAAAACAAGTATTGGAGAGGGTTGAGGGAAGATCATACCTATGAAAACGGATCTGCGTTTGGATGAGCGAGTCAACGGAAAATCACACCGGAGCGAAGGTGCCTCGAGTGGGAGACTGCAGTTCGCGATGTCGGCGTCGACGGGATGATTGGATGGCTTGGGGAGGCTTCTCTGGCTGCGGTGACGGCTCTAGATGGGAAGGGGAAGTCTGGAGTTTAGGTTAGGGTTTTGGGATGAGACATATATATATATATATTTATATTATGAGAGAGAGAGTTGGAGGTTGGCGGGTCTGGAGAAATCGGGTTGAAGGGGTCTCGGTCCCTAGTGTTGCAGCAAGTTGGCATTGAGTGGCCGGTGAAAGGTCATGTGGGCGGGCTCCCTGCTGGCGGGTGGGATAGGACTTAGGCGCTGAAGGGAATAGGCTAAGGGTTATGGGCGGCTAATGAAGGGAATAGTTAGGAATGTTAACATTTACTATTATTATTATATTATTATTATTAGTATTAGGAATAGAGTTGCTGGCAATTGGCTGAAGTGGGCGTTCTCTTTTGGGAGCAGCAAATTGGGGTATTAAGTTAGTAGTTGATAGTTGGTTATTATTATCACTATGCTTAATTGATATTATATTACAATTATTATTATATTAGTCTATTAACTATTCTTTTCCTTTCCTTTCTTTAAATAAAATATATATATACATATATATATTTGTATATACATATATATATATTTATACTCATAAGAAAATTTATAGATTAGGGTATTGCACATCGTTAGGCTAGCAACTGCTCAAGGGGTCTCCTACATGGAATAAATTCCGAAAAATTCCTGATGGTCCCACAAGTCATCTAAGTGCCCGAACACCTAACATAAAAATTATTAAAAATCTATTTCTCCTATTTAGCTCTAATTACTATAATTTAATTAATAATTAATAAATAAAGGGTATATACGATTTTCTAGGAAGGGGGTTTTACAAGAGCAGTAGAGTTATGTATAGAGTTGATGCCAGAAGCAGAACCTGTGTCTCAGAAGGTGTACCATATGTTGCTATCAGAACTTGATCAGTTATATCGACACGTAAAAAAACTGAAGGTAAAGAAGTTTATTCGGACAAGTGCCTCACCGTGGAGAGCACCAGCAGTATTGGTGAAGACAAAGGATGGATCGACGTGGTTGTGTATGGATTATAGACGGCATAATGTAGTAACCATGAAGAACAAGTACCCACTACCGAGAATTGGTGATTTGTTTGACCAGTTAAGTGGAGCATGAGTCTTCTCCAAGATAGATTTATGATCAGGATATCATCATGTGTGAGTCCGGGAGCAGGATATACCGAAGACAATATTTAGGTCTCGATATGCACATTACGAATTCTTAGTTATGCCATTCGGACAGACTAATGCTCCAGCAATATTCATGGACTTGATGAACCGTATTTTCATGCCATACTTAGACCAATTTTTGGTAGTATTAATCGAAGACATCCTGGTATATTCTCGTAATAAGGAGGAGCATGAAGAACATCTCAGGATAGTGCTGCAAACTTTGAGGGAGCACAAGTTATATGGAAAGCTTAGTAAGTGTGAGTGGTTGGATCAAATATCCTTTCTTTGACACATTATTTTTGGAGCAGGAGTGTCAGTTGATCCCAAGAAGATAGAAGTAGTAGAGAACTCGCAAATTCTAAAGACAGTAGCAGAAGTGCGTAGTTTTCTAGGCTTGGCAAGATACTACAGAAGATTTGTGTCAGATTTTGCTAAAATATCGGCACCATTGACTCGATTGACACACAAGAAAGTTAAATTTGTATGGTTAGCGAAATATCAGATAGCCTTTGAAGAGTTGAAGAAGAAGTTAATCTCTGCACCAATCCTTACTCTTCTAGCATGATCCGGAGGATTCACTGTGTACTGTGTTCCATCAGGCAAGGGACTTGGATGTGTTTTGATGCAACAAGGAAGAGTGATAGCGTATGCTTCTCGGCAGCTCAGAGATCACAAGAATAACTATCCAACTTATGATTTGGAGCTAGCAGAAGTTGTATTTGCACTTAAGCTATGGAGGCACTACTTATATAGCGATCGAGTAGAAATATTAACAGATCATAAGAGTTTGAAGTATGTGTTCACGCAGAAGGACCTAAATATGAGGCAGAGAAGGTGGCTAGAGTTATTAAAAGATTATGACGTGGATCTTCAGTACCATTTAAGCAAGGCTAATGTAGTAGCTAGTGCACTTAGTAGAAGAGGTGGAGCATTTATGTTGATTACTCAGAAACATATTCTAGAAAACTTAATAGAGATGGGTATCGAGATAGTACTTCTACATAGTACAGGAGTTCAGGCTAGCCTACAGATTCAGTCAGCTTTGGTAGATAGAATCAAGCTAGCTCAGGCAAAGGACCCGAAGATTCAAAAGCTACGAGAAGAATATGAGTTAGGTCTTTGGAAGGAGTTGACAATACATGCAAATGAGACATTGAGGTTTGGAAATTGTCTATGCATACCGAGCGAGGATATTCGGCAAGAAGTTATGACTGAAGCACACAGTTTCCAGTATTCCATTCATCCGGGAGGCACGAAGATGTACCAAGATATCAAGCAACACTTTTGGTGGAACGGGATGAAGAGAAAAATAGCATTCTTCGAATCGCAATGTCTGATATGTCAGCAAGTGAATTTTACTTTACCAAACAGTATAATGGTAGGAATTGGAACCTTGTCAATTCAAACAATTTTACCTTACCAAATAGTGTAATGGTAGGAAATGGAAAATCTAGCTCCAATTCCAACCTACCAAACTCGGCCTTAAGAGCATCAATATTAAGGCTCTTCCCAATTTCTATATTACAGTTTCAGAATGTAGGAGTTCGTTTTGTAGAATAATAAGGTTCAATTGGAGTCTCATGATGGCCCCGTCTCTATTTAGAATGTAGGAGCTCATTTTGTAGAACAATAAAGCTCAATTAGTGCCCTATAATGGTTCCAACTCATTTTGGTTTTGAAAATGAGGGAGAAAAAAATAGTTCAAACGTGTTCCAACCCATTTTCTATTATTCCTACATGACCTTCAACTCATTTATTTTAATAAATTTGTGTCTCAAGATGCTTTTACAGTCCCATCTATTGGAGATGCTCTAAGCCATAGTCGGTGACCAAAGTAGCCCAACAAGAGCTGATCAATTGTGGTGGTATCCTTAGAGCATCAATAGTAAGGCTCATCTCAATTTTTAGATTTTAGATTCAGAATGTAGTAGCTCGTTTTGTAGACTAGTAAACCTCAATTAGAGCCACATAATGGTTCTATTCTATTTTAGTTTTGAAAAAGATTATACCATTTTTCATTATTCCCAAATAGTCCCAATCCATTCTAAATTTATTTTTCTTATCATATATTTATGTCCCAATATACATTTTTAGCCCCCATCTATTGGATATGATAAGAAATGTATTTATTTGTGGAAAGTTAGAGGCGGTACCAATTAAAAACAAAATAAGAGGGAAAAAATTAACTTTTGTGGTTTGGACATATGCAACACTGACTACTAGATGCTCTTGTAAGAAGGAACAATAATATATCTATACTACTATATAACATGAAAAGTTAAGCTTCACCATGAAAGTTTTGTTCCAAAAATATCATGCATATGTTTACTAATTAAAATGATTCACTAAATATAATAGGAGAAAATAGGTAATTACAGAAGGTGTCTTTTGGTCTTTCTAAATAGTCTTCGTCTTGCATTCGTGTGTAAAATAATATTAATATCATAATAAATCTATACTACTGTATAATAGAAAAAGTTAAGACTTTACCATGAAAGCTTTTGTTTAAAAATGCTCTTATCTATGTTTACTAATTAAAATTGTTCATTAAGTTTAGCATGAGTAGGTAGGTAATTATGTACAGGAAAAAGCATTAAGAGTATATGTTGTTTGAATTTAATGGTTTTGCTATTTCCAAGTAGTATGAATTACTACTTGCAACGCACGTACATATATACTAGTAGTACTTAATGGAGTTGTTAGAACTAGAGGTAGGAGTAGAAGAATATGGTTTGAAGTGAAATAATAAAATAAATTTTGTTAAGAGTTACGGAGGACATGACCCTAAATAGAGGAGCCGAATGGAAGGAAGATTCAAACAGACAACCCCAAGAATTTGGGATTAAGATTTTGTTGTTTTTATTTATTTATTTTTATCACCGAGTGTCCTCCTCTGAGGAATTGATTTACCAACATCAAGTTTTTGTCAATATTCACCACAAATGCGCATAGATAAATTTACTGGAGCAAGTAGGTTACGACTTTCCCAGAGCTCTTCAGACTTCTTATCAAAGACTGCAATACGGTATAAATACACTGTGACATTGTAATTTATATATAACAGGAAACAAATACTGTATCAATGATTTAACTATTCAAAACTAGAGGTCTTTGCTTATGAAGAAGCAAAAGTAGAGGTCGTTATGTTGGAGTGGATGGGGTTCCCAACCTATGTGGAGAACATTCCGGAGTGCGACGAACGCCGTCTGTGATCAGAGAAGCTCGGAAAAGCGACGAGAGCCATTCGAGAGATTGAAGAAGCTCGGGAGGAAGGAGGAGCAACTGTTGTACAGAGGGAGACAGAGTTTGAGCCGAACTCGGTCCGAACTCGGTCCGAGTTCAGTTAGGGTGCTCCAGAAGCTCCAGAAAGTTGTCTTCGTTTACTCGCAAATCACCGACTCGGCCGAATTCAGTCCGAGTTCGGTCAGCGGGCTGGACTTTCTTAGGTGTTTTATACACCATTGGATCGTATCCTACGGTCCAGGATTAGTTGCGGGTTTATAGGGTATATATTAGGTTTTCCTAAACCTAATTCCTATCTAATTGTAACATATCATCTCAAGAAAGAGGAGAAAAGGAGACAAGAGTGCAATTGCAACTTTGGGAAAGAGAAAGAGGGATTGGAGGCCGTTTCGGAGAAGGAGATCATTTTTTTGGTAATTTCTCATTATCTTCTATCTTCGTGGTGTGATCTATTTTCTATTCCTAAGTGTTGTGGTGATCCGTGTTGGATCGGGAGGAGCTTGTAGAGGGTGTATTCTTATTATTCCATTAGTGGAGATTCTTTAGGGTTGGACTCCGATCGTCCCGTAGATTTTCTCACAAGGGTTTTTCACGTCAAAATTCTTTGTGCCTGCGTAGATTATTTTTCTGTGGTTTGGTGTTTGGTTTGTGCGTTGTATTGCTCGGTTCTTTCGCAGGTACTCTCTGGTTTGGGGGAATGTTTCCGCGCTTCTTTCCCAACAGTGTGGTATCAAAGCCAGGTCCTGGAATTTCAGAAGGGTATCAGGAGTTGATAGGCAAACCAGGGAGGAAATATGGACGCGAAGCCAGTGCGCATGCTAAACCTGAACGGTACCAACTATCATTACTGGAGGAGCAAGATGAAGGATCTGTTATTTGTCAAGAAGCTGCATCTGCCGATATTTGCTTCCGAGAGGCCCAGTGACAAATCCGAAGATGACTGAAATTTCGAGCATATACAGGTATGTGGGTACATCAGGCAGTTCGTTGACAAGAACGTGTACAACCACGTTGCCAGTATTGAGCACGCGAGGACACTGTGGGATAAGCTGGAATCTTTGTATACGAAGAAGACCGGGATAAATAAATTGTTCCTGGTCCGGATGATGATGGATCTGCGGTACAAAGATGTGACGTTTATTACGGATCACTTGAGTGAGTTCCAGGGCGTGGTGGACCAGCTATCCTCGATGGGTGTCAAGTTCGATGACATGGTTCAGGGACTATGGATGCTGTGTACATTGCCAGACTTATGGGAGACCGTACGAGTGTCTATGATCGCTTCTGCTCCGGAAGGCGTGGTCAGTCTCGAGTTTGCGAAGAGCGGGGTACTGAATGAAGAGATGCGAAGACGTTCTCAGGGAACTTCATCCACATCCCACTCAGAGGCACTTGTTTCAGAGAGCTGCGGAAGGGGTAAAAGCAGGGGTCCAGGCGGCGACAAAGAAAAAAAAGGAAAAGGTCCAAGGGTCGGTACGAGGACTCGGAGTGTTACCATTGTGGCAAGAAGGGCCACATCAAGCGGAACTGTTTCGCTTGGAAGAGAGAAGAAGGACGACAAGGAAAAGCAAAGTGAGAACACTACAGCGGCGGCCTCGACACATGGAGGCGACGTGATCATTATAGGTAATGAGGTAGTTATGAACCTCGTCTGCGATGACAACTCTTGGTTGGTGGACTCAGGTGCTTTAGCACACGTATCTCACAATAGGGCACTATTTGCTACTTACACAACATGCGACTGTGGAGTGTTGAAGATAGGCAATAGATGTCACGCCTCGATTCTGTTGAATCGATAATCGTCCCTCGGGCGTGACCGCCGTGCGGGCCTAGGTTGCGCACCACACAAGGCTAAAGTATTTTTGCACAACGAGCACATATTCAGAGTACGCAGATAAATTGAAACACAAGTTGGGACATGAAAAAGTTCTCTTTATTGATATGAACATCTATTATAAACTCTTGAATGAGTCAGCTAATTGCCGCACGGTCTTACAAAGTGTTGACACAAAATAAGATAGCAGTCATGTACATTACATCCCTTTACTAAACTTTAAAATGTAAGACCTCATGGAGGGATGACGGCTTTCCCTCTGAGCTGCATTGTGTTTGGGTTGCAAGCTCTTGCTTCAAAATGCTTCAAGGGGCGCGATCTGAACACGCCTACAGCTGGACTGGATTGGGAAGACGACTTCAACTCCTCGCTCGGATCTCCTTAGTACAGGGAACAGGTTTCAACGAGGGTCAGTACATCGAAATATACTGGTGAAGGCGAGCTAACCCAACTATACCAATCAACACGTTTATATGAAGCATGCATATTATTTGTGGTCTTTCTATCTTGTCTTAGTTCATTTTACAAGCAGCAGTATATATATAAACTACTGAAATGAACTTGCCACCGTTCGGTGGCTTTTACCTATCCGTCTGAACCACCTGCACAATACTTACCATGCCTTCCCTGCCACGAAGACACAAGTTAGCTTGTAACAGGTTTAGATATACGAGGGGATCACTGGCGTATGCCATAATGGACACTAGTCACTAGCGAGAATGGTATGCAGCGAAAGTACAATAGGCGCTACAAGCCATCTCGTCCAGCACAATAGACTATACAATAGAGTTTCGCCCGGTTCGGATCGGTGCCAGTGCCCCAGCAACTGTCCGCAGGAACTAATGACCTTGTGCACAAGTTGTCCGTGATCAAACGGTATGTTTACTAAGTTAACAGTTCATGCAGTTGAGGCAACACGAGTACAAGACAAGTAGCATTGCATGATTTTGTTTTGCATAGCCTCCTTGAACAATTTGAAGCAAAGTATGACATGTTCTATACATAGCACAATTTATAGAAAAAGTATGCATTCTAACTAAAATTGAAGCATATGATGAACATTTGAATGAACTAGCATGCAATAGATAACCGTTCACAAGTTTAGTTGACAAGCAATAATAGTCCAAGTCTATTCCCATTTTATCGTGACATCTTTTAGTTATTACTTGGTATCGTTTGATCGGGGCAACAAGAATGCAAGATTTTTTGGTGTGAAGGCTTGGAAGAAGGGCCAACTGAATCGAATATAAGCCACTCACTTAGTTGGTTGGAAGGGAGAAGAAAAACGGTGCTTCAGGACTCCGCTCGCGCGTCGTCTACTGCTCGTTCACTTGCATTGCCACGAACAGCTGATCAATACCTCTGCCATTCTTTCCAATCTCGGAATTGAAGTGCATTTCACGAACGAAAACAATGAAATCCATCGAAACCGTTCAAGAAAATGCAAGCAAATCCGAAAACCAACTCAAGGCACGAAAGCAACAAGCGATAGCGAAAACTGTGGCAACAAAGATGCAGCGGAGAGCTTCCTCCTAACTCTGCCGCTAAGTCGATCCCGGGGGCACGGTCCACTGAATATGGGAATCGATTTCGAAGAAGCAAATCCATAAAGAGGATGGGTTCTTATTTCAATCTATCCCGATCGAACGATACCGTCTTGTATTTCTTAGCCGCGCTCCCCGAATAGGGGGAACGGGGCACCACATGTAATGCCCCGCTCCGAACGGTTACTTATGGAACACTACGCTGCTTCGACTCGGTTGAGAATCGAGTCTCGGGGAAACCTTACCGAATCAACACGGACGAAGTGCAATGAACCCTTCGAATTAATCGAACGGCTTCTATTGAAATAAGTCCAAGAGTTTTGTTGGTTGCTTTGCTTCTTGGTTTTGTGTTGCTTTGTGTTTTGAGTTGCTTTCGATGACTTGGTTTTCATGATTTCGCTTTCTCGCTTGCGCGTTCTTTCGAATCGTAAAGGAAAGAGATTGAAGTATGCTAACCAAGTATTGTTGCATTTTCAGGACGCATAACCAAGGAGTGAACGTCGCTTAGGCTTTCCCATCCCCTCGTTCGGTTCATTAGGTGAGTGGCTTAGGCCCTTCGATGAATCCTTTAGTCTGCATGCCTAAATAAAGAATCTCTAGTTCACTTGAAATTATGTTGCCTCACTAAAAAGATAAGCTAAAGATAAAAGAAAGTATTGCATGCTTCGTGTATTGAACTGCTACCTTACTAGTTGCTTATTGTCCCTTGTATGCTGTGCCTCGAGTATTATAGCTGGAAAACTCTGGACATGATCTAGAAAAGAGAAAAGAAGAGATAGACTTGCTTGCTCATTGTTCATCAGTTGCATGATAGCATATTTTCTGATAGGAGCTTGCATTCATGCATTTGGTCAGGACAACTTGTGCACAAGGATTATCTCTCGGGCGGTCCCTGGGGCACTGGGGATCGTTCGGCCGGAAAGAGATCTAGATACCCTGAGGCGTGAACGTCCTTACTTACGGGAGGGTAGACTCGTCCATTAGTGAGATGGGCTTGTACGTCCCAACTGCTAATCCCGTGGAGGGGACCATCATATAGTTAGGGCGCATGCTAGATTTACCTTCTTGCATACCTAACAAATTGATGCCTACTTTTCGATTTATAAGTTATTCATATGCAATATTGTGGCTAACTTGTGTGTCTGCTGCAGGGATAACCGCTCGGCCGTGGGTAAGAAATATCATATGCACTTGCTTTATATTGTCTATGTTTCCTAGCATGAATTGTTAAAAAGAAACTAGACAACCAGAAAGACCACTTAATAATGCTAGCTTCATATGCTTACTTAGTGTGGATTTCTAAGGTGAGTTTGGCCACGGTCGCTCACCAGTATATGTGGTAGTACTGACCCACGTTTGTGGGCAAATATCCAGGTACTGGAAGCGAGAGTCTGGCAAGCATCCTGAACCTGAACCAGCGTGTGCGCACCCTTCCTTAGGACTGTGTTCGTGCTGCTTCCTTCGCTGCTTACCTCTCCAGTGGGCTACTCTCCTTCTGCTAGATGTTTTGGTTATTTTGGTCCTACTACAAGGGCATAATGTAATGGGCGTTGTGGCTAGTTTTGGGAATGTAAAAAGAGTTGTAAGCCTTCTAAGGCATATTTTGTAACTCAGCCAAGCAAACCTTTGTAATCCAAATCTTCAGTATTCAATAAAAAGAAAGTATTTTGTGTGCTATCAAATGTGTTCTACTTTGGTTCTCTGCGTTTTACTCTGTGCCTATAAATGTATATTTTCGTCTAACTTGTCTTGTGCAGGTACGTTGCCTGGTGCAAGCGCAACTTAGGCTTGCACGGCATCGCGCCCAAGCGAGGACGAACGGTTCCGTAGGGACCAAGCGAGGACGAATGGTTCCGTAGGGACCAAGCGAGGACGATAGGCCCTACGGGATCGGCCCCTACGGGATCGGGGCGCGACAGGTGGTATCAGAGCATGGCTTTACGTCCTTGGCCTCTTCAAACATCGTCTTCGAAAAGGATATAAGTTTTCAAGCGATTTCAAAAGTCCCGAATTTCGAAAATTGATTTCGAATCTATAAGAAGTAAATCGAGGGAGAAAGGTCCCTAAGAGTATGAAAACCCAACGTCCCATGCAATAAGTCTATAATACGTTATGAGACTAATGCAAGCTACTCTCTTTTGCAGCAAAGATGACAAGAACAGGTGCTGGTAACCCTGAGTCATCGCGCGCAGCTAGCGTGAGCGATGATCAAATGGATAGATTGATTGCAATGTTACAGAATCAAAACGATCGTCATGCTGCGCAACAAGAACGATTCGAGGCTCAGCAGCAACGAGCTGATGCTAGAGCCTTGGCACAACAAAAGCAGCTTGACTCCCTGACGCAGATAGTGACAACACTAGCAGCGAACAGTGGTGCATCTGGCACCGCCGCAACACCTGTGACTGCCCCGACCATGCCTCAAGGCGCAGGATTAGCAGAAACAAACGAGCCTCCTCGCGCGGCCGGAAAGTCTACCTTTAAAGGCGCTGAGTTCCTGAAGTTGAACCCTCCGGAGTTTGAAGGTAGGACCACGCCGGATAAGGTGATGGACTGGGTCGCAAAGATGGAGAGCTTGTTTAGCTTTGCCTCAATACCTGCGAACAAGAGGGTGGCGTGCGCAGATATGCAGTTGCGGTTACGAGCACACGATTGGTGGGAAGTCAAGAAGGCAGACCTCGCCACCAAGCATCAGGACGGTAGGATCACTTGGGGAATGTTCAAGGAAGCATTCCTTGCACATTTCCTCCCGCCAGCTGTCAGGCAGAGAAAAGAAGACGAGTTCACCGAACTTAAGCAAGGGAGCATGTCCATCGAAGATTATGAGTCGGAATTCTCCAAACTTGCTAAGTTCGCTAGCTCGATGATTCCCGACGAGGGAGCCCGCACACATCGGTTCATAAAAGGCTTAAACGATAACCTAAGAAAAGATGTTATAAACCGGGAGTGCAAAACCTATATACAAGCCTTTGAGGCAGCCGTGCAGAATGAGCAGTTCACTCCGCAAAATGCTCCAGAAAGGGCACCGGCTCCTCGAAACCCTCCTGCTAAAAGATACCATGATGGAGAAAAGAAAACAACGGGCGAGCGGCGCCCAGGTCCTATATGCATTTACTGCCACAAACCAGGCCATACCATAGATATTTGTCGTGGTGCAAATAATGAGTGTTATAACTGCGGGGAAAAAGGGCATCAGGCAGTGAACTGCCAAAACAAGAGGGTTCCGCCGCCATACCCGAATGGAAACAACAAGACTGCTCGGGTTGAGACTCAGACCCCTCCGGGTCCTGCTCTGGAACCAACTGATCAGATAAGAAGGCCTAGAGTGTATCAGTTAAATATTGAGCGTGATGAGAGCGGACACGATGTTGGTGAGTCTTATTCCTTTGAACTCTTGATGCTTGATCCTCGCCTCCTTGATTTCTTAAGTTTCGTGGACGAAACTTCTTCTCAGTGGGGTAGTATGTAATGCCCCGCTCCGAACGGTTACTTATGGAACACTACGCTGCTTCGACTCGGTTGAGAATCGAGTCTCGGGGAAACCTTACCGAATCAACACGGACGAAGTGCAATGAACCCTTCGAATTAATCGAACGGCTTCTATTGAAATAAGTCCAAGAGTTTTGTTGGTTGCTTTGCTTCTTGGTTTTGTGTTGCTTTATGTTTTGAGTTGCTTTCGATGACTTGGTTTTCATGATTTCGCTTTCTCGCTTGCGCGTTCTTTCGAATCGTAAGGGAAAGAGATTGAAGTATGCTAACCAAGTATTGTTGCATTTTCAGGACGCATAACCAAGGAGTGAACGTCGCTTAGGCTTCCCCATCCCCTCGTTCGGTTCATTAGGTGAGTGGCTTAGGCCCTTCGATGAATCCTTTAGTCTGCATGCCTAAATAAAGAATCTCTAGTTCACTTGAAATTATGTTGCCTCACTAAAAAGATAAGCTAAAGATAAAAGAAAGTATTGCATGCTTCGTGTATTGAACTGCTACCTTACTAGTTGCTTATTGTCCCTTGTATGCTGTGCCTCAAGTATTATAGCTGGAAAACTCTGGACATGATCTAGAAAAGAGAAAAGAAGAGATAGACTTGCTTGCTCATTGTTCATCAGTTGCATGATAGCATATTTTATGATAGGAGCTTGCATTCATGCATTTGGTCAGGACAACTTGTGCACAAGGATTATCTCTCGGGCGGTCCCTGGGGCACTGGGGATCGTTCGGCCGGAAAGAGATCTAGATACCCTGAGGCGTGAACGTCCTTACTTACGGGAGGGTAGACTCGTCCATTAGTGAGATGGGCTTGTACGTTCCAACTGCTAATCCCGTGGAGGGGACCATCATATAGTTAGGGCGCATGCTAGGTTTACCTTCTTGCATACCTAACAAATTGATGCCTACTTTTCGATTTATAAGTTATTCATATGCAATATTGTGGCTAACTTGTGTGTCTGCTGCAGGGATAACCGCTCGGCCGTAGGTAAGAAATATCATATGCACTTGCTTTATATTGTCTATGTTTCCTAGCATGAATTGTTAAAAAGAAACTAGACAACCAGAAAGACCACTTAATAATGCTAGCTTCATATGCTTACTTAGTGTGGATTTCTAAGGTGAGTTTGGCCACGGTCGCTCACCAGTACATGTGGTAGTACTGACCCACGTTTGTGGGCAAATATCCAGGTACTGGAAGCGAGAGTCTGGCAAGCATCCTGAACCTGAACCAGCGTGTGCGCACCCTTCCTTAGGACTGTGTTCGTGCTGCTTCCTTCGCTGCTTACCTCTCCAGTGGGCTACTCTCCTTCTGCTAGATGTTTTGGTTATTTTGGTCCTACTACAAGGGCATAATGTAATGGACGTTGTGGCTAGTTTTGGGAATGTAAAAAGAGTTGTAAGCCTTCTAAGGCATATTTTGTAACTCAGCCAAGCAAACCTTTGTAATCCAAATCTTCAGTATTCAATAAAAAGAAAGTATTTTGTGTGCTATCAAATGTGTTCTACTTTGGTTCTCTGCGTTTTACTCTGTGCCTATAAATGTATATTTTCGTCTAACTTGTCTTGTGCAGGTACGTTGCCTGGTGCAAGCGCAACTTAGGCTTGCACGGCATCGCGCCCAAGCGAGGACGAACGGTTCCGTAGGGACCAAGCGAGGACGAATGGTTCCGTAGGGACCAAGCGAGGACGATAGGCCCTACGGGATCGGCCCCTACGGGATCGGGGCGCGACACCACATCCTACCCAACTAATTGGAAGTTTCGTCCACGAAACTTAGGAATAGAACCTACCTCTAGGAAACATTATGTTGAGGATGGCGGTCATGACGCAACGGACAGTCACGAACTGCATGGTTTGATTCGCCACAGGCTAGGCATAACCCAAGTTTCAGACGACATTTATCCTTCGTATGCCCCGGACCGCCTGCAGAAGTGACATAGTCCATCTAAATTTTCTCTTTGCTTGCCACCATTGTTTGGACTCTTTACAGCGGTGTTTCCTTTCTCGTTGCTTTGGCGTTTGTGATTGGAGGTATGCACAGTGCCGGCAGCAACATGAGGACACTGCGGTTCAAGAGATAGGGCATGATTCATGACTCCCCGCATAGTCTCGTACTGATGAATGACTACGTGCGCATGGATGGCAGGATGTAGACCACCTTCAAAACTCGTTCTCCTTCTGACGACGCACATGAGGGGGTATAAACTCCTCTTCAAACGCGGCACAAAAAGTCGCCCACGCGATCGCCTCTTCTCCATGGTCAAATTGAAGAGATCGTCGATGCACGTCCCACCAATCGTGCGCGTTGAGGCGGAGCTGCAGTTGTGCACATGCGACGCGCTTCTCTTCGGGGACCTCTAGCAGAGCGAAGTGGTCTTCAAGTTTGGCCAACCAATCTAGAGCCACGATTGGGTCCTCAGTCCCGTTGAATGGAGTGTTGCAGACTTTTTTGAAGTCGCTAAAGTCGAAGGTAGTCACATACCTCTTCCTTGGAGTTTGAGACGTCTCGACTTCAAGCACGGGCTGCTCCACCGGAGTCGCCGCTATTGCCGTGGAATGATTGGAGGCCAAAGTCTGCACGATCTGTTGCAGGGTATCTACCTGCTTCTGTTGGACTGAGAATCGAGCTTCTATATTGTCTTAAAACTTGAGTTGCCTCTCCTCCGCTCGCTTCTCGGCTCGTTCGTAGTACGCCTCCTCCCTTTGTTGGTTTGCCTCCAACATCCTCATCATCTGCTGGATGGGATCGATGCGAGACATGGCTCGCTGGCTCCGTGAGCTTCCCAATGTGCTAGAGCTGCTTTCTTGAGCTTGTGTCTCGCCCGGTGCTTGTGCTGATGATTGCGCTTGTGCCATTCCTTCAAAAGAAGGTAAATTATATTATATCATAATGTATTATGGACTCATTGTATGAACGTATCTCATTTTGGCCTAACAAGTTCAAGAGTTCGCACAGGAATTTATCGTTAAAGAAACTTTTCCCATACGAAGGGTCAAAGGAACTTTGAAGCTGGGCTCTGATACCAACATGTCACGTCCCGATTCCGTGAAATCGATAGTCGTCCCCCGGACGTGACCGCCGTGTGGGCCTAGGTTGCGCACCGCACAAGGCTAAAGTATTTTTGCATAACGAGCACATATTTAAAGTACGCAGATAAATTGAAACACAAGTTGGGACATGGAAAAGTTCTCTTTATTGATATGAACATCTATTACAAACTCTTGAACGAGTCAGCTAATTGCCGCACGGTCTTACAAAAGTGTTGACACAAAATGATATAGCAGTCATGTACATTACATCCCTTTACTAAACTTTAAAATGTAAGACCTTCTGGAGGGATGACGGCTTTTCCTCTGAGCTGCATTGTGTTTGGGTTGCAAGCTCTTACTTCAAAATGCTTCAAGGGGCGCGATCTGAACACGCCTACAGCTGGACTAGATCGGGAAGACGACTTCAGCTTCTCGCTCGGATCTCCTTAGTGCGGAAAACCTGTTTCAACGAGGATCAGTACATCGAAATGTACTGGTGAAGGCGAGCTAACCCAACTATACCAATCAGCACGTTGTTTATATGAAGCATGCATATTATTTGTGGTCTTTCTATCTTGTCTTAGTTCATTTTACAAGCAGCAGTATATATATAAACTACTGAAATGAACTTGCCACCGTTCGGTGGCTTTTAGCTGTCTGTCTGAACCACCTGCACAATTACCATGCCTTCCCTGCCACGAAGACACAAGTTAGCTTGCAACAGGTTTAGATATACGAGGGGATGACTAGCGTATGCCATAATGGACACTAGTCACTGGCGAGAATGGTATGCAGCGAAAGTACAATAGGCGCTACAAGTCATCTCGTCCAGCACAATTGACTATACAATAGAGTTCCGCTCGGGTCAGATCGGTGCCAGTGGCCCAGCGACCGTCCGCAGGAACCAATGACCTTGTGCACAAGTTGTCCGTGATCAAACGGTATGTTTACTAAGTTAACAATTCATGCAATTGAGGCAACACGAGTACAAGACAAGTAGCATTGCATGATTTTGTTTTGCATAGCCTCCTTGAACAATTTGAAGCAAAGCATGTCATATTCTATACATAGCACAATTTATAGAAGAAGTATGCATTCTAACTAAAATTGAAGCATATGATGAATATTTTAATGAACTAGCATGCAATAGATAACCGTTCACAAGTTTAGTTGACAAGCAATAATAGTCCAAGTCTATTCCCATTTTATCTTGACATTTTTAGTTATTACTTGGTATCGTTTGATCGGGACAACAAGAATGTAAGATTTTTAGGTGTGAAGGCTTGGAAGAAGGGCCAACTGAATCAAATATAAGCCACTCACTTAGTTGGATGGAAGGGAGAAGAAAAATGGTGCTTCAGGACTCCGCTCGCACGTCGCCTACTGCTCGTTCACCTGCATTGCCACGAACAGCTGATCAATACCTCTTACATTCTTTCCAATCTCGGAATTAAAGTGCAGTTCACAAACGAAAACAATGAAATCCATCGAAACCGTTCAAGAAAACGCAAGCTAATCCGAAGACCAACTCAAGGCACGAAAGCAACAAGCGACAGCAAAAACTGAGGCAACAAAGATGCAGCGGAGAGGTCCCTCCTGACTCTGCCGCTAAGTCGATCCCGGGGGCACGGTCCACTGAATATGGGAATCGATTCCGAAGAAGCAAATCCATAAAGAGGATGTGTTCTTGTTTTAATCTATCCCGATCGAACGATACCGTCTTGTATTTCTTAGCCGCACTCCCCGAATAGGGGGAACGAGGCACCACAATAGAAATGTGTCAAAGGCAGTTGTCATTAGAGATGTGCATTTGAGGACAAAGACAGGTGCAGTTCTTGTTCTCAAAGATGTCCGTCATGTCCCTGATATCCGTTTCAACCTGGTGTCGGTTGGAAAGTTGCATGACGAGGGTTTCTTCAGTCTCTTCGAGAACAATCAGTGGAAGCTTTCCAGAGGTTCGATGGTGATTGCTAGAGGAAGCAAGAGGTACGGACTCTACTATATGGAAGGGAGCGCACAGGGGGCATATGAGGTTAACGCAGCTACTGATGTGTCTACTGAGTTGTGGCACAAGCGGCTAAGCCATATCAGCGAGAAGAGGATGAGCTACTTGGTGAACAGGAAGGTAATTCTAGGGCTAAAATCTACAAAGTTGGAGAAGGGCACGCATTGTTTGGCAGGAAAGCAAAATATGATATCTTTTCAAAGTCACCCAAGTTCAAGGAAGCCGACGTTGCTCGAGTTGATTCACTCGGATGTCTGCGGTCCTATGAAAGTAAAATCTATTGGTGGTGCTTCTTATTTTGTAACATTTATTGATGATTGTTCCATGAAGGTTTGGGTCAATGCCTTAAAGACCAAGGATCATGTGATGTCCACTTTCAAGGAGTTTTTGACCTCTGTTGAAAGGGATACGGACAAGAAGCTGCTATGTGTTCGGTCGGATAATGTCGGCGAGTATTTCGGTCCCTTTGATGCTTATTGCAGAGAGCAAAGGATACGACACCAAAAGACTCCGCCAAAGAAATCTTAGCTCAATGGTGTAACGGAGTGATGAACAAGACACTAATGGAGAGGGTACGATATTTGTTGTCAGAAGCAAACTTGCCGGATAGCTATTGGGGTGAGACACTTTATACAGCTGCTTATGTTATTAATTTATCTCATAGTGCTCCTTTGCAGGGTGTGTGCCTGACAAAGTATGGTACGACAAAGAGCCATCATACATCACCTGCGAGTGTTTGATTTTAAGGCCTTCGTGCATGTACCGAAGGACGAGAGATCCAAACTTGAGCCAAAGACGATGCGGTGCGTCTTTGTCGGCTACGGTCAGGATGAGTTTGGCTATAGACTCTACGATCCAGTGGGAAGAAAGCTCTATAGAAGCAGGGACGTGGTATTCGTCGAGGATCAAACCATGACCAACACTCAGGATTCTGAGATGCCTTCTGAGGCTGAGGAATTGCCTAAGAGTCATTTTGCTTCGAGCAGTTTCCAGAGGACATCGTAGAGGATCCAGTTATGGGGGAGCCAGTACATGGAGTTGCTCCCAACCTTGATCATCAGCCTGTTGATGGTGGTCAGGGTGACCCTCAGGAGGATGAGCATGCCGAGGAAGCAGTTACTGGAGGGGAGGAGGCTGTAGATATACAGCCAGCACAAGTGGTTCCGTTGAGGAGAAGCGATAGAGAGCGTCGACTATCTACGAGATACTCACCGGGTGAGTATGTGCTACTGACTGACGGTAGAGAACCCAAAAGTTTCGCAGAGGCTATGGAAGACGGACACAGGAATGAGTGGATTAAGGCAATGCAGGAGGAGATGAGTTCCTTGGAGGTCAACTCTACTTATGATCTGGTGCAGTTGCCAAAGGGCAAGAAGGCTTTGAAGAATTGATGGGTGTTCAGAGTGAAGCAGACAGATGATGCTACTCGCCCTCGATACAAAGCGAGGCTGGTAGTTAAAGGATACGGTCAACGAAAAAGCGTAGATTATGATGAGATCTTTTCGCTAGTCGTCAAGCAGTCGTCTATTCGGGTGGAACTAGCTTTGGCAGCCAGTTTTGACTTGGAGGTCGAGCAAATGGACGTGAAGACGACATTCCTCCACGGTGATCTTGAGGAGGAGTTGTACATGGAACAGCCAGAGGAATTCTGTGAGAAAAATAAGTCACATTTGGTCTGCCGGTTGAGGAAGAGCTTGTATGGTCTGAAACAGGCTCTGAGGCAGTGGTACAGGAAGTTCGAGTCGTTTATGGAAAAGCATGGCTATGCACGGACAATGTCGGATAATTGCATTTTTGTGAGGTACTTCGCCGAGGAGGATTTCATCATTTTGTTGCTTTATTTTGATGACATATTGGTGTTGGGTCGGAATGCCACCAGGATAGCAGAGTTGAAGCGCCAACTGGGCACGACCTTCTCTATGAAGGATTTGGGTGCAGCAAAGACTATTCTTGGGATGAAGATCAGCCGAGAGAGAGAGAGAAAGAGAGTCCAAGCTTCTACACTTGTCCCAAAATAAGTACATTCACCGAGTACTTCAGCGTTTCGGGATGGACGGGTCGAAGAAAGTAACCCCCTTGCGGCTCATTTTAAGTTCACTGAGGAGCAGTGTCCATCTACCGAGGACAAGAAGGAAGATATGAAGCGGGTTCCATATGCCTTAGCTGTGGGAAGTCTTATGTATGCTATGGTATGTACAAGGCCAGATATTGCTCACGTAGTCGGCACAGTTAGCAGGTACACTTCCAATTCTGGAAGGGTACATTGGAGTGGGGTCAAGTGGATTCTACGATATCTTCAGGGCACTACCAATTGGAGACTTTCATTTGGTGGTGACGATCCGAAGCTGGTAGGGTATACCGACGCTGATATAGCTGGAGATCTAGACACGAGACGATCGACTTCGGACCGAGACGATCGACTTCAGACTATTTGATGATGTTTGCTGGGGGAGCAGTATCGTGGCAGTCGCGTTTGCAGAAGTGTGTTGCCTTGTCGACGACAGAGGCAGAGTACATTGCGACGACGGAGGCTTGCAAGGAGTTGCTGTGGATGAAAAAGCTGTTGTAGAAAATTGGGCTAAAGCAGGAGCAGTATCCTTTGCTTTGCGATAGTCAGAGTGCTATTCACCTTGTGAAGAACCAGACATTTCATAGCCGGTCCAAGCACATTGAGACCCGGTATCATTGGATATGGGATGCTGTTGATAAGAAGGAAGCAACACTTGAGAAGGTTCATACAGATGACAACGGAGCAAATATGTTCACAAAGATTCGTCCTAGAAAAAAATTTGAGTACTGCAGACAGATCGTCGGGATGACGATCCCCTCCATATAGTTGTGAAGAGGAAGATTTGTTGGAGTGGGTGGAATTCCCAACCTATGTTGAGAACACCTCAGAGTGCGACGAGCGCCGTTTGTGGTCAGAGAAGCTCGGGGAAGCGACGAGAGCCATTCGAGAGATTGAAAAAGCTCGGAAGGAAGGAGGAGCAGCTGTTGTACAGGGGGAGACAAGAGTTTGGGCCGAACTCGGTCCGAGTTCGGTCAGGGTGCTCCAGAAGCTTCAGAAAGCTGTTATCTTCGTTTACTCGCAAATCACCGACTCGGCCGAATTCGGTCCGAATTTGGTCAGCGGGCTGGACGAAAATTCATGGATGTTTTATACACCGTTGGATCGTATCCTACGATCCAAGATTAGTTGCGGAATTAGGGGGTATATATTAGGTTTTTCTAACCATAATTCCTATCTAACCGTAACATATCATCTCAAGAAAGAGGAGAAAATGAGGCAAGAGTGCAATTACAACTTTGGGAAGGAGAAAGAAGGATTGGAAGCCGTTTCGGAGGAGGTCATTTTTTGGTAATTTTCATTGTCTTCTATGGTGTGATCTATTTTCAATTCCTAAGTGTTGTGGTGGTCCGTGTTGGATCGGGAGGAGCTTGTAGATGGTGTATTTTTTTTATTCCATTAGTGGAGGTTCTTCAGGGTTGGACTCCGATCGTCCCGTGGTTTCTTCCGCAAAGATTTTCCACGTAAGATTCTCTGTGTCTGCGTGGATTATTTTTCTGTGGTTTGGTGTTTGGTTTGTGCGTTGTATTGCTTGGTTCTCTCCCAGGTACTCTCTGATTTGGAAGAAGGTTTATGCGCTTCTTTCCCAAAACATTATTCAAAATTTAAACGTCAAAACATTCTGATGCTTAAAATCTTCCCACTCTTTCTAAGCAACTGCAGTAGAAAAGAAGTAAAATGCCCAGATGTCAGATGGATGATACATAAGGATCTAATTGTCAGGTTCCTACAGAGCAATGTTCCCACCTTATCCGTTGAGCCTAATATAACTCACTCTCTTCTTGCCTCGGTAATGACTTTGAAAATGTCCTTACTATGTCTCGGCTTGCAAACATCACGGATCAAACTGCTTACACCGAATTCTCTGTAAGGTAAAAAGGGACAAATCCTGATCAGATGAACATAAAATGGAAGTATCTTATGCATGACAAACCAATCTTTCTTACAAGAAAATATGCGTACTTGCAATTTTTTTTTTTTTGCGTACTTGCAATATCATAGTGTTATATGCATATTTCATGCGTTGCCAAGAAATCCATTCTTGGCGTACTAATTTTTTTGCATTACACAACTTGAATAGTAAGCCGTGTTATAGATGGAACCTAGGGACTTTGAACAGAGTTGAAAATGGAGACCTAAAATAGATTCTTTTAGTTGAAAACAGAACGAAAGTACGCTATTTGAGAACTACCATATTATTCATCATGTCAACATCAACAAGCATAGTATATACTTCCAAATGCCGATACATACATGCAGAAACGAAACTGTGCAAGAGAATACATTTGACCTTAGCAAAAGATTATAAATCTGGACTAAATTAACCACATTTCTCATAATCTTCCAAACTCTCTCCCATTAGAAAGTCGGCTATGAAACACGAGGGAGTTCGATGAGAAAATATATAACAGTTTTAAGACCAGTTGCTGAACTGATGTCTGTGTCAAGTTATGTCACTCGGGCATGGAAAAATGGTGTTTGTATCCGTATCTTGTCCTTATTCATACAACATAGGTTCTTCGTACTACTGTAACTATTTGAAAATGCTAATATCCCGTATCCGTTTCATGTCCTTATACATATCCGTGTCTATATTTGTGCAATGTAGATGACAAGTAATGTGCACCATAAATACTTAACTGATCAATAATACGTTTCTCACGTTTTTGTTCACATCTTTGCCTTCTCCCTTGAAAAAGTGTCAGCACGGAACAAAGTGTAAGAAGGAAGGCACAATATCATTGACCAAGTTCTATAGCCTGCTAATGCATTACATCAACCATCTCAGTTGGCGCCAAATTCCTGTCCATGAAAGCTACAGTCGTGGTACGAGATGGCTTGCCAGAGACCTAGATGCCAGTTGGAGAATAGGGAGGCTTGAATTTGATCATATGCCATTTTAAGTTCTCCTAGACAAAAAGGAACCTTGAAGAACAAAGATTTAGATAATTTAAAGAGACATAGTTGAAGCATTTTGCTAAGTTCGTTTGTCAGTTATAGATGTGTAAACGAATAATCAAATTTTCACTACATTAAATGATACGGTTCTATCAACTAGAATGTTCTAATGAAGTCGACACAATGATGTAGAAAACAAATTTCAATATCAGGGAGTTTGATGAAGTATTCATCAAGTATCAAGAAGAAAATACAAGATAACTTATAGCATTGATCTATACTGAAATAAACTTCTCAAGATTCATTGAGTACCAAGAAATTTCATCTATATAAACTTTTAGTGCCAAGGAAAACTAATTAATTTATGACAAACATGGTACACCTGATATCCTGTTTACACAGCTTCTATTGACAGCCTCCACAAGTACATATACTGGCTTTCCATTGAGCCTACAACATCCCTACAAGATGTAAACAACGAACGACTTTAAGAACTTATAAAAAAGAAACCAAACTTATTAACATCATGATTATAACAATGAATCAATTTACTGGGCGAACTTTAAGGATAGAAAGTGAACATTATTATTCTTGCATTCAACAAGAGTTCATGTATAGAGGAACAAACTATTTCTTATCAATACGGTGCATCTGTAAAGTATTACATTGAAGAAACTACGTTTGAGTGACTTATCTTGAAATTATACAAAAGGCAGACTTCAGCATGTGCAGTTAAAATAAGTCAATGTGTGTCACATATACTTGGCACAATCCAAAACACCTTTTCATAATCAGGATGCTAATATTGGAACAGTCATGATCTTAACAATTTTGTTATTATGAAGGAAATAAAATTAGAAGATGAAATGCATGTATAGTGCAATGTTGTGCTGGTAAAGGAAACATTTGGAAACTAGAGGAACTGAGGAAGGGAGTGTTACAACTTCATTTAAAGTTGAGTGATCATACACATGCTCCATCATAAACCAAAACTGATATTTTTTGCAATTACGAGGATCTTAATTGTTTTGGCATTTAGTTAAGCATTCTTGAATTCTGACAATTCTACAATTGAAACATAAATGAAACATAATGACAAATGATGGATGTTATGAAGTCGACATACAAGGTACAAGCATTTTAGCAGGCAGCATATTAAAAATGTGCATCATACCTTAAACTTAGGTAACCCAATAAGACATGCACACTCAACCACATCCGCACCAGCACGCTCTAGCAAATAAGATTTCAAGTAGAATCAGTACTTAGCATTAAAAACAACACATTTTAAATCAATATATATTGTTATCATACATAATGTTAACATGTAACCCAAAACAAGAACTAGTGTTGATGGGAATCCAACCCGATTGAGGGTGAATGAGAAGTCTGCAACGTCGTAAAGTCGGTGGCAGAGGCCTCGTGAAAAAACAACTGAGCGATCCTCGTGATTGGGGGTAGTTTAAGAAAAAATTGCAGTGGGCCAACAGACATACTGGTTTTTCCAGTGTGGAAACGTGCACAAACCGGATTTCCAGTTGGACAGACAAAAATACCGGTTCGGATGTACTCAATTTGCTTTGGACAAGCTAATTTAGGAACTCCTAATTCCTAAATCAAGTATTTTAGTCCCTATATATATAAGGCTAAGGGGAGTTCTTATGTTATTCTAATGTTCAAGGAGACTCCACCATTCAAAGAGATCTACGACTCTTAGGTCATGCGCTTCAAGAAGAAGGAAGGGTTCGTCTACTTCATTAAAAAGATTGTCACCGTCAGACGGTGGACAACTATTATTCAATTAGAGCACTTTGTAAGGGATTGGGGGCATTGAGTGATCTCTTTGTATCTTGTATCTTTCTCTTGAGAAGTATAAATGGTCAACTCTTGGGACAAGGAAGGCGACGCTAATTGTATTGCAATCTTTTCAATATATAAAAGGTTGGTACTATTCCTGGTGGCCATAGGTTCCATCACATACATGTTTGTTCTTGCTTAACCTCACATAGCAGGTGTTGATTCGTGTTTTATTTATAGGATCGTTGGTCAACATCGTGATCCTATCAAAGTGGTATCAGAGCTCTCGGTCGAGAGGATGAAAAGTCAACCACGACTAAGGAGAAGATCTACTCACATATGGTTACCCTTACTATAGGGAACTTGATGATTTGGAAGCCAAGAATGGAGAATCTTTTTTTGCATGGATTTGCATGGGCTGTTGGAGGACAAGCACGCCAAGCCAAAGGATACGTTTTGTAGAGTTATAGGGACTTATTTAGTCCCATATCCGGTAGAAAATAAGGAGGCTCCTCCTATATATATGTACTCCCTCTTGAGAATAATCAATCAATTACTTTCTTTCTATATGGTATCAGAGCCAAAGCTCTGAATCATTTTTCCACAATTTTTTTTTACCTTTTCCCGTCTCTTGTAACACCCGTTTCGTTCAAGCGGACTGCCGATTCAAACGACAAAAGTGCAATGTCCCGACCCGCTTTGCTCAGGGGAGAATGCTCGCTTGAGGCAAAGGATATCCAGACTTGTCCCTACAGGATTTCGGCTTAGGCTTTCAGAGGCTCGCTTGACGTATCGCTCAACCGAGGCGAATCATCGCTAAGGTGGGTGGCTACGGTGAACTTATCTTTGCTTAGCCAGCACACTTAAAATATGGAACGATACATGCTAGTCGCTAGGTGAATCACCCACTGTATGCTAATAAGAATACAACGCAGCTAGCTAAGGGAATAATCCCAACTTGTATTGCTTGTGTTAGAACATAAAAATGAAATATTGTTTATATTCAGACCCTCGCATGCTACCCTAGATCTTGTAGTTCGGAAAGTCCCTTACGGTTTTACCTCTCGGCTTACCTTCGGGCCCGAGCCAACGTATTTGCTTAAGTTCCTCAGAATCGCATGCTTGCTTGCTTACAAATGTCTAACGTTATTCGTATCGTGCATGCATTCTAGTTAGCCAGGAGACTATCAAATAGCTCTTCTGTGCAATTGAACCTGCAAGTATCCGGGACCGTTAGGTCACCAAGGCAATCCCCGAACCAGGGGCATGCATCAAGGCAAGTGAATACTGAACGAGAATCCTGTCACGTTACAACTGAATGATAATCACATCAAGTTTACATCTGAACGAGAATCACGTCACGTAAAGAAAGAATCCCAGCTCGTGGAGCAAACGCTCGGTTCAGAACAAGAATCATGGATTATCATATCAAGTTGTGGATTTGGAAAGACCCTGACCTGCATGCCGCGGACAACTCGGAAACGAGGCATCGTTCCACGGGCGGTCACCGGGGCACTGCGGGGCACTGGGACCATTCCGATCCGGATGGAACTAACGTACTTTCGCTGCATTCCCTCCTCGTCAATGACTATGGTCCTTTATGGCTATGCCAGCGACCCATTATTCATATAGATAAGTCATCCTCGCTTAGCGGCTATCCGAGTGCGAGTCATTGCATCGCATCAAAAGAACAACTGAACACATGAACGATCATGATATAGTAATCTCTTGTGTTTGCATATGCTATTGCCTTGGTTTTCATTATGAATGCTCGTGCTTAAATTAACTTGGTTTGCCTTGGACAGGGAAGTTAAATGGTAAGTTGGTAAGTCTCGCCATGTTTCCTCTTATATCGCATGGTGCACTGCCACATGAGTTAGGTTATTCAATATTGCCATGAAACTGATCCTAAGGCAACTAGAAAGACAACATAATAGTTGGTGCACGGAACCTATATTACGTGTTTGGATTTGTCGAGCGGGCGAGTAGCCTCCCCACCAGTGCATTCAATGTACTGATAACCCACCAGATCGTTTGCAGGGTGCGGGAGAACCTCGTTCGGTGCGGATGCCTCCTTCGTTCGTGCTAAGGCGTGGAGTTCACTCTGGAGCCTTGGAGCGTTGTGTCCGGAACTGAAGCACTTATATAAGACAATGTTGGAACATTGCCAGAACATCGCCTGTACAATCATTCCACAATTGTAGCCACTTGGCACACTTTTATTGTTTCAGAGAGAGAGGCTTGAGCGACTTGTAATCTCGGCCAAGCGCCGTCTGTAACACTTGTTTATATCAATAAAGAGTTACTTTACTTCTACTTGTGTTATTCAATGCTTCCGTTATTGTCGACTCAGTGAACTTGTTACCTAATCGCCTATGCGTTTATGATTCCGCTGACTCGGACAATTTGTGCGACTCTGTGGCTAAGAACTTTTACCGCCAGCCAATGAACCACGGCCTTGCACGGGCGTGGCTCACGCTCGTGCGGCATCACGCTCGGATGGGTAAAAGCGATCGTTCCGCGGGAGCGCTGGCGCGGTGATTCTCGCCTAGTGGGGACGGCCGATTTAGCCTGCGGAAGATCGGGGCGTGACATCTCTCACCCGACCTCCCCTTCCTCTGCCCGGGTGGATGTAATGTCCTGCAACCGTACGGTACATTACGCTGAGTCGGATTAAACGAGGCAATGGTTGGTTACATTTCAATTTGTTGGATTTGGGAGCAAGTATTGATTTGAGTTGGTTTTATGTGCATATCACATGCGGAGTTCAATGGAATCAGGTGTTCATTCAGAGCAGTACTGGGATAGCGGGATTGGAGCGATAATGTCGCCTTCCTTAGTCCGATTGGTCGCATGATTTAGAGAGCACGACCTGCTCGCACAGTCAAACTAATTGAGTAGATCATGCTTTTCATCGGACCACGGATTCAAGGAATCGGCCGTATCGGTAAGACAAAGTGTTTAGCGGATTCAGACTTGGTGAGTGGGCTTTGTCCCTTCTCCTCTACTCCTTCAAGCCTAATAATATGGAACACACGTAATGGTTTGAACACTTGGACTAGAACATTGAAAACACCGCACTGTGGCGTGCTTAGAGTGTGCGTCGTTTGGATGGATATAATTTGTGGCTTGGGTTAGACTTACTTTTGGACAGTTGGAGCTTGAGTGGATCATCTTGGTTGGAGAAGCGAAACGTTTCATCGGGCGAGCGTGCATCCGTGCACAAGTATCAAGTTGCAATGCTTTGTCAAGCAAAGCATGCAATTGTGGTTCGAAACTGGGCAACTGCATCGAAGAGGGCATTGTGTCATTGTTGGGGCATTATGCCACGGAGCTTTCGGAGCGAGGGGTGTTGCACCAATCAGAGCATTGTGTTGAGAAGCGGCATGGTGCAAGTGGAGATGATTTGAGAATAGTGTCTTGGGCTATAGTTGGAGAATGGTTATTGTGAATTGGATGAATCGAGACGAGTATCGTTTGGTGGGGCGAGAAGGTTCGATTCTCTCGTCATACCTATATGGTTGGAGTATTGCATTGGTCACGGACAACATGTTGCGCACAGGGTTTGGTTTCCTCAAACGGGTTGCATCAGGGTACCGGACCGTTCGGCCATGGAGGAAACAAATACTAACGTGCTTTGAGCACGGTACTTGCAGTTCGAGACCACCAGGTGGACAAGCTACTCAGCGTTGGATCGGGTCGAAATACAGTTGGAGAGTCCTTTATGGCTTGGCCAGTGACCTTCATATAGATAAGAGTTGGTTCGGTTTGAGTTTGTGCATTCGAGTAGGCGGCGCCGCCACCTTGCCTCGGGCAAGAGTGTGCGCATCAATGATTGGATTAGCAAAGTTTGGATTATGGCGTGATGCGATATATTCGAGGCTTGGAGTGCGATGTGGTTCGATAGGTTCACGCTTTGCTTCGGTTTTGAGTAGAACGTATTGCATGCTTAGTTTCCTTTTAGTTTGGATATAACTGCTAGTATATTTGCTTGAGTTGAATGCTTTGCATACTTAACCTGTTTTACAGTTTTTCTTAACATGTTATACCTCTGCCATGAAATAAATCTAGGATTCAAATAGAAAGATCACCATATAACTGTTTGCATTCACTATCTACTTAGTATCGGTTTAGACGAGTGGGTTACCCCGCTCACCAGTACGGCTGTGTACTGACCCACGTTTGTGGACATTATTTCCAGGTACACAGGTGTAGTGACTCAGCTAGGATATACGTGATATAATGTATGGAACGGTTAGTATCTTTGTGAGGAAGAGAAAGAGCAAGAGTGTTGCATCGCCTTTGTGGCATTCTCCTTTGTGGTATTTTTATTTGGACCTTCGAGAGCTTCGTTGCGTATACTCTGATGTGTGCTTGGTACACAATACTTGACTTTCGCTGCAACTTGGTCGTTTCGATGATAACCATGACGTTTGACGTCATCGCTTTGTGTGAGCGCAACTCCAGGCTCACACGACATCACGTCCCGATGAGAACGATTTTCCTGCGGGAGTACTGTAATGTAGTGATTCACGTTCAGCGGGGACGATCGAACTTGCGGGAGATTGGGGAGTGACAATTTGGTATCAGAGCGCCCGGTTCATTTCCTCGGACTTTTTCCTTTGCTTGCTTCATCACGAACTCTAAATAACTTCTGCGTGTCGTTTGGCTCTTGGCTCTACACGGTGCCGCATTGGATGTTTCATGCAATAAGTCTATATATTTGTTGGTTGTGGGTGCAAGTTGTTCTTTGTTGTGTTGGCTTTCGTAGGATTTGATAGAATCGTGTAGCATCGTTTGGCGTTGTTACATTCGTGCAGCAAGCTGAGAGGTATCGTTGCGTTGGTTTAGCTTGTTGTTCGAGGAGATTCTGGTTGCATCGGTGGAGCAGTTGGTTATTAGACGAGATTGGTTATGTGGCATGATGTGAGTAGAAACAACGGATGAGAATAGAACGTTGCACGAGTTGCTCGTGAATCGAATGTGTTGGACGGAGTTTTGAGTTTTGGCTGGAAATATTAGAGAGAACGTTACACGAGTTGCTCATGTAGCGCATGTGCTTAGCATATGTGAGCTTAGGTTGGAAATATCATAGAGCGTTGCACGAGTTGCTCGTGCGGCGAATGTGTTGAACAGTTGAGTATTTGCTTGGATTATTTGGATAAGATCGTTGCACGGGTTGCTCGTGTAGCGAAAGTGTCGGACGGTTTGAGAAATAGTTGAAAGTATCAAAAATGGAACATGGCGTAAGTTAGATCGAGCGAGATCGACATGAGAGTTAGATAGTTCATACGTTGTCTGAGTTTTGTGTCAGACTTTGAGTTGTGAATGGCAGGATCACGCAGAATGGATATCTTGAACGGATCTTGGATCAGTGCAAAGAAGGATGACGTGAGAAGTGACTTGAATTTGAGTGATATATGGTATACCCCTTAGTAATTGTGGTGTTGGAATATTTTGGATAGCAATGCAATTGCCGCAACGGATGCGGATAACGGAAATGTAAGTTGGTTGGTGCGCATCGGCTGAGATATGTATTAGAATATGGAGCAAGCGAATGTTAAGTTGTGATCGGCAGATCACCAAGGAATAGTCATTTCGGAATAGACGTTCGTCGATGCAGAGTAAATCTGGCGCGAGAGCGACTATATTTCTATGTGGTATATGCATGCTATGGAGTGGTGCGCACGTTGGAAATGTTCGAAATAAGATAAGCGATAGTTTGGCTCGCAACAGATGGGCTAGTGCGAGATTGGGTCAAAAATTGGTGCAATGGAGTTTGACTCAGGTATTCTTCGATGCGTTGGATTTGAGCAATCAGGAACGGACTTGTGTAAATAGAAGTTTCATTGGACGAGAACGGAACAAACAATGGAACGAGTGTTTGGAATTCGAAAGAGTGATGCGGACCAAGTATTGAAAACAAGATGAGATCGATCAAACGGAAAGCTGAATATCAGAGTTCGTTTGCGTGATTTGGAAGTTCGATGAACCATTCATTGGTGCAAAGAGAGAGTTGAGCATAAGGAACAAACAGTTAGGGCACGCTTGCGCGAGCGATGGATGTATCGAAGAGTAGCGAGCACGGACTATGGATTTTGGCAATGCAAGGGAGCTGTTGGTCAAGTAGTGGAACACGATTTGGTTTTGGAGGAGCACAGCGATGGATTCGCACGAACTTGAAGGATTTCGGATATTGGCACTCGAGAAGTTTGACTCAAAGTTTAGCGGAAGGGAAATTGGTAAATGGTGCAACGATGGTGGACGGGTTGTCCGGAAGACGTGAACGAGCATAATATGAAGCTAGTCGATGTTGAGTCAGATTGAAAGTTAACACTTGTAGTATCGAGTTGGATGTGCAGTGTTGAAGCATGACATACGGATAAGAAACGGAGCAATTCAACGAGATTTCGGAAATAGTGGCAAGTGATAGTGCAAGAAGTCAAACAAGGAGGTTCAGAATTTTGATGGATTCAGGACAGAACGACGGAGTTATGAAAGACGGTTTCAACGAGCGCAATTCGACGATTAGTGGCTGGGATAGATAGTAACACTCTAGGTGGATACATCAGAGGTAGTACATGAAGTACTCGGATTCGGAAGTTCATTCGGATTGGATGGT
The DNA here is from genome assembly GCA_036927795.1 of Iris macrosiphon. Taxonomy (NCBI): domain Eukaryota; kingdom Viridiplantae; phylum Streptophyta; class Magnoliopsida; order Asparagales; family Iridaceae; genus Iris; species Iris macrosiphon. The sequence goes on from JAYESA010000005.1 coordinate 215,076,363, forward strand.
TGAGTTATGGCTCAGATTTGCGGAGGAGATATAGCATGGTTCGTAGTACTGTCCATCATAATGACTTATAATTATCAAGCGTAGCTTCGGGACAGCTGACCCTAGAGACTTGACCGTCAAATCAAAGTGAATATTGTAGACCATAAAACGACCATTGCAACGACGCATTTTGTAGTGCCCCGCTCCGCGTTGGCACTATGTATAAGTGATATCGCTTTGCTGGTTCGAGCGGAAGCCTTCTCGAAGAGTTCTCCAATCGAGGCACAAGACGATTGAGCTTGGTGAGTGGGCAGAACTTCATTCTCTGATTCTGCACGCCTTAATAATGAATCTGAGTTTGTGTAGGCTTGTTTGCTAAGTAGTTAATGTTCATATGAAAATGATAGAACGAGAACCTGCATGCTTAACTAAAGAATTTATATGCTTGTCTAAAAGAGATAGAACCATTGCCATGCTAAGTCAAGATAGAATATTGCATGCTAGGTTACACTAACACCGCTATCGAACGAACCCTTGCCATGCTAATAAGAAGAATAAAGGAATTGTTTGAACAAGTCTCTATGTTATATGCTAAGTAAGAGTAGAATTGCATGTTTTAGTTCAAAAGAGATAGAAGAACTACTACCATGCTTGCTTAAACAGAGATTTCTATAGAAGAACTACTACCATGCTTGCTTAAACAGAAATTTCTTGCATGTTCCCTATCATACTGAATGAGATAGAAATTGTATGCTAGATTTTATAGAATCGTTATCGTGCTCGCTTATAATATGTTTCGCTTACATGTTTTCTGTTATCGTGCTCGCTTATAATATGTTTTGCTTACATGTTTCAAGTATGCTAGATTTTTTAATATGGTTATCTATTCTATTTAACATTATGATATCACTAATATTCATGCTATCACTACTTTGAATACTTAAACTTAGTATAGTCCAAATATGCATCAAATGTTATCATACTTGCTACTATGTATATTGCTTTGTTTGCCTAATTTGTATTTGCAAAAAAGCAATAAGCAAGATCAAACATGGACATATGCAATGAAAAAATCATGATGGGCCAAAGTCGACGTCATCCCACAATATTTCTCTAAACCGCCTACGACATCTTCAGATTTCACAATCTGGATATCTCAGGACAACTGCCGTCGAGGAAAAAAGCCATCATCTATCAAGGGAAGAAGCCAAACTATGCCATCATCATTTTCAGACTCTGAAGAAGCCTGCACCTGCTATAGTCTATCTAGAGTCTGTAATGAGTCTTAGGATTATTGTAAACACAAGAAATGGAAGGCAAAATCAAAAGCTAGGGTAGAAAATAACCCAGGATCATTTTCGGCTGAAAAGCGGCATACCGACGGTATATTGTAGTATATCGACGGTATACCGATTTTATATATATGTTGCTCTATGTCGTTTCAACCGACATACCGACGGTATACTGGTCTGTACCGACGGTATACCGGTTCATCATAGTTGGCAATCCAACGGTCGAATTTCTGGCATTAAATGATCCTAACGACTATTTTTTTCTAGCCGTTACCACTGTAGACCAGTATACCGATGGTATACTGTAGTATACCGGCGGTATACCGTTCGCGGACTAAAAGTAGTATTTTTGCTTTCTTTGTGTTGGCCTATATAAAGCCTTGAACTCATTCTTTCAAGGTTGATCCCTTTGAGCCTAAAATTTCTAATCTACCAAAGGCCATCCACAAACACTCCAACAAAGCTTTCATTTGCCTATCCACAAATTGTGTTAGAGTGTTCTTGAGTTGTAAAAGTTAGATCTTTATATTTGTTGTAAGAAGATCAAAACCATCTTGTAAGAGGTTGAAGTATACAAGCCTTCGGATCAAAAAGCTTTTATGAAGTTAGAGAGCCTTCGGATAAAAGTTCTTGTGTAAGAAGTCAACGGGCCTTTAGATCAAAGCTCGTGGTGTAACTATTTTGCTAATAGTGGATTCAAGCCGGACAAGAGTTTCTGGGACTGGAGTGTCTCGAAGAGGATACCAGGATACATCGGGTGTCAGTATTCTTATTTCTTTACTTCTTGTACACTTAATTTTTAAATTGTCTATTATTAATTATTTGTGCTTGATTTATTAGCTTGACCCTATTCACCCCCCTCTAGGGTTCCTACATCATTATCGTTATCGTGCTCGCTTATAATATGTTTCGCTAACATGTTTCCATCAAACTGGTAAAGATGATTGATTCCAATGAGAAGAGACTAATAGTGCGTCCTGAGTTACGGTCCTTGTGATCTAGTGGAGTGTGCTATTAGTTTTTTATAAGAAGAATGAATCTATCGCTCGTTTTGATAAGAAGAAGATATAAGTTTGCTTGATCATTGCCTGCTTGCATTATAGAATTATCTGAAAGATGTTTCATGTCATGCATTGGTCTCGGATAACTTGTGAACAAGGTTTTGTCTCTCAAACGGTTCCTGGGACACTAGAAATCGGTTGGTCCGGAAGAGATTTTTGTTTCACCGTGAGGTACGGTCCTTGTGATCTATTACGGTGATGTGTCTATTAGTGAAGAGCGGAACCATGATGTCACAGCAGTTAGTATTTGTGTGTTGGTGAAGTGCTGAACCTTGAGTCACAGCTACCGATATACGCACGTGCTAGTGCAGAGCTGGACCTTGAGTCACCGCTGCTAATCATGGGACAATCCATGGATAATCATGTAGTTAGGGCACATGCTAGGTTAGCCTTCTTGCATACATAATTGTTTGATGCAGAGACGAACAGAAAATATAACCTTTATGTATATGCAAATTGTTGCTAACTTGTATGTCTGCTGCAGGGATAACCGTTCAGCGAAGGGTAAGAATCACTGAATAAGTGATATATTGATTTCTGAATATGCTTGAATTGTGTACTGCCCCTAGACTTGCATGTTTCACTTGATTAAGCTGATGTCCCTTTGTATAGAATGAATAAGTCCACTAGATATAACTTGTGTTCCTATTGAGTTATATTGGTGCACGATACATATTGCGCACTGCACAATAGAACACTACCCCTATTGTATGCTTGATTGTATTGTATATGCAAACTGTTTTCAAAGATATGTTTTCGAAAGAAGTAATCTGACTCAAATCCTGTGCTGCATGAAATGAACCTAGGTAAAAAGTAGCAAGATCACTAGTAATGTAATATTTTGCCACATACATACTTAGTGTTGCTTTTAGAGAGTGTTGCTTATGTTCGTTGATTTTATACTCAGTAGTACTTTTCCCAAAGTGGTGACCCCTACCAGTTTGCTTGTTCGCAGGTACCGGATCGTCCGTAGAAGCGATAGACGAACCTCGTCCCCAGGACCCGAAAATATAGTGTCGATGCCTTGAGCCGTATGGAGATGTTTTGAGCTGCTTTTGTATAAATGGATGTAATGTATGGAACGATGTCATTGTAATCGAGATAAAGAGAGCTTGAGCGAATTATAATCTCGGCAATGCGCCGCTTGTAACACTTTTGAATATCAATAAAGAGCTTGTTTCCTTATGCCATTGTGTTCTTTACTTTTCTGCAATAATGTGCCGCTGCTTCCGTCTTGAATAGCTTACTTGCCCTTGTTCAAAGCTTTGGCCTTGTGCAAGCGCAACTTAGACTTGCACGGCATCACGCACATACGAGGACGATCGGTTCCGCAAGGCGCTAAGCGAGGAGATCGGCCCCTTGCGGGAATCGGGACGTGACATAATGGTATCAGAGCAACTCGATTCTTTGGCCATTTCGTTGCTTCGCTTCGACTCAAGGATGTCCCAGATATTGTTGCTGCAATGTGCGTTCCATACAATGTCCATAGATATTCTCAAAGATGTGCACAAAAGTTTTCTAGATTATTTTATTACTTGAGAGTTGTGATTTCGTGATTCTTGTATTGCTTGTCTTTTTCGATTGAGGATGGTGTGGGATGAGGACTATCGCTGCTCTGGATATTGTAAGTTTCTCCTTGAAGTTTCGAGGACGAAACTTTTTGTCGATGGGTAAGTATGTAGTGTCCCGCTCCACGTTGGCACTATGTACAAGTGATATCGCTTTGCTGGTTCGAGCAGAAGCCTTCTCGAAGAGTTCTCCAATCGAGGCACAAGACGATTGAGCTTGGTGAGTGGGCAGAACTTCATTCTCTGATTCGTGCACGCCTTAATAATGAATCTGAGTTTTTGTATGCTTGTTTGCTAAGTAGTTAATGTTCACATGAGAATAATAGAACGGGAACCTGCATGCTTAACTAAAGAATTTGTATGCTTGTCTAAAAGAGATAGAACCATTGTCATGCTAAGTCAAGATAGAATGTTGCATGCTAGGTCACACTGACACTGCTATCGAACGAACCCTTGCCATGCTAATAAGAAGAGAAAGAATTGTTTGAACAAGTCTCTATGTTATATGCTAAGAGTAGAATTGCATGTTTTAGTTCAAAAGAAATAGAAGAACTACTACCATGCTTGCTTAAATAGAGATTTCTTGCATGTTCCCTATCGTACTGAATGAGATAGAAATTGTATGCTAGATTTTATAGAATCGTTATCGTGCTCTCTTATAATATGTTTCGCTTACATGTTTCCTGTTATCGAACTGCTAAAGATGATTGATTCGAATGAGAAGAGACTAATAGTGCGTCCTGAGGTACGATCCTTGTGATCTAGTGGGGTGTGCTATTAGTTTTGTATAAGAAGATTAAATCTATCGCTCGTTTTGATAAGAAGAAATAAGTTTGCTTGATCATAGCCTGCTTGCATTATAGAATTATTTGACAGATGTTTTATGTCATGCATTGGTCTCGGACAACTTGTGCATAATGTTTTGTCTTTCGAACGGTTCCTGGGGCACTAGGAATTGGTCGGTCCGGAAGAGATTTTTGTTTCACCCTGAGGTACGGTCCTTGTGATCTAGTGGGGTGATGTGTTTATTAGTGAAGAGCGGAACCATGATGTCACAACTGCTAGTATTCGTCTGTGTTGGTGAAGAGCTGAACCTTGAGTCACAGCTGCCGACATACGCGCGTGCTAGTGTAGAGCTGAACCTTGAGTCATCGCTGCTAATCCTGGGGCAACCCATGGACCATCATGTAGTTAGGGCGTATGCTAGGTTAGCCTTCTTGCATATCTAACTGTTTGATGCAGAGACGGACAAGGAATAGAACATTTATGTATATGCAAATTGTTGCTAACTTTTATGTCTGCTGCAGGGATAACCGTTCGGCGAAGGCTAAGAATCACTGAATAAGTGATATATTTATTTCTAAATATACTTGAATTGTGTACTGCACCTAGACTTGCATGTTTCACTTGATTAAGTTGCTGCCCCTTTATATAGAATGAATAAGTCCACTAGATATAACTTGTGTTACTAAAGAGTTAGTATATTGGTGCACGATACATGATGCGCACTGCACGATAGAACATTGTCCCTATTGTATGCTTGATTGTATCGTATATGTAAACTGTTCTCAAAGATATATTTTCGAAAGAAGTAATCTGACTTAAATCATGTGTTGTATGAAATAAACCTGGGTAAAAAGTAGCAAGATCACTAGTAATGTAATGTTTTGCCACATGCTAACTTAGTGTTGGTTTTAGAGAGTGTTGCTTCTGTTCGTTGATTTTATACTCACCATTACTTTTTCCAAAGTACTGATCCCCTACCAGTTTGCTTGTTCGTAAGTACTAGATTGTCCGAAGAAGCGATAGCCGAGCCTCATCCCTAGGACCCAAAAATCTGGAGTCGATACCTTGAGCCGTATAGAGATGTTTTGAGCTGTTTTTGTATAAAGGGTGTCATGTTTGGAACGATGTCATTGTAATCGAGAGAAAGGGATCTTGAGCGAATTCTAATCTCGGCCATGTGCCGCTTGTAACACTTTTGAATATCAATAAAGAGCTTATTTTCTTATGTCATTGTATTCTTTACTTTTCTGCAATAATGTGCCGCTGCTTCCGTCTTGAATAGCTTACTTGCCCATGTTCAAAGCTTTGGCCTTGTGCAAGCGCAAATTAGGCTTGCACGGCATCACGTCCATACGAGGACGATCGGTTCCACAAGGCGCTAAACGAGGACGATCAGCCCCTTGCGGGAATCGGGGCGTGACACATTTGGGAATGCGTCGAGGTTGGATGTGTGTGGTGTATGTTGGAGATAGTTTAGGCGACTGAGTGTTGGATTTGAAAGATCATTGGAATAGCCTTCAGCTGAAGATACAGCCAGAAGATCGAAGCGACGGTAAAAATGGCCTAAGTCAACTGATGAGATTCGGAGTCGCAGATTTTTGAAGATGGCATCACGTCTGACTCGTCGTGCCCCGGAAGAGAATAGAATTCATATTAATTGACGACTGTGTAACTAGTTTCGAGAAGTTAAAGTCGCGGCTCGTTCAGATCAAATCCTTGCACTACCGGATGGGACAGATGTGTCTCAGATCTACTAGATGAAATCGAACTTAGTTTGCGGTATGTGCTTATGCAGAGGGCGAAGGTGATATCCTGTGCTTCAAGGCAGTGGAAGCAGCGCGAAGAACTATTTCATGCGTGACCTATAAATTATGGCGAGTGTGTCCACGTCGAAATCGTGGCGACACTATCCCTATGGCTTGGCGGCGAAATCTTCGTGGATCATATGAACCATAATATAGGTGTTCACCAAGAGAGGTATTGAGATTGAGGCAGAAGTGTTGGGTCGAGCTGATCTAAGAGAATAGTACGATGTTTGGGTAAGTTGCTTAGCTAGAGTAGTATCTATTGTGATGATCGTTCGGAACATGAGATGATAGTTGGAGACGGTGCATGCGGAACATGGTGCGATTGGAGTCATGATAGAGTTTGGTTGGTTGAGCTTGGACGGTGCTAGTGAGAATTCAAAAATAGTTGGATTATAGGGCCTTGCAGAATAGTCATTGCGCTTGGGATGTGCAAGGACTTGGAGCGTGTGTTGGATCTTGCTAGAGAATGGATTAAGTCGGAACACGAACTGATTAAAGTCAGGTGGAGAGATCGTCAGAGGAAAATTATCGTATCTGAGAATAGCGCTTGTGCGAACAAGTTATGGGATGAACGACGGGATCGGTTCAGTCGAGAGTAAAGCGATGAATGTCTCGGACATAAAGATACCCTTGTAACTTGTCCAAATTTGCTATCACAAAGCTCGGCTAAAATGTATGTATTTCAGGGATGCCTTAAATATGTGTATGATCCAAACTAAGCGATATGTTGAATTTGAATTGAGGTGCAAGGAGGATGTGGGAATATAGAATTTGTGAGAGCGTTCAGCACGAAGCGAGATGTTGAGTCTGGATCAGGAAAATGCGAGTTGCATGGAGCAAAGTTATGAAATGGTCAAGCGGCATACGAGAAAGGAATGGATATTGATTTGGTTCGAGTACGAACCTTATTCTAAGTGGTATATAATATAATGTCCCGCAACCGTACGGTGCATTACGCTGAGTCGGATTAAACAAGGCAATGGTTGGTTATATTTCGATTTGTTGGATTTGGGAGCAAGTATTGATTTGAGCTGGTTTCATGTACAGATCGCATGCGGAGTTCGATGGAATCAGGTGTTCGTTAAAAGCAGTACTGGGATAGCGGACTTGGAGCGATAATGTCGTCTTCCTTAGTCCGATCGGTCGAATTATTTTGAAAGCACGGCCTGCTCGCATGGTCATACCAATTGAGTAGATCGTGCTTCGCATCGGACCACGGATTCAAGGAATCGGCCGTATCGGCAAGGTAGAGTGCTTAGCCGATTCAGACTTGGTGAGTGGGCTTTGTCCCTTCTCCTCTACTCCTTCATGTCTAATAATATGGAACACACGTAATGGTTTGATTACTTCGACTGGAATATTGGAAACACCGCACTGTGGCGTGCTTAGAGTGTGTGTCGTTTAGATGAATATAATTTGTCACTTGAGTTGGACTTATGTTTGAGCAGTTGGAGCTTGAGTGGATCATCTTGGTTGGAGAAGCAAAACGTTTCATCGGGCGAGCGGGCGAGCGTGCATCTATGCACGAGTATCAAGTTGGAACGCTTTGTCAAGCAAAGCGTGCAGTTGTGGTTCAAAACCGGACAACTGCATCGAAGAGGACATTGTGCCACTGTTGGGGCATTGTTCCACGGAGCTTTCAGAGCGAGAGGTGTTGCACTAATCGGAGCACTGTGTTGAGAAGCGGCATGGTGCAAGTAGAGATGATTTGAGAATGGTGTCTTGGGCTATAGTTGGAGAATGGTTATCGTGAATTGGATGGATCGAGACGAGTATTTTGGTGGGGTGAGAAGGCGTGATTCTCTCGCCATACCGACATGGTTAGAGTATTGCATTGGTCACGGACAACCTGTTGCGCATAGGATTTGGTTTCCTCGAACGGGTTGCACCGGGGCACCGGGAGAGTTCGACCATGGATGAAACAAATGGTAACGTGCTTTGAGCACGGTACTTGCAGTTCGAGACCACCAGACGGGCTAGCTACTCAGCGCTGGATCGGATCAAAATGCAGTTGGATAGTCCTTTATGGCTTGGCCAGTGACCTTCATATAGATAAGAGTTGGTTCGGTTTGAGTTTGTGCATTCGTGTAAGCGGCGGCGCCACCTTGCCTCGGGCAAGAGTGTGCGCATCGATGATTGGATTAGCAAGGCTTGGATTGTGGCGTGATGCGATAGATTTGAGGATTGGAGTGCGATGTGGTTCGATAGGTTTACGCTTTGCTTCGTGTTTGAATAGAACGTATTGCATGCTTAGTTTCCTTTGAGTTTGGATATAACTGCTAGTATATTTGCTTGAGTTGAATGCTTGCATGCTTAACCTGGTTTACAATTTTTCTTAACATGTCATACCTCTGCCATGAAATAAATCTATGATTCAAGTAGAAAGATCATATAACTGTTTGCATTCACTATCTACTTAGTGTCGGTTTAGACGAGTGGGTTACCCTGCTCACCAGTACAGTTGTGTACTGACCTACATTTGTGGACATTATTTCCCGGTACGCAGGTGTAGTGGCTCAGCTTGGATATACGGGACATAATGTATGGAACGGTTAGTACCTTTGTGGGCAAGAGAAAGAGCAAGAGTGTTTCATCGCCTTTGTGGTATTCTCCTTTGTGGTATTTTCATTTGAACCCTTCGAGAGCTTTGCGTATACTCTGATGTCTGCTTGGTACAGAATACTTAACTTTCGCTGCAATTTTGTCGTTTCGATGATAACTATGACGTTTGACGTTATCGCCTTGTACGAGCGCAACTCCAGGCTCGCACGTCATCACGTCCCGATGAGAACGATTGTCATGCGGGAGAGCTGTAACGTGGTGATTCACGTTCAGCGGGGACGATCGAACTCGCGGAAGATTGGGACGTGACAGTGGAAGCGCCCCCCTGCCTCCCTCTGTGAGTGGACGCCCCCTTGCCTCCTTTTGTGAGTGGAAGGCACCCCCTTTCCGCCTCCCTCTGTGAGTGGAAGCCCCCTCCCTACCCTCGGGTGTCGTCGATGTCCCATGCAGGTGTCGTCAAACCCGTCGGGAGGCAGGGTACGCTACTATCGATCTTGTCCTCGTCATATGTTGGCGTAGGTGAGTTCTACCTATCGTGCAGCTCTCATGCCGTATGAACTTGAAATAGATAGATATAGAAAGTCGTGATCGTGTGTAGGCGCACGACCCATGTTTAAGTTGTGTTTGATCTCGTTCCTGTGCAACTGTAAAGATGAGAACACATATGACTAGTCAGGAGATGAAGGAGATACTAGAGGGGATGGCCAGGGTATTTTAGACCAAATTGGAGGAGACCTCATTGAGTAGGGCAGTCGTGCCCGCACCAGAACTGTCGTATGTGATGAAGAAGATAGAGTTGCTACCTAATGACATCAAACTTGAGAGAACGAAAAACTACTTAAGTTAGTCTCGGAGGGCGCCGTTGAACCTTAGGGCCAAGGGACTTAAAAAATATGTGAAGGAAGAGTGCACTGATTCAAAGGATAAGATGAGTGTTGAGTGGAGCACATTGAGTCATCTTAATTCTCTGGTGGGTTATTGGCTACTGACTTCTATATCTCCATCCATAGCTGGGATGGTGGAGTCGATCTGCAGTGCAGCTGATGTCTGGAAGACATTGGCTGGGATGTACTCTGGAGCTGGGAGCGTCCTGTTGATGATGGAAGTTGAGAAAAAGATTAATGCTACCACACAGGGGAAGAAGATAGTACTCCAGTATACAGCAGAGCTACATCGCTTATTAGCGGACTTTGACCACTATGATCTGCTATCATTGCAAAATCCGGCAGATGTTCTCCTTGGGAAGCAATACCATGAGCGTAGGCATGTGGCTCGTTTTCTCAAGGGTCTCAACCTGCAATTTGAGGCTAGGAGTGTAGCAATGTGTCATTTGACATCCTTCTCATCCCTAGATGAGGCTATTGCATCGATGAAGCAAGAGGAGATCAGACAGAAGGTGATAAAAGGCTAGGTGATTCTTAATGAAAGGCGAAAGGACAGAGAGGTGGTCGTGCAGGTCAAGAAGGCAGGGGACGTGGAGGCCGGGGAGTTGCTCACCTAGCTGTGGCAGAGGAGACCACTACTGAGATGACTGGAGCTGAGATGACAGAGCTGGAGGAACTACGTCAGTTTAAGATTCAGGTTGAGAGTTCTAAAGGCAAGGGATAGGCCACTTAGGATCTGGATGACACTACCTACCTTAGTAACTTTACTTGTTACGCTGCTCATATGGGCAAAGGTATCTCGGTTCAGGCACTTTCATCCACTAAATCTCATACTAGTTGGATCATAAACTCAGGTACATCTAGGCATATCACAGGTGAATCTAGTGAGTTTGCATTATATTATCCGAGCAAACATATGCATCCCGAGACAGTTCGGACTGCTAATGGGACTTCTCAACCCAAAAGGGGTATTGGCTTGGTCCATTGTACTTCATCTGTTACCCTGTCATCTTATTGCACGTTCCTTCATTTCCGGTCAACTTACTTTCTGTTAACTCTCTCATTGATCAATTGAATTGCACTGTTCTTTTTTATTGGGATATGTGTTCTTTCCAGGAGAAGGCCACGGAGAAGAGGCTTGGGACTGGCATCAGGCGTGATGGCCTTTGGTACCTGGACAGGGAGGCTGCAATGCTTGTTGCTACTATTAGTGGAGGGCCAGAGACAGAAGCAATGCTTCAACACTGCAGATCGGGGCATTTATCTTTTGATAGTTTGAATAAGTTAGAACCTGAGATAATGAATAAAGTAGACAAAAAAGGTTATTTTGTAATGGTTGTGAACTTGGAAAACATACACGTTCTACTTATAAAATGGTTGGTCTTCGAAGTTTTGAGTCATTTGCACTTGTTCATTCTGATGGTTGGGGAACGTGTCCTACTATCAGTGGATTCAGATTGTTTGTTACCTTCATTGATTGCTACTCACGTATGACCTGGATCTACATGATGAAGCAGAAATTTGAGGTATATAAATATTTTCAAGACTTCTCGGCGTATGTGAAGACCCAGTTTGGAGTACATGTGAAGATTCTTCGAACAGATAATGGGACCGAGTACACCAACAAGGAGTTTGCTAATTTTATCTCTAGTCAAAATTTTTATCAAACCACTTGCCCAGACACTCCTGCTCAGAATGGGGTGGCTGAACGCAAGAACATATATCTACTAGAAGTGGCACGTTCTTTGATGCTGACAATGAATGTACCAAAGTTCATATGGAGTGAAGCTATTATGACAGCAGCTTATCTAATCAACAGGATGACGTCAAGAGTATTAGGGATGAAGACACCATGTGAGATGCTCTTGGGCTCTAATATTTTTATTGTTCCACCCAGAGTGTTTGGCTGCACATGTTTTGTGCGAGATCACAAAATGATAGTGAGTAAGCTGGATCCACAAGCAGTTACATGTATCTTTGTGGGCTACTTGTCAAGTCAGAAATGATACAAGTGTTGGTGTCCCACTGAAAGAAGGTTGTTTGTCAATATGGACGTGACCTTCCGGGAGTTTAAACCATTTAATAGGGAGAAGACGAAGTTAAGTTTCTTGTTCGATGATGGCTCTACTGATGCTAGTAGAGAGGGGGAGAATGAGAGTGGCATCGTGGTTGGTATGATTCCATATCCTTTTGAGTCACGGAGGAGTGATGGTGTCTCAGGGGGAGTTGACAGTCATGGGGAGCTGAGAGTATATAAGGAGCAGGAGCAGCAGGAGCTTCCTCCTTCGGTGTCTATGCTAATACCCATAAATGTTGATGTCCTAAGTCCCTCTTCTCCAGGACATTCTTCAACAGGTTACTGTATTTTTATTGGAGGCAATCTTGTATATTGGTGCAGCAATAAGATGTAGTGGCTAGGTCTACAGCTATCACGACCCACACCCGGGTGTTTGGGTACGAGTGCGTGGGTACGCCCAGCCTACACCACCGTGTCGAAGGTAGAACGCTGTCTGGAACTAGTACTGTATAACTAACACTTCATAATATAAAGGAAATATATATTATACTTAATCACAAAACTAAGGTAGGTGAAAACATGTTGTATATATATATGTTTATAAAGGTTACAGTACAAAATCTTGTATTCATAACTCATACAACTATAGTAAGTCTGCAAACTCTAACTATTGTCATAACTGGGTCTCCTGCTTGCGGCCTTCCTCGATCCTTCAGAAGGTAAAATCAGGCTCGAAGCTATTTTCCAAAATCCATAATAGATGGGACACAGGTCCTTCTAAGTGCTACCTGAAATATTATCCAGTCAGGATTGAACGAGTACAATTCTAATAGCAGTTTCAATAAATGATAAGGACTATAAAACAGTGATAGAAAAGTAGTACATGATGGACAAATAAACTGACATCAAGGCATAGTAAGAAATGAACAGGAAAAATAAATAAACAGAGAATATGTCATATATCAACAAGGAATTCTATAGTCACTAAGTGTTTTCAAATACTAGTTTGATTATGTGATCGGCTTAGGATTGCACAATGGGAGCCGGTTAATCATACGTGAAGTGTATGGTTAGCCTTTGCACTTGAATTATATTTGCACAGGATTAGGATATGATCACATATAAACTAGCATTTTTTTGCCCCGATTAGCATACAAGAATTACACGAATATCAGGTATTATACAAGATCAAAGTCTAAAAATACAAGATATGCTAGTACATGTTTCTTTGTGTCATGAATCAGATACAACAATACTACATGTGTTATAGAAATTATCAGTAAGAAAACCATCAGAGACTGTACTCGCCTGGGGTCCAAAGCGGGTGAAACAAGTCAGAGTGTGACGTGGTCCAGATAACCTATATCATGAATAATTCACATTAATTGGTGAAATATAATTAAATAGACTTAACCCACTAGATTTCTAGATTAATTTTATGCTATTTCTGGTTTATATATGGAACAAATATCTCTATAAAAACTTAAGTATAAAAATAATGTATATATAAGATATATTTATATATTATTTATAGATACATATATAGATACATATATAAATACATAGATACACACATATATAAGATATATATAGATACGCATATATGTATATGATATATATACATATATATAGATACACACATATATAATATATATATATATATATATATATATATATATAGATACATATATATATATATGTATATGATATATATACATATATATATAGATACAATATAGTAATACATAGATACATAGATAGATACACATATATAATACATATATAGATACATATATATGCATATGATATATATACATATATATAGATACGTATGTAATACATATATATATATATATATATATATATATATATACATATATATATATATATATATACATATATAGTGTACATATATACATAAATATATAGATACATACATACATATATATGTATATGATATATATAGATATAATATGTATATGATATATATAGATATATGTAGATATAAATGTATATGATATATATAGATATAATATGACATATATAGATATATATAAATTACATATATATATATACATATATAGTATACATATATACATAGATATATAGATAATATATAGTATACATATATATATATATATATATACATATATATATATGCTGCTGCTGCGCACTGCTGCGCTGTTACTGTGCACTGCTGCAGCAGCTGCTGCAGGCGCTGCTGTGCGCTGTTGCTGCTGCAGGCGCTGCTGCTGCTGATGATGCAGGAGGCACTGTTGCTGCTGCAGCTACTGCTGCTGCTCTGCAGTGCTCCCTCCCCCCCCCCCCCCCTTCTTGAAAAACACACACACACACACACACACATATATATATATATATATATATATATATATATATATATATATATATATATATATATCCTAGTTAGAGTTATAAAACAAAATAAGGAGGATTACCTTGCTAATATAGGATTGAGGGGAGATGGGGGATGGTGAGTGAAGGAGGGTGGGGATGTATTTATATAGGGAAGGAGGGGTCAAGATATTTATTATGGTACATTGACCATTGTGCCTTAACCAATTCAATTTGGATTTCTCCTCTTATGAAGAGCAATCCAAATTGAATTTGACTTCCTAATTTAATATTTTATTTTATTTTATTTTATTTTTGACATGAAGGTTACAAATCTACCTCCCTTAGAAAAATTTTGTCCTCGAAATTTAAAGTAGATCGTACGGAAAGAAAGAAGAAATACCTTAAAATTCAAAGAGGTATGGGTATCGCTCACGCATCTCATCCTCTCTCCCCCAAGTAGATTCACCTGGGGAGTGATGACTCCAAGCGACACGAACAAATAAAATTATCCGGTTACGCAGCACCTTTTCTCTGTGATCTAGTATCTCCACGGGCTGCTCTTGGTAGCTGAGGCTCGGTCCCACTTCAATCTCTGAGTGATCTAATACGTGGTTAGGGTCAGCCACGTATCGTCTCAGCTGGGATACATGAAACACGTTATGTACTCCCTCTAATGTAGATGGCAAAGCTAGCCGGTAAGCTACGGCACCGACTCTTTCGGTAATACTGAAAGGTCCGATAAATCTTGGACTGAGCTTCCCGCTTCTCCCGAAACGAATCGTGCCACGTGTTGGAGAAATTCGCAAGAACACCAATTTGCCAACCTCGAACTCTAACGGTCTCCGGTGACTATCGGACCAGTGCTTCTGTCTGTCTTGAGCCACACGAAGTCTTTCTCTAATCTGCTTTACCTTCTCCGCAGCTCCCCACTAGGCACACACAATCTAGCACCATGTCGCAAAGAACCATCCTCAGCAATGGTGAAATCATCCTCTAATCCTGCTCTCACCTGAGCTCTGATGCTCCTCAGAGATACATCTTCATACTGGGCTGCCTTGATCCTGTCCATCAACTCTAAGTGTATCTGCAACCCCCATATCTGCATAGCAAAACCAGGAACTATCACCTCCATGCCCAAGCTCTCCAAGTCCTCCAACAAATATCGATCCTACGTCAACAACATAGCTACCGGATACCTGCTCAAGGCATCGGCAACTACATTGGCTTTTCCAGGATGATACTGCAAAGATATGTCAAAATCCTTCATCAGTTCCAACCACCGACGCTGCCTCATGTTCAACTCCTGAGTGAAAACGTACTTCAAGCTCTTGTGGTCTATGAAGATCTCCACATGCTCTCCGTACAAATAGTGTTTCCACAACTTCAGGGCAAAGATGACTGCTGCCAACTCCAAATCGTGGGTAGGATAGTTCTTCTCATGATGACGTAATTGCCTGGATGCATAGGCAATCACTTTCCCATTCTGCTGAAGAACACAACCCAAACCTTTCCCCGATGCATCACTATAAATAATGAAACCTCCAAACCCTGATGGCAACGTCAAAATAGGAGCAGACGTCAACCTCTTCTTCAATTCCTCAAAAGCAACCTGGCACTTCTCTGTCCAAACAAACTCTACATCTTTCCGAGTGAGTTTAGTCATAGGCTCTACAACTCGAGAGAAATCTTTCACGAACTTTCTGTAATATCCAGCCAATCCTAAGAAGCTTCTAATTTATGCAACAGAGCTTGGAGTGGCCCAAGATTTTACGGCAGCAATCTTTTTTGGATCAACTGATATTTCATCTCCAGTCACTACTTGTCCGAGAAACTCCACTTTATTTAAGAAAAACTCACATTTAGAGAGTTTTCCATAAAGCTTCTCCTTCCTGAGAGTTTCAAGCACTATCCTTAAATGCTTCTCGTGTTCTTCTAGCGTCTTTGAGTATACAAGGATATCATCTATAAACACTACCACGAACTTGTCCAGGTACTGATGGAATACCTTGTTCATCAAGTTCATGAAGACTGTCGGGGCATTAGTTAACCCGAACGGCATCACCAAGAACTCGTACTGGCCATATCGAGTCCTGAATGCAGTCTTTGGAATATCTTCCTTTTTCACCTTTACCTGATGATATCCGGATCTCAAGTCAATCTTTGAAAATATCTTCGCACCACTCAAGTGATCGAAGAGATCATCTATTCTCGGCAACGGATATTTGTTCTTGATTGTGAGGTTGTTCAGGGCCCTGTAATCGATGCACATCCGCACCGATCCATCCTTCTTTGGCACAAAAAGTACCGGGGCTCCCCAAGGCGACGAACTTGATCTGATAAATCCCTTGTCGTCTAATTCATCGATCTGTTTCTTTAGCTCCGCCAGCTCATTGTTGTTGATCCGGTAGACATGCTACGATATTGGTTCTGCTCCCGGTATTAGATCAATAGAGAATTCAACATCTCTATCTAGCGACAATCCTGGTAACTCCTCGGGAAACACATCTAAGAACTCAGCAATAATAGGATGCAATAGTTCTTTCTCCTCCATTATAGCTTTGCAAAGAATTCTACGATCTGGCTTCTCTGTCTTTTTAGCAAACTCGAACTCCGGCTCTCCTGGAGGCCGAAACAGCACACGACCTCTGCGGCAGTCAATGCTAGCGAAATGCATACCCAACCAATCCATTCCAAGGACAATGTCAAAACTTGGAAGTGGCATTACGAGTAAGTTCTTTCCAAACTCGAACTCCGGCTCTTTTGTGCATGCTTAGTGAACTGTGTCATAGTGACTGATGTGATATTACTATATATATATATATATAGGCACTTAGGATTGTTCAGACTTGGATGCCGGAGCAAGTTCTTTCCATTGCAGCTTGGAGTTCCAGTCAAGATACCTTGTTACTTTGTTGTACTATCTAATTTTAGTTATTATCATTATATGATTCTGTATTGAATAATTATGGTATAAATGTGTGCGTCTGAGTATAACTCGGGTGCAGTCGACGAATGACTCGATGAGTAGCTTAATGCATTGACCTAGGTATTAGTGACTTACCCAATATGGTGGAGGTATTTTAATATCTCCTGAGACCTTGACACATACTTTTCACGGCACCATATATTATTCATGATGCAAGTTGGCATACTCGACTGGCTATCGGTACGTACAATGTGCATGACTGTATAGTACGTAGTCTTAATAGTATTATTAGTTTATTTATGGCCGGACATGATAGTTACGAGATGTGTTCATTGTGTATTCGACTTGTACATTTGCATTTGGGCGGGGAGGACAAATACTGGTTGTATGGGATACACACATTGGTGACCATAGAGGATCTACGGAATCTAATGACTCCTTTATCATATGCCATTTCCGACGGGGAGTTAGGCTTGTTTATATATATATTCAGACTATCAGCGTTCTTCAGAGCGTTATGGTGTTTATTTAGCAGAAGCCGCATTCGACGGGACGTTATGGCAGTTATCTATGCCTACGCCTACCAATATGTACCAAGGTTATCCTCAAATTGCATTCACATAGATAGTTAGGCTACCCGATTTATTTGCACAGTATTTACATTTCGACATGTATCATTTGTATCTTGTTACGTCCCACTGAGGATCTGGTTCCCTGCCAGGTTAGTTGAGTTGGACACAGATATCTTTTGCTAGATGGTTTATGAGTGCTTATTCCCTTACAGGTATTATCCTTCCGTGTATATGTATATACTTTCTATCAATTGTATCTGCTTAGTTTTTGTATACTCGTGCTATTTACTTTGAGTCTACTCGGAAAGTATGATTATTAGGATGCAAACTAGTAGTCATACTCACCTTTCTTTTATTCCTGTCATATGGATTGAGATATAGATAGTTGATAGACATAGATATTAGCTTGATCACTTGACCGTGGACAGCGTAGGTGCACTTCGTCGAGTACATTAAATAGGAAAGACCTACGAAGTCGTACCAGCTGGCCATTGCCACGTGTCTGGTTCCACATGTTTTGGGACTGGGACGTGACAACTGGATGTTTACGAAGGGTTTCCAACTGTTGGCTTCAGGAATTATATGCTTTGACATGTACATGCTCAAGCCACTAAATTGTACATGTGAGTAGTAGGCATCAAAAGAGGGTTTGAGAGGTGTTCGGCATGGTGGTGATGATCGATGAGGGCTTGCTGGAAAAGGTTTTCAATAAGACTCGAGGAGAATGGAGGATTTAGTTCTTGGTGAAAGCGATGAATGGGGGGGTGTCAAATCTTAAGGATCATAATGTTGGTTCCATAACAGCTTGTCGATCTCCAAGTGAGAGTTGCTTTACGGATTTGAGTTTAGTGCCAAGAGGGTGCTGAAATTTATGGGAGCGACAACAATTTCAACAGTTCGAAGCCGGAAAGGAGATTATAAGGAGATTATGGGGTGCAGTTGACTCAAGAAACGAACGATACATCTCTATTTGCAAAATTCAGGAGGAGTTGTGGGCCTTCGACGGTGTGCATTGCGTATGGACTCACTCTGCTCGAGGATGCAGATGTACGAGGGATCTTTCATATGGAATACAATTGTGGACAAGTTCGAGAGCTTGGAGATTGGGAATCCCACCGTTCGCTTAGTATCTACAACCAAGAGTAAGAAAACTATTCGAAACAAGACCACATTTTGGTAGAAGACAAAATTTGGGATCTCACAGCCGATACTAGTATAGTGAGGCCGGTGGTCATGGATTTCGGTCTTAGTCCAGTCATTGAGCTCAGCAAGATCCCATTAATTCAGGAGATGCTATGCATGGCAGTGTAGATATGGTGGTCGAGCAACTAGAGACGACATGAGATTGGAGCATCCCAGGAGATGTGGGTTCGATGACAGCGAGGAGCAAAACTCTGTCACGGGACGATAAACATATAGTCCTCTTGAGGAGCCATGGTGACCAACACCCTCTCATAAGACTAGAAGGGGAGTATTTTGTAAATCCAGCCCGATCGAGGGTGGATGAGAAGTTTGGAGCGTCGTAAAGTCGGTGGCGGAAGCCTCGCAAATAAACCATTGATTCAAAAGCACAAAAAAACCCTGAACTGCCTGAACCGATACTCATAGGAAAGGTCCGAAATTGATGCTGGAATCCATACTATGAACCTTAATAGTCTACAAAAGTTTTTTAGAGTATTTTTATGCTATGTTATGTAGATACTTTTATTAAAATTTGTCATTTGTGTCTGATACAAAACACATGTCTACCTGCGTCCAACCATTGTGTAGACAGTAGACACATACTAGTCAAGTTTTATGAATTACAAAATATTCATAAGGTGAATAAGACTATCACATACAAACTCAATCACAAATAAATATTGATCTCCACTAAATCTACATCTACCAAGCTACACAATACTTGCATCCTCAAGCCAGGATTTAATGTCACAAACCTTGTTTATTTTGTCAAAGTGCAACAGTATCCATGTCCATTAATTATAGCTTCTTCCCCATCTTTAGCAAATTTATTTTTTAACTGTTTATTTATTTTGAATATTCAATGCCACCTAGGCCCCATGTGGGCCCTTTGCACTAGGAAACTTCATAAAGGCCTAGTGGCTACTTCCTTCCTAATATTGCTCATAGATCCGCATAGTCCACATAGTTAATGGCTTAACAATAACTCAATTGTAATTCTTTTTTGTGTTCATTAAAAAACACACAACATTTCAAATTCAAATTATACTACAAGTTTCACGATATAGCTACTTCTTCCTTTAGCATGATTATATCAAAAGAATCTACAACAATGCATATGTAAGGATTCATTTCATAGTTTAAAGTGTTAAACAAGGATATGACTTTTGTTAGCATTACAGAAGACGTGGCCCTTAACCAAGCCGAATGGAAAAAGCGGATTCAAACAGTCGACTGCAAAAATTTAGGATAAATGTTTTGTTGTTCGTGTTGCTCTAATCAACAACAATACATAAGACACTGAGTGGAAACAGTAAAGTAGGGGAGCAAAATAATCAATGCTAAATCATGTAGTAATATGGTTTGATAGAGTATAGATTAGTTAATCATGTTTTGATAGCAAGGTTTGGTTTGACTTTCTGAGTTTGTTTGCTTCTTTTGCATACAAGGCCATCATATATATGAAATAACTCACATAGCTAATCCCATGAAATGACCATGAGAAGAGAAAGATATTGAACTTACTATGTCGAGATGCTATATTTTCAGATAAGCTAAATAAACTAATAGTTCCTTCACAGGTTTTGCATTTTATGGAACCCAATTGCCATATTTACTGTAAAATTTCATATAAAGATATTGTAGTCTGTATTTCTTCATCCAAAGACAAAGATCATGACAAAACACACCTAGAAGACTCATTGCTGCACAGAGTGTCCCACCAGTGGCCACCAAGTCATCAACAACCAATACACGTTCCCCAGATTGAACAGCCCCAACATGCATTTCCAAACGGTCGGTACCGTATTCAAGTACATAAGCTTCAGATAAAACTTCACCTGCACAGTTTTACCATAGTTAGACAATAACTGTTTGGTTGAGTTACACACATATAAAAATGACTTGCACAAGAATGAGACTACTCTTTGGCATATGCATAAAAACAATCATGAAGAAATCCAATTTAGTTGAAAACTTTTGAGATCACTATTTCTTTTAATTGACATTGTGTGCGTACTGATCTCAACCAAAACTATCTATATCAATGTTATATTATGCAATTTTCATTATAAGGTAACTCCATGGGCTAGTTCCCGATTATTCATATTAAGTGTCCGATTACTCGGAGAATTAATCGCCGACTAATCCTTCTTTAGAAACACTGGTATATAACCTAATACTAATAGATGAGACAATATTCAAAAGACAATGATTGTCTGAGCTTATCAAACAGTTTCCTAACTCTTCTGAGTTCCTTCGAAGATAAACAAGGTAAAAATATATGAACTAGGAAGCCCGGAAGGCAAGAAAGATAAATAAAAGGGTAATAATAATAGTAATTATAAATATAATAATCATTATTACTATTATACTGACCATACAATTGTCGTTGGTTCAATAAAATATTATAATGTCATTTTCAGACATTGTATCCACCACTAAATGTCTGAAATATGACAATGTTAGTGTATATAGCCCACTATGTTGGACATTTTCTCTCTCTGTAGGGTTTTAGTATTTTGTATATATACTTTTTATCATCTATGAATGAAAGTTAGGTTGATGAAATAATCTTTTTGAGAAATAACAACCTAAAAAAGAAAGAGAGGAAGACTAATATCCTAGATGAAATTAACCAATATCTCTCTCTGTCATTAGTTTATTGTAGCGGAATACCAATATGTATATGATGCCTTGTGAGGCATGACAAGACATAGTGTTAGGATGTATTAAATCATAAACCAGTTAGGTTAGTATAGTTTCCATCCTAATCACAGTGGTTATGTGCCCAAATTTTATGGGTACTGTAAGGGCATCTAATAAGAATATACTTAGGTCTGAATTTAGGCTTACAGGAATCTATAAATTGCCTCCATATCATTAGATCATTTAAGAAATTACAATCTAAAAATTGTAATATGAAGTCAGAGTTCATGAGAGATCTTCGTGGCACAAGACCAATTTGAAGTCTATAATCCTCTACATGTTTTTTAGTGAATTGTTCTATGGTTGTCCATTGTTTTCACGTAAAATTGACGTATTCTATGATTGGATTGCCTTTTCCTCCCAATGATTTGTGTGTTCCAAGGCATCTCGATCTTCTCCATCGTAACAAACTGGTATCAGAGTTGAAGGCTAGATCCACTAACCAAGTTGAAGATGACATCACACAATATCAAAATCGATAAGTTCACCAGTAAGAATAGTTTGTCTATGGCATATTAAGATGCACGCTTTGCTGAAACAACAAGGTCTCTAAGCAACATTGGCAGCCAAGAAGCCATAATAGTTGACATCTTGATAGTTTGAGGAGCAAGAGGTGAAGGCTCACACAACAATTCAATTGTCTTGCAGCTGTGAAGTTGCAAGCGAAGAGACAACATCAGGTTTGTGGTTGTGTAGAATATTTGGAGTTATATTTTTCATTATAATCTCTTGGCTATATATATATATATATATATATATATATATATATATCCTTACAACCCTCCATCTTACATAAAACCCCCGAATACTTTATAATATACCAATACTCCTCCTCAAGATGGACGAAAGATATTGAGTAAGCCCATCTTGTCACATCCTCTAATCATATCTACAGAACTAAGTCCCTTGGTCAGACTGTCTGCTACCTGATCCTTGGTTGGAACGTGGCCTAGCTCCAGTAGTCCACTGTCCAACTTCTCCTTGATGAAGAACCTATCGATCTCGATGTGTTTGGTCCTGTCATGCTGCACTGGATTGTTGGCGATACTGATAGATGACTGGTTGTCATACTATAGCTTCATCTTGGCTCCTTGATCCAGCTTTTTAGCTCCACCAGCATACTCTTCAGCCATAACAGCTCTGCAACTCCCAAGGCCATAGCTTTGTACTCTGCTTCAGCTGTCGATCTGGCCACCACTGACTGCTTCTTACTCCTCCAAAAGACCAAGTTGCCTCCTACAAATATGCAATAGCCCGAGGTAGACCTCCTATCATCCGCACAGCTAGCCCAGTCAGAGTCACAGTAGCCCTCGATGCTCACGTTATCATTCTTCCTGAATATCAGCCAATTTTCAGGGGCACCCTTCAAGTATCTCAGAATCTGGTACACTACGTCCATATGACCCTTCATTGGGTCATGCATGTAGTGGCTCACCACACTCACTGCAAAGCAGATATCAGGACGTGTATGGCTCAAATAGATCAACTTGCCCACCAGTCTCTAGTATCTATCCCGGTCAACTGGTTCTCCAGCCTCAGCACCCAGCTTGAAACTCTGATTGATCGGCGTTGTTGCAGGTTTGCATCCCAACATCCCTGTCTCTGTGAGAAGGTCCAGCTACTTTCTCTGAGATAGAACAATTTCCTCTACTTCTCGAGCAATCTCAATCCCAAGGAAATACCGAAGAAGGCCAAGGTCCTTCACCTCGAACTCCTTGCCAAGCTTCCCCTTGAATCGGGCAATCTTCTGCTCATCATCTCCTGTGATAATCATATCGTCCAGATACACCGCAAGCATGGTGATGTGGCCTCCACTCCGACGGAAAAACACAGTATGATTAGCGTTGATCTGCTGATATATCATCCCTATCATCGCCCTCCTAAATCTGTCAAACCACGCTCGAGGAGACTGCTTTAGTCCATAAAGGGACTTCTTCAACCTGCAGACCGTGCCCACTGTCTTATCAGTGCAGAATCCTAGTGGTATCTCCATGTACACCTCCTCCACTAGATCCGCATAAAAAAACGTATTCTTTACATCTAGTTGGTGTAGCTTCCATCCACCATTCGCTACCAAAGATAGCAGGGTCCTGACGGTGCTCATCTTCGTCACTGGTGCAAAAATCTCGTCGTAGTCAATGTTGTACGCCTGACTGTATCCTTTTGCCACCAGTCGAGCCTTGTAGAGCTCAACCTGTCCATCTGGGTTCTACTTCACAGTAAAGACTCACTTGCATCCGACTACCCTCTTCCCCTCTGGCAGTTTTACCAGTTCCCAAAGTGTGGTTCTTTTCAAAAGCCTACTCCTCGTGCATCGCCGATTTCTACTTTGGATCGTTCTTGGCAACCTGTCAATTGTTAGGTACAGTAATACTATCCAAAGAAGCAATGAATATTCCATGAGAAGAAGAGATGTTATCATATGAAAAAAACTGAGCAAGGTCCCAACCATATCTATCAAAAGGATTTTCCGCATTGTTGTGAGTGGTCCTCCGTACTGATAATGGTGTGGGAGGGGTAGGAAGAATGATATCACCTGAAGAAAAATCTGGTGGTGGTGGTGTAGGTGTCTCAGGAGTCGAGACGGACGCAGGCAAGGGACTTGGCACTCGCACTATAGGCACTATAGGTACTGGTCCTGTAGTTTGCTTCCATTTTCTGCTGTAGGTAAGTAACTCCCCCTGAGCCGTGGGCCTAACACCTCTCATCTCCTCCCCCTGTTCCTCTTCACTCTCCTCCTCAACTGTTCCTCCATGCCATACTCCTAAATCGGTCACCAAAATCTCACCAATCTCTCTCTCTCGCCTTATACTCTAAGTGTCAGGTAAGTTGCCCATGGATGAGGTTCCCTCCTTACGGTGGTATGGCTCAAGCTCCCTGAAGTGAACATCCATGCTCACAAACCTCTTCTTCTCTACTGGGCTCCAGCATACGTACCCCTTCTGGGTTGCCGAATAGCCCACGAAGACACTTGATTGCTCTAGGGTCAAGTTTCCCAACAGACGGTCTGTTGTCCTTCATAAAACATACGCAGCCATACACCTTCAGCGGGAGTATCCCACTATTATTTCTTGCAATATTTCACATGGAGACTTCTATCACAGTACTTTCGAGAGCATCATGTCGATCAGTTGAGCTGTTGTCAACACTGTATGCCCCCACAGACTCTGTGGGACATTCATGGCGATCATCATGCTCCTCGCCACCTCCAGAAGGTGTCTGTTGTTCCTTTCTGCCACTCCATTTTGTGTTTGTGTGTATGCACAGGTGGTCTGATGCTGTATCCCTTGGGCTGACAAATATTCCTCAAAGTACTTTGTTGGTATACTTTGTCCCATTGTCAGACCTCAGTACCTTCACCACTGCTCTGTACTGAGTCTGGACATGTTTATAAAAGTCTCAGAAATAGGCAAAGACATCACTCTTATTCTTCATCAAATACAGCCAGGTGACACGAGAGGAACAATCAATAAAATAAACGAAATACTTGTAACCATTCATAGTAGTTGTGGTGCACGGCCCCCAAACATCAGAATGTATAATATCAAAAACAGAAGAGCTCATATGGCCCGCACTAACATATGAGCTCCTAATAAGTTTGCCTAAATCACATGCATCACATACTAGTTTCTCCTTATTTGTTTTTTCATAAATAGATGGATGCAACATACTCAAAAATACCAAAAGAGGAGTGCCCCAACCGCCTGTAGTGGAGTATAAGTGTATCCTCTGCACTCAACTTCGGTCCTCCCATTACTGTCCTCTCTGCCACAGACACCAATGCCGAATCTAGCCCTTCCCGATCCAGGTACCACAGTCCATCATGCCAAGTGCCAGTCCCAAGTCTTCGTCCCGTCTCCTTCTCCTGGAATATCACCTTAGGAATATCAAAAGAGAATGTATTTTAGTTGGAGGATTATAGAACTAATGGACAAAAGACTGACTGGAAAAGAATGAGCATGCAAAACATTGGATAATTTTACTGAACCTGTACAATCGACAGTACCCTTACCGACCACTGGTTGAAAAGTACCATCGGTTGTTTGAATATTGTCTGCCGATGTTAGGTGAGTGTAGGAAGAGAACTCACTAGCATTCTCTGTCACGTGTCGAGACGCACCCGAATCGACAATCCAGTCCGACGATCTAAGGGAAGACATAGATGAAAGGGCGAGTGAGTCGTCAATACTTTCCGATGGATGGGCATACATGACAGTGTTGCCTCTGGCGAAGACTGAGGTGGACGCCTCTTCAGTCCCACTCCTCCTGTCTCCATCGCTTGACGCTCTCTGCTTTCTCCTGAGTACCTCCAGCATGCCCAGCAGTGCCTGATCCTCCTCAGTTTAGGCGCCATCTGTTCCCTTCTCACCTTCTGCTACTAGCAGGTTCGCCCGATAACCTCCTCGACCATCCCGTCGACCCCCACGACCACGGCCACGTCCTCCAAACTGTCAACGTCCACCACCTGAATCTCCCTCCTTGGTGGTTTGGTGCAAGCATACCTCAGATGGCCCACATCCTCGCAGTTGTAGCACTGTCGGGGATCTCCCTTAGATCATGTATCGCCTGAATTGGCAACCGCCAGTGCTGACTCACTTCAGGAGGACCACTTGTCCCTGCCTGCAGCTTGATGTGAGTCTCCTCCTGGATCATGACCGAGATAGCCTCCTCAAGTGTAGGGATCTTCGGTTTGGCTAGAAGTAGTGTTGTCCTCTGAGCAAACACTGCGGCCAGGCCCTTAAGAAACTTCATCGTCCTCTCCTACAGACATACCTGTCTCTCCTTACACTTCGGGTCCTCGCAGCTGCACGATCTGAGGGGTTATCGTAATCCAACCACAGACGCTTCAACTCCGTGGCATACTCATGCATCGTCTTCTCTCCATGTACGGTGTCGTCGATCTCCCCCTTGATTTGGAAAACCTTCAAGTTATTTCCCACACCATCCTAGGTCCTCCTCAACTTCTTCCAGACATCATTTACCATCTCAAGGCTGTCCACTGTGGCGGCGATCGACTAGACTAAAGAATTGATGAGCCAAATGTATATCACCATATTAGTGGACTTCCACTCGTCGCGTCCTGCCGAGCCCTCATCCTGCTCTGTCTTCTCTCCTGACAAGAAACCCTCCAGGTTCTTTCCTGCGAGGGTTCTCTTCACCCGTCGTGACCAATTCAGGTAGGTGGTCGGTCCATCAAGCTTCAGATTGATGGAGGGAGGCTCCAAGTTCGCCGGTGTTCGTGTCGCGCTCTCACCAGCCGACAGTTTCATCAGCTTCATCAACGTTGCGACCTCCGTAGGGTCCAACTTCTTGATGATCTCCTCCATCGATCCTCCTCTTCTCCGATCACCTCACATCCGTCCCACGATTCACGTTCGTCCTTTTCATCCTCCTAGACCCGGTCATGCCTCTCCCACATCAGATCTAGGCCTTCGATGTCAACGTCCGGAACGATCCGCGGGAGACGTCGGGAACCGCAGCAGAAGGCTCATGCATGCTCCGCAGGAGTCGCGGCTTCGCGGTGGTGGCGGAAGTGTGGTGGCGGCGGCGGTGACGGTGGTGGTGAGCGAGCGGTGCGGCGGCGGCGGTAGACGAGCGGTACGGCAGTGGTGGTGGCGGCTAGGGTTTGTGGCGGCTAGTGTTTGTGCTCTGATACCATGTAGAATATTTGGAGTTCTATTTTTTCATTATAATCTCTTGGCCTTACAACCCTCCATCTTACATAAAAATCCCCTAATACATTATAATATACCAATATGTTGATATTGAAAACCCTTTATATGACAAAATCTCTAACCAACCAGTTGTACCTGTAGTAGTGTTAGGATTTTTGAAATTACTCTCTTGAAAGTTGTCTCACATCCATGTGGCAAACTCCAAGTGTGTATTTCAATATAAGATTATTCTTTTTGTTAAGAATAATTAGATTTGGGATTAGATATTAGTTAGATTTAATAATAGATTCTTTTTCCTATATGGATACATATCTCTTCTTCTACTCCTATCCAGATACATCTCTTCTCCTACTCCTATTCGGGTATGGATACATTCTCTCTCTATATATATTCGTATTTGTATGGTCTTTTTACATAATCTAATAATAAAATCAATATTGTTGATTTGTTTCCTGGTATCAGAGCCTAGGATTTTTTTTAATCCTAGAACCATCCAAAATATCAGAGCCGAATCATTGAAGGTCGCTTGTCGAGCAAGTGCCTCCGCTGTCGTCTCTTCTCTATAAATCCGATGCTCCTGCACTAATATACATCAAAGTCGTCGGCCGCAAGATTGCCCGCTATTGCGCATCGCTCAATCCAGTTGAGGAACGTGCTTCTACTCCATCCAAGTACCGCCAACTTTGCTACAAAAGTAAAATTGAAAGTGTTGGTATGCCAACTTTGACTTTCCTTATCTTAGATTTGAAAATTTTGACTTATAAGGACCAAAACTTGGTATGTCAACTTTGCTACAAAAGTAAAGTTATCAACTTTGCTAGAAAAGTAAATTTGGAACTCTAGCTGTTGGTTCACAAGGAGACTTGGAAAAGTTAATTTCAAAAAAAAAATTTAAAAACCAAAAAAAATAAAGGCCTGGTCCAAGTGAGACGGTTGTAATGACCAACAATTCTTCTTCTTATTCAGAGTTTGAAAAAAAAATCATCCAAAAAAAATCAAAAAGAAATAAAAAAAATCAAAAAGAAATAAAAAAAAAATATGTGTCCTCTATGTACCTATTGTAGGAAGCATGTTTATTATGATATCACCTGCTATGCTCCTCAGCGGTCTGGTATGATTTGTTCTCATTGCCATAATGCCGGTCATCCAGCGGATAATTGTTTTATGCTTCATCCACATTTAAGGATTCAATTTTTCAAGCGAATAAAGACAAAGGATTATTCCTCGACTTGCCCTCTAGTGCCTCAGGCTGACATTGTTGATGGTACATAGGCATCGGCAGATATTCAGCACTGCCTTGCTCAGTTAGAGCTCTAGGTCCAGCTCCAGCGCCAACCTATCTTTGCTGGCTCCTCTGCATCTGCCTCCACAGGTACGTCTACTTCTTGGATATTAGACTCGGGTGCTTCTCATCATATGACTTCTGACCTTAGTCTCTTATCTAGTATTACATCTTTACCATCTCACTTTCCCTCTTTACACACGGTTGATGGTTCTCAGTTGGTCATCACTCAATCTGGCCCCATTGCTTCCGACACTTTGAGTCTTCATTTTGTCTTACATATTCCTCATCTTACTTTACACCTCATATCAGTCAGTAGACTTTGTGAGAGTGGACTTATTGTTTTTTTTTATTTTCTTACATGTTCTATAAAGGATCCTCGTACGGACGAAACGATTGGTCGTGCTCGTAGGCAGGGGCGGTTGTACATCTTTGAATTTCTTTATCTTCCATCAACTCAACCTTTTAGTTCTAGTCATGTTGTCATCGTCACGTCTGCCGCCGACTTATGGCACGGACGCTTAGGTCATATTTCAGAGCCCCGTCTGAAGATTTTATTCCATAGTGGAGCTTTTGGATGTGGTTCTTTCTCTCCTCTATCCGCATGTACGGGCTGTAAGTTGGCAAAATATATAATCCTATATTTTCCTAAGAGTTTATCAAAATCTACTAGCGCTTTTGAATTAGTCCACTCTGACATATGGGGACCTGCTCCTATCCCATCTATGACAGATTTTTTCTACTATGTTAGCTTTATTAATGATTATACTCGTTATACTTGGGTATATCTCATGCGTCACCATTACGATCTTCCTACCATTTATAGGACACTCACTATTATGATTCATACTCAATTCAATGCTAGGATTAAAACTTTTCGTTCTGATTGTGCTTGTGGGTATCTCTCCACTTCCATGAGATCTATCTTGCAATCTCACAGCTCAATTTTTCAGCAGTCCTGCCCTTACACTCATGAACATAATGGGGTAGCCAAGCGCAAACATCGTTATATTCTTGAGACTGCTCGTGCTCTCTTGTTATCTTCTTCTGTTCCACAAACGTTTGGGACAGAGGTCATTCCTACCTCTGTCAATCTTATCAATATCATACCTTCTTCTGTTTTGTCCGGTAGAACACCTCACGAGTCTTTTTTCATGTCCACTTGATTACAGTATGCTTCGCACTTTTGGGTGTACTTGTTATGTTCTTCTTCCTGAGACAGAATGCATAAAGTTAACAGTCTGATCAGCCAAGTGTATCTTGGTTTTAGTTCCGAGCACAAGGGATACCGTTGTTATGATCCCTTGGCCCGTCGTCTTCGTATATCTCGCCATGTCACCTTTCTAGAGGACTCTCCTTATTTTATTGTCCCACCACCGGATGTCCATTTTTTGTACCCTGCAGCTCTATCGTCAAGTGTTACCATTGATCCTACTCCTTTGCTTCCCTCTCCTGGTACAGCTCCTTCTACGATGTCTCAATTGCTGTCTCACGAGGATCCTCCACATATTCCATCAGCATCTACTATATCATCTTCAACATCTACGCCTCCACCACCACCTCTCTGCCAATCACAACGTACTCATCGACCTTCTGCTCGTTTTACTCCCGATTGTTCCGGTCCACCGGACAAGTTTGGTTTTGCTATATTAGCTTCATATTCTCCACAGTTTTATTCTTTTCTTACTACTATTTATACTACACAAGAGCCCATTTCTTATCAAGAGGCTGTTCAGTACCCTGAGTAGCAGGAGGCCATGGCAGAGGAGTTTCGAACATTTCAGCAGACAAGTACTTGGGATGTTGTTCCACTACCAGACGGGGTCCAGCCTGTTAGTTGCAAGTGGGTCTTCAAGGTCAAGTATCGACTTGATGTATCCATTGAGCGACACAAGGCTTGCCTTGTTGCCCGGGGTTCCACACAGGAGAATGGGATTGACTATGATGAGACCTTTGGACCTGTTGCTCAGATAACCACAATTCGTACATTACTAGTTGTTGTTGCCGCTCGTCAGTGGCCACTCTATCTGATGGATCCATTGAACGGACAAAACATATTGAGATTGATTGTCACTTCGTCCGTGAGAAATTTTTGGCTGGCACAATTTCTCTACCACATGTGACGTCCGTTGATCAGTTGGCAGATTTCTTTACAAAGTCACCCCCTACACCACGATTTCAGTTTATATTGGACAAACTTATTTTGTTTGATCCACCATGAGTTTGAAGGGGGGAGTTAAGAATAATTAGATTTAGGATTAGATATTAGTTAGATTTAATAATGGATTCTTTTTCCTATATGGATACATCTCTTCTTCTACTCCTGTCCGGATACGTATCTCTTCTACTCCTATCCAGATATGGATACATTCACTTTCTCTCTCTCTCTCTCTCTCTCTCTCTCTCTCTCTCTCTATATATATATATATATATATATATATATATATATATATATATATATTCGTAGTTGTATGGTCTTTTTACATAATCCAATAATAAAATCAATATTGTTGATTTGTTTCACTTTTATTAACTTGCACACATAGAAAGTGGTAGCCCATGTGGTTGGTATGGTAAAATACTTTACTAGAGATCAATGTTCAAATCCTTCAAGAAATATTTGTTTTTGCCACATATTTCTTGAAAAAATTTCTTAGGAGCTAGGCCTCGAAAGGACCTAGCGATTCACACTCGGACTCGGGTGGAGAGTGCAAACTGGCGCTTTGATGGTACACTTTGCACTTCCCAGGTATACATCGGACACGAGACGGCACTTTTGCGCATAATTGCGTCACTGGACGTTCGTTCCAGCGCCAGTTCAGTGCGTGGTGCAGCAAGGAGCAGCATGAAACTACGTAGTCCAGCAGGTTAATATGGCCAGTGCTCTTGTTGGACATTGGATCCAGCGTGTAGGCTACTCATGTTGGACCTTGGTGCTAGTGTGGAGGTTGCTCCCGCTGGACCTTGGTTCTAACGTGATGGCTGCTCCCGTTGGACCTTGATTCCAGTGTTGAGGCAGCTCATACTGGACCTTGGTTCTAGTGTAGAGTCTTCGCCTACTGGACCTTGGTCCAATGGGGAGGCTGTTCACGTTGGACTTGTGGTCTAACATGGCTGGTTTAGTATATTTCAGCGTGGCGTTTCAGCTTCGTAACTGGCCACTTAGTGGGAGATACTTATGTAACCGTCCACTTAATGAAAAATTATTCCTCAGATTAAACTGTTCATAATGGGTAGTAGTGGCTGCTAGGGGACTTGGCTCCCCTATATATACTTTTGTTTTTTTCTCTTAGCAATATACTTGGATATATGCTAAGAAAGGAGAGTTAGCAGCAGCATACAAACCACAAAGTGTTTTTCTATATTCTGTCCGTGTGAAGTCCAATTTCGATGATAAAAAAGGAGCGTTCTAGAAGTTCAAATCGTTGAACTTGTTGGTTTCTTGGAGCAATTCGACAAAAAATGGTCAAATCTTGTTTTGAGCAACGATGATCTTCATCACCCTAACAAGAGTTTCTATCTTTTGTTTCATCATCAATTTCTTGTTGTAACAACATAGTTGCAAAGTTTTTAAAGCCTTACTTTTTATAGTCGCAAAGTTTTTAAAGCCTTTAGCAACTTGTAATAATTCTATTTAAAGGAGTTGTAATCTTCATGTTGTATTGTAATTTGTACGATTTTCTGTAACCGGTAATAACAATCTCAAAGTAAGATCCAAGTAACATCAAAAATGAAAAATCATGTTATTCTAGACACAAGTTTTTATAAAATTGAGAAGTTTGATAGAGAGCACTAGAACACATAGAAGAGGAAGATTAGCTTAAATCTTCAACTCGCCAACGTGGATTACGTTCTGACTGAATCATAACCAGTAATTCTTAAAATTGACGACTTACAAGTTCTTGCCAACGTAATGACTACACAAAAGAAATGGAGAAAGGACATCTTTTGCAAGTTGTTGATTCTCAACTCCATGGATAATTCCATCACAGAATCCTACAACAAGCAGTTTAAATAAGACGTCTAGGAGTCCCTTGAAAAATAGTACAAGGACGACGAAAAGATCTCCAAGATCCACCTTGTCAACAAGTTTCTAAACATGGAATTTGAAGGCGCGAAAACGATGTTGCGACAAGTCAAAGAACTATTGAAGTTGTAGCAAAAGCTTGAGGAGGAGGCTATGCCTCAAGTCGATAAGTTCATAGTGGGGGCTATCATCTCTAAGCTCCTTCTCGGCTGGGATCAGTTTTTAACCGATATGTAACGCAAAAAGACGGAGATATTGCTTGAAGACCTTCTATGCTACATTAGTATTGAAGATGAAGCTAGAAGCAAAATCAAGATTGAACTCACTATCCAATCAGTTTACTAAGGCAAACATGGTCCCTGGGAATTACAAGGGGAAGTATAAGGCTTCCTATAGCAACAACAAGAAAGATTCCAACGATCTGAGGATAAAGTAAATTTCTTTCAAGCTTTGGGTAAAGTCAACTTCTTTCAAGCCCAAGTCTAGCAACAACGAGGCTTGCTTCAACTATGGCAAGAAAGGCCACTTCAAGAAGGACAGTATGTCCAAACCCAAAAAGAGCCAAAAAAAAAAGCAATACAAACTTAACTTGGTTGCTATGATTGTGCATGTTCAATCATCCGGCGTAGACACTAATTGGTGGACACAGATGCATTTTGCCACGTGTATTGTAAGGAGCTATTCGCCACTTATGAACCTACGTCAGAGAAGTTTTAAATGGCGAACAAATCTCTAAGCTGGAGTGCAAGGAATCGGATTAGTGATGCTAAAATTGACTTCGAAAAAGTTACTTACTCTGGAGAACATAAAGCATGTGTATGTTATAGCCAAGAACGTGATTTCTGGAAGCTTGTTGTGCAACGTAGACTTGAGGATGGATAAAAATGCAGGCCATATGATGATGTCATACAAAGAAGTATACTTCAGAAAAACTTTTTTATAGAAGGAATGTTCAAACTTCAACTTATAACTCCTTCAGAATGTATTAATGAAGTGTCTATTTCTGATTATTCTCTCAAGTTATGACATAATAGCCTATGACATGTTCATTATAAAAGAATAAACAAGATGTCTAGTTTAAGTCTTATCACCAAATATAGAGCAAGGAAGTAGAGAAATGTTAAGTCTGTACATTGACTAAAATTGTAAGAAAGTCATTTAAGCAGGTAAATTGAAGCACAGATCTTTTGGAGTTAATGCACTCAGATTGTGACTTCAAGTACTTCTCTGCAATGGCCGTGATGAAGTATTTTATTACTTTCATCGATAACTTCTCGAAGTACGCTTTTGTCTATCTCCTGAAATCGATTATTTTGATACATATGTGTCAGTTACGTGGATGACAACTATCATGATGTTTATTAATCTGAATGCAATTCACAAGCAGGTGATTCATCAATGGATGTCAAAATAGCATTCCTCAATGGAGGTTTGTCTGAAGAGATTTACATAAAGCAACCAGAAGGTTTTGTCGTCAAGGGACTTGAAGCCAGTATGCAAGTTGGTAAAAAATTTATACAGTCTGAAGCAGACTCCCAAGATGTAGTACGAAAGTTTGATAAAATCATTAGATCAAACGGCTACAGGGTCAGCGAGATATATAAGTATGTATATACCAAGTTCGTTGATCGCAAAGGGATTATTGTATCTCTATGTGGACAACATGGTAATCCTGCGTACGAATATAGGTAGCATCATAGAGATGAAGTTCTTGTTATCCAAGTTAAGTATGAATAAGATAGGATATGCTGATGTTATCTTTGGGATAAAGATCATCCAGACGAAAGTTGGGTTTGCTATTCACAAGCTCACTACATAGAGAAGATGTTCACACACTATGGATATTAAAATTTTCTTGGAATTGATACTCCTTATAGGTGTGACAAGAAGCCATATACAGGAAAAGGTGTCAGCAATTAGAGTACTTAAGCATCATTGGAAGTTTAATGTATGCTACGAGTACCACTAAGCCTGACATTGCTTTTGTGGTAGGGATACTGAGTCAGTTTACAAGTAATCCAGGAACGGAACACTAAAACGATACGAAGAGAGTTATGAGACATCTCAAGAAGACTCAAAAGTTTGTAGTGCACTACAACAATTACCTAGTTGTGGGGGAAGGCTTCAATATTGCTAGTTGGTGCTCAGAAGAGGAGAGCGAAAGGTCCACATGAGGATTTATCGTTTCTATAGGTGAAGCTGCTAAATCGTAGAAGTCAAAGAAGCAATCTTTGCTCTCACTCATCTATAGAGTCTGAGTTCTATGCTCTGACAACTGCAGCAGATAAAGCAGAATGACTTCGGGAGCTCATTTATAATCTTCCTTTGGTTCAAACATAGATCCTACTATACCAATATTGCAACAACCAAGCGACTATAGCAGTGGCATCTAATGATCTAAGAAGAGGACAGTAAACTTCGTCACACAGCACTGAATAAGCGTATCAAAGATAGCATCATTGTAATGGTTGATGTTTGAAGCCAGAAGAATATGACGGATCCGTTCACTAAAGGCCTCAAACGCTAGCTGGTTGAGAAAACAGCAAAATTAATGGTCTTAAAGAATTTTTGATGTTATGTCTTTGTAATTCTACCATAAATATTATGCTATTAGTTCAAAGAGAATTATAGTAAGCATCTTGTTTTTGGTTCAAGAAAGGATTATTGACTGGAAAACATAAGTTATAGAGGTTAGTCCTTAGGGACAATATTAGGATTATAGCATGGAACCTCTGTAGTCTACTGTTTGTTCTAAATGAAGAGCAAGTCCTGTGAGAGGATTTTTTATGCCTTAATAAGTTTTGAACATTGAGAGTGCTCAGCGTATTTTACAGGAAGCATGGGTAGCTCAACACTACAAAGGGACAAATATCCCATGCTACAGTGACGTAACACCAAATTATCATACCCCGATTCGACATAACAAAAATTCGTCAATGGAATGATATCGTATGAGTCTAAATTGTACTTGTACAAGACAAGAATGAACACGGTTGATACTTGATATCAAAACAAGATTATTGTAGTAGAAATAAACAAATAAATTGAATCATAACAGAACATATAAAAAGAATCAATTTTATTGATACTTGCAACGGAATATAAATATAAAGGCTCTCCATGACCAACTGAAATATTCCAATATGGCCTACAACTAACGATTACAAAAGATTTACAATGTTCTATATATTATGCCCTTTATAGCAAAAAAAAATATTCTCCAAAATAAAAGCTTCAACTCGCCAAACGATTTCTTCGTCACCATAGAATTGTCCAAGCAACTCTCTACACCTTTGGAGGAAGGGGTCAGCACATTGGAGAATGTACTAGTGGGCGATATCATTCCAACTCACCTAAACCAACAAGTATTCATGTGAAAATATACAAAATTATTAATAATCTTTCAATTTTTTTCTTAGGATCAATTAACAATTCATATGACAAATAATATTTATCATCAAAGGGTGATTCTTACCCATGACCGAGTGTCCTTACCAGCAAACAAGGTTTAACATATTTTCTCCTTCAAACAACGTCATTAGCGATGCATCCTGACTATATGATGGTTACTGGTGAACACACCATATTGAAAATTTCATGGGAATTACGGCGTCCCTCTCAGAATAGGTGGCTAGTCTCACTGGAGGTCCCGTATTCCCTGTGCATTATACAACAACACAAATTATCCATGTTCCTTCTCAACCAAATCAATTTCGTGGCTACGGATATCGTTTGAGGAAACGAAACATTTTGCACAAGTTGTATGACCATGCATGCATATAAAACTTAGCTATTAAAAATATAATGTGCATAATAACAGAACTTGAAATAACCACACAACACATTCTCATTTGTATTTCCATATTTTCTCGAACCATCGCTCGTAATTACATTCTTCCCAATCCAAGGATTTTTATAATTGGCGACTCAACGGTCCCAAATCTTTTCTATAATTCTATTTATTTGCAACAATAGTACAATATTTTCATCTTTTTTGATAACAAGTAACAATAATTTGCTTTCTTTTATCTTGTTTCTCTTATTACAGTATCATTGATCGAAGGACGCAACGTAGAAATAAAAGTTCTTTTGTTAAAGCATGAAGGTAAATGAGTGAAGGATCAAAGCCACTCACCGTGATAAATTTTCTCTCTCCTGATCATGCAGATATCGAACGATTCCTCAAATAAATGATTTGATATGATACACGATCTTCTTAATTGGTATAATCATATAAGTGAGCATTGCTCAAAAAACTATCAAATCCGACCCAATTAAGCAAGTCGATATCATCATTCAATTTTTTTGATTTTCCACACAGCTCACATCCAATCAACCTATTCAATCCAAGAAACCAACACAACGATGTTTCTCGGAGCGAGACATTACACACATAAGGTAGGACCTCGGCCTCGGGCCATGTAATAGTGGCGTAGCACCGCATAGAGGCAGTTAGCCTCATGCTGAAAGATAGTGTGATAGTATGGTACTACAAAGAGGCTAGGAGCGCATGCTATTGTAGAATGATACCATCAAGAGGTTGGACGTCGGCTTAGGACCATGTCATAGCGACGTAGTACTGCATGGAGACGAAATGCTTTATGTTGAAATTTTTTAACTCTAAGAACTCATCTATATGTATGGACAGAGATACATGCCATCTTTTGAGGGTAAATTTGTAGACACCCAAGATACATATAAAGATACCAGGTCAGCACAGGACCTTTAATGTGCGACCGGAGGTACAGTTGATGTCATTGTAATAGTATGGAGGACAACATCTATGGTAAAGAATTCAAGGCGTAGTATATTATGTATCATACTATTGTTTAACCCATACAGAAAGATTCAAGTCATAAGCGACATCTATCATAATACATGATGTACTGTCACTTTAGGGAACGCTCGGTCTATATATTAAAATATGTAGAAATTTTTAGGTTTGTGAAATTACTCTCTAGAAAGTAGTCCCACAACCATGTGAAAAATCTTAAATGTGTATTTCAATATAAGATTCTTCTTTTATTGACTTGCATATATAGGGAGTGGTAGCTCATGTGATTGGTATGGTGGGATATTCTACTAGAGGACAAGGTTCAAATTTTCCAAAAAATATTTGTTTTGTCACCTATTTCTTAAGAATTTTCCTTAGAAGTTAGGCGCCGAACGGGTCTAGCTACTCGAACTCGAGCGCAGGCATGGACAAAGGGCGCAAAATGGCATTTTATTGACATATTTTGCACTTCACGTATGCATCGGTTACGAGATAATGCTTTTGTGGATCAT
The DNA here is from genome assembly GCA_036927795.1 of Iris macrosiphon. NCBI lineage: Eukaryota > Viridiplantae > Streptophyta > Magnoliopsida > Asparagales > Iridaceae > Iris > Iris macrosiphon. Next base: position 215,114,331 of record JAYESA010000005.1, read on the forward strand.
TGTGTCGTTCAACGCTCGTCCAAGAGCCAATTCGACGTGCCATTTAGCCCTCGTTCCAGCAACAGTTCAACACGTTGTTCAGTGCGTATCAGCACGTGTTTCAGCGTGGTGCAGCACGATATAGGGGGAGTAGCGTGGTCCAACATGAGCTGCATATCCAGCGGTCCAAAATTCTAACACGGTTACTGCTCCCGCTAGACCTTGCTTCATGGAGACTGCTCTCGCTGAACCTTGGTTCCAATGGGGAGGCTGCTCCAGGTGGACTTGTGCTCCAACGTTGCTAGTTCAGTGTGCTTCAGTGTGGACGTTTCAGCTTCATAATTGTCCACTTAGTGAGGGTTACTACTATAACCACCCTCTTAATAGGAAGTTATCCCCTGAATTAACTACCATAATGGGTAGTAATAACTGTTAGTGTAATGCTCCGCTTCTAGCAGTGGCATTATATTGTTACAGAAGTCGGTTTGCTGGCTCAAGTAAGAGAAGCTTTCGATAAGAGCTCCCTTATAGGATAGAAAGATGTTACATCATAGGTAAGTGGAGAAGACTTCGCTTTCTGATTCTTTCACAATTAGTAATGAACCCGTAGAGAATGAATATATGCTTTGCTACTAAGAAGAGAGTTCATAATCAATATAGTGATAAGTACATAAAATATGTATGCGCTTAAAAAAATAATTGCATGGTTGTGTTTTGGACTGAATATGTTGAAAGAATTATTGTTTTGCTTGTTAAAGAAAGACAACATTATTTCATGCTTAAGTTAGACTGTGAATACTAATTAAAGAATTATAACTATAATTGTTAAAAAAGAATGGTTATATGTTTCTTTATAATATGTAGAGAAGTGTATAAAAAGATATTGTATTGTTTGTAATAAAATTATACAAAAGAAAGAAAGAAAGAAAGAACATGGCATGACTGTCAGAATGAAAGAAAGGAAGAATAGACTTACGACTCTTATGGTTTGAAAGAAATATTGAATGAAATATTTTATTTGGCACTTAGCTACTGCATTGTATTGTTTTATTTGATTGTATGTCATTCATTGGTCTTGGACAACTTGTTTACAAGGTTTAGTCTCTCAATTGATCGTCGGAGCACCGAGATCGTATTGACCTAGGTGAGATGGGACACCCTGAGGCTTGTACGTCCACCCGATTGAGGGATGTCATATCTATTAGAGAAATGGGCTTGTACGTCACAACTTCTAATTATGGAAAGCCATCTATGGACCATCATGAAGTTAGTGACATGCTAAGGATGATATTATTGTTGGCTGAACAGTTTGATGTAAAGATAGAAAAGAAAACGATAGAAATTGTATATGCAAATTGTTCTAATCCTTGTTTGTTGCAGGGATGGATAGTCGATCGTGGATAAGATTCACTATATAAGTGATGTTTTTATTGTTCCATGCTTCTCATTATGAATTGTTCCTAAGAATAATTCATATTAAGTGAAATGATGCTATCATGCTAATAAGAAGAATTGGGCTAAAAAATGATGTTATTATGTTCCTAAGAATTATGGTTTAAGAATGATGTTGTGTTTGTTAAAGTTGGAAAAGAATGAATATCGTTTATGAAATAGTCTCAATTGTATGAATGAATACATGAAAAAAGGAAAAATATTGTTTTTTATTAAGTTTCGAAATGAAATATGTTTTTGATTAAGTATTGACAAGAAATGGAAGTAGGCCAAAAGATAAAAAGGCCACCGTAACAAAAGAATATTTTCTCACATGATTACTTAGTGACTGCTTTCAGGTGAGTGTAGTGTCGTCTCTCACCAATGTATTCCCTAGTATACAGTCCTCTACCCCCAAAAATTCTGGATTTTCTGTTGGACTTTCCGAGGCGGTAGAAGACCCTCATCCTTTGGAATATGGATATATGAAAGGCGCATTGTTGTTATTGTATAAAAGGATGTAACGTATGGAACAAAATCATTGTAATTTTTAGTTTCAAAAGTTGTAAGCCAAGTTGGTATGTTCAGTTAGCTATTAAAAGTCATTGTAATCGATGCAAGTTATCAACAAAAGATGTGTTCTTGTCTCATTCTTGTTATTTGGTTTTCTGCATTATAGTTTTGTTGCTTCATTGTCAATTCAGTCTATTTTGCTTATGTACAAGTCCATGCCTTGTACAAGCACCACTTAGACTTAGACTTTTATGACATCATGTTCAGTGGCAACTTTTCGGTCATACGGGATTGGAGCTTGTACAAGCAAAACATAGTGCTCTAACGTCTTTGATCTCTTACCTCTTGGTAAGTAGGACAACAATCTTTGATTTGCAAATCTTGTATTCTCTTGATTATAGCCTCCGACAAAGACAAAGGTGTTCTTGTTGATGCTTCTTCCTCTTCAGTCGACATCAAGACAGATTTACGACTTACCATGATCTCTCTTTGGCACAAAGAATGAATACAATGGTCTAATGTTATAAAGAAGGTTTTAAACATCAAAGGCCTATATCGTCACTTGGCGAAGTTGCCACTGGACTCCAAGATCCCAGTATGCCTCTTGGTTTCAGAATGATAATAAGGTAATTGTTTGGTTGTCTAACTTTATGGATGCTCGTTGCTACAACTCTATTGTCTCTGAAAACTGTCAAGGAAATTTGGACACATCTTCGGTCCAAATACTCGTCTAAAGATAATCTTTAGAAACTTTATGACATCTTTCATACCTTCAATACGGCCACCCTGGAAAAGATTTGCATGACTTTGATGCCCTCTTCATTGGTCTTCTTGAACAAAGGAATGGCTTTCAACCATTCTTCACTGATTTACTTTCCAATACTAAGAGGCCCTTGTTAACATATTTCTCTTGGCTCCCTTACCATCTACTCTTCGAGGGTGTCCCCTCACTCATTTTGTCTCAATACAACTCTCTTATCTGACAACCATCATATCGACACTTTATCATATGGCTATGCCATCTTCCACCTATGTCGACTCCTTGTTTACTGTCCTTGCTACTCATGGTTAGGGTCGTCGTGGTAACTTTTAGTCTGGACAAGCCAATCTGATTCTTTCCCCAGAGGTCGGATATTGCTCGTGGACGTCCTCCTTTATCTGCTCGATGTCGTAGTACTCAAAGACGAGGACGCTATATTGCTCCTATTGTAGGAGGGGGGGGGGGGGACTAGTCAGCACGATGACTGTTGTTAGGATAAGTACTACTAGACAGGCATCTTCCCTACTACTACACCTCTGCCTTTACCACCTATTGGCCATATGTTGTTTCCCAATGATGAATAAGAACAGTTACGTTGACTCCTCTCTTCTGTAGCTCCTGTCAATCTTTTCACTCCATTAGGTAGCTCTCCTTTCTCATTCTCATTCGTGGGTTGCAGGTTCCGACGCCTCGAACTATATGTCTCATGATGGGCCCTAAAATCATTCGTTTAGCCCTTATAAATTCATTTTTTGGGGTGATGTTACTAAATACTTATGTTTTAAGCATTGTTTATTTATCGCTTACTCCGTCTTTACGTTTGAAAATTATTCTCATTGTTTCATCACTACATCATAATTTACTATCTACTCGTTAGCTTGCACATGATTATAATTGTTCAATAGCATTTTATCCCTCTCACTTTGTGATACAAGACCTTCTGATGAAGAAATTGGTGAGGGACATGAACCATTGGTTTACATTATCGGTCGATACTGATCTGATGCAACCGATATCAATATGTTTGGCATATATCGATCTGATAGCGAACGATAACGACATTAGAAGTCTCTTTTTGGGCTAATTGGGTAAAAATAATTGAACGAAAATGATAATCAACAAGGATATAAAAACATAATAAAGTTGTAAAAATATGTAAACGAAGAAAACTTATTAATTGCAGGTAAACCAATTTTAAAACTACTATAAAATAACTTAGAAAATACTTAAAATTATGCCTAAATATCTAAATTATTTTTTCAAAGTTTTTAATAATTTATTAATTATCATTTGATTTTCGATACCAAAAATCTGATACTGCCTGTACCGTCGATCCCAATATTCATAGGAAGTAACCGATACCGATACTGTAAACCTTAGTATGAATAGAACGACCTTTATGGTGTTGGAAGAAGTATAGTTACCATGATGATATACCTAATGCAAGACATGCATCTGCCCATACTACTGTTTCTCATCCTTCTCCACCTAGTGCGCAGATGTCCTTTTTAATGATGAATAGGGCCAGTTGCATTGACTCCTCTTCTCTGTAGCACATGCCAATCTTTCTACTCCATCAGGTATCTCACTCTTTTCTCATTTTCATTATCATTTATGGGTTGCTAATTTCGACGCCTCGAACCATGTCTCATGATGGCCCCTCAAATCTTGCTTTTAGCCATCACAAATTTATTTCTATACTTGACGATAATACTACTAATATTTCGGGTGCTTTGATTTATCGCATACTCCAACTTTGCATTTGAAAAATACTCTCATTGTTCCATCAATGCATATAACCTATTATCAATTCGTTAGCTTACATATGATTCTAATTGTTTAGTAACATTTTATACTTCTTATTTTTGATACATGACCTTCTGACGAAACAACGGATTAGTGGAGTCATGAATAAAATGACATTTACTACGTAAACCATCTGCCTAGTACTTCAATGGATTCTTCTTCCATTCAGTGGCATATGAGACTCGGGCATCCTCTGTTATCTTTTTTATATACTATGTTACCTAATTTATCATTATTTGAATTTATTTGTAAGTCATGTCTTCTTGGGAAGCATCATCCCTCCTCTTTCATCCAGTTTATAAAAGACATGATTCCCTTTTTGTTTTGGTTCATAGTGATATTTGGGATCCTTTAAGTTTTCAAGTGTACATAGCTATAAATATTTTGTCACTTTTGATGATTATCATTCATGCATGATATAGTTATATCTCTAAGTTATAAGTTTGATCTTATGCCTGTTTTTCAAATCTTTGTGGCTGAAATTTTTAATCATTTTGATTTTTGCATCAAGGTTCTTCACTCTGATAGTTAAGGAATATGTGAGCAAGGAGTTTAAGCATTTTGTCATACTGATAGTATACTTCATCAGACTTCTTGTTCGTATATTTAGCCGAACAATATTGTGAAATGTAAGAGTAGACACATTCTTTAGGTAGCCCGCTCTCTCACTATTCATATTAATGTTTCTAATATGAAATTTTGCAGTCATAGCTGATACTTTTATATAAATTGTATAATCTCTCATGTCTTTGAGAATAACTCACATTTTTTCTATTCTCTTTTTGCAGAATAAACTCTTTCATGTCGCTCCAAAGATTTTTTATTGTCTTTGTTATACTTATAATCTTAGACCTTAGGTGGACAAACTTTATCTCTTAGCTACTCGTATGATATTTGTCAGTTATTCTCAGATACAGAAAGGGTATCTTTTGTTTTGGTCCCACTACTTCAAACGTGGTTGTCTTTTGCGATGTTACTTTTTTCGAGGATCATGCTATTTCATTTCCAATACACCAACTACATCTCTATTGTCTATAATTCATGTTTCTCTTATTCCTTCCTTTGAACTTGGTACCTATTTCTCATATCCCTCCTAGCTTTGGGTCTTTGGTTCCCTTTCCTCATGTATATAGGGATCAGGACAAGGTCATTCCTCCACCTACCACTATTTCTCTGATATCACTAATGATTTTTTGCAGGTACTACAGTGCAGTCTTTTGTTCTTACTCCTCCACATCCGCTGACTTCAGATTAGGTCTGTTGCCTCCTATTGTTCTTCGCAAGGGTAAGCACTTTTGTACTACTGTCCATCATATTTTTAACTTCATTTCTTATCATCGTTTGTCTCCATCTGGTCGTACATTTTATTCTTTTTTTGCTGCCATCGCTATTTCTTCCTCTGTTCAGGAAGCACTTCATAATCCAGGTTGGCATACCGCTATGGTTGAGGAACTTGATAGAATGCACTCTAATCAAACTTGGATTTAGGTACCCTTGTGCCAGGTAAAAAGACGGTCGGATGTAAGTGGATATTTTGTTGATATGGTATGTTGGGTGTCATATTAAGTATAGTATAAGCACATGGGAATATCCTGAGGACATATTTGGGATGCCAGAATATGTCACAGGATATTCCATTATGAGATTATTGTCATAATGATTGAGATCATTGTATTAATGACTGTAAGGCTATATAATGCCAATGAGACAATCAATAAAATAATCAACTAATTTCAACATGGTATCAGAGCCAAGTTTCCACAAACCCTAGCCGTCACCAAGCTTCCACAAATCCACAGGAGGATTTCCTAGATCTCCTCCACCGAACTCTTCCACGCCCCCCCCTTCTTCCCTTCTCCGCCCTTCGCAGGCCGCCCTTCGCTGTTGCTGCCCCGTCCGGCTACTGCTGCGGCTACTACTGCTGCTGCGGCTGCTGCGACTGCTGCTGCTGTTGCGACGGCGGCTGTGACATGCGTGCTGCCGCCTCCTCCGCACCAGCACGAGACAGCGCCTAATAGGGATGCCTAGATCTGAAAAAAAGGGGGGACATGTTCGGATCTAGGAGCGAACGACGAGGACGAGCGTGAGTCGTGGAGCGGACGTGACGTGATTGGATAGACGACGCATCGATGGAGGAGATCATCAAGAAGCTAGATTCTGCAGAGGTTGTGACGTTGATGAAGTTGTTGACGATGTCGGCTGGTGAGAACACGACACGAACGTCGCCGGAGTTGAAGCTTCCCTCCATCGATCTGAAATTAGATGGACCAGCCACCTATCTGAGTTGGTCACGGCGGGTGAGAAGAACCCTCGCAGGAAAAAACATGGAGGGGTTCCTGACGGGCGAGGCGACAGAGCCGGACGAGGGCTCGACAGGACGCGATGAGTGGAAGTCCACTTATATGGTGATCTACATCTGGCTTCTCAACTCCTTAGTCCAGTCTATTGCCGCCATAGTAGACGGTATTGAGATGGTGAAAGATGTGTGGGAGAAGTTGAGAAGGACCTATGATGGTGTGGGAAACAACTTACGGGTCTTCCAGATAAAGTGGGAGATTGATGACACCGTACAGGGAGAGAAGACGGTGCAGGAGTATGCCACGGAGTTGGAGCGTCTGTGGTTGGATTATGATCACTCCTCAGATCGGGCGAGCTGCGGGGACCCTAAGTATAAGGAGAGACAGGTGTGTCTGCAGGAGAGGACAGGTGTGTCTGCAGGAGAGGACGATGAAGTTCCTCAAAGGGCTGACTGCAGCTTTTGCACAGAGGACGGCCCTACTTCTAACCCAACCAAAGATCCCTAGCCTTGAGGAGGCTATCTCAGCCATGATCCAGGAGGAGACACGCATCAGGCTGCAAGCCGGGACAGGTGGTCCCCCCGAAGCAAAGTCAGCACTAGCGATCACCAGCTCAGGTAACACAGGATCTAAGGGAGAGCCCTGGCAGCATAACCGACAGTGCTACAACTATGGGGAGATGGGTCATCATCGGTATGCTTGTACCAAACCACCTAGGGAGAAAGATTCAGGTGGTGGACGAGGACCGTTCGGCGGACGAGAATATAATGGAGGACGTGGTCGTGGTCGAGGGGGTAGACGAGGCGGCCGAGGAGGTTATCGGGCGAACCTCCTGATATCAGAAGGGAACGGAGAAGCTGATAGCACCTTTACTGTGGAGGACCAGGCACTGGGAGACATGAGGAGTAGAACAGAGGAGGCGTCCACCTCATTCTTTGTTAGGGGTAACGCTGCCATGTATGCCCATCCATCAGAAGGTACTAACGAATCACTTGCCCTTGCGTTTATCTCTTCCCTTAAGTCATCAGACTGGATTATCGACTCGGGAGCATCTCGGCATGTGACGGGGAATGCTAGTGAGTTTTCTTCCTACACTCACCTAGCATCAGCAGACAGCATTCAGACAGCTGATGGCACTTTCCAGCCAGTGGTCGGTAAGGGTACTATTAATTGTACAGGTTCAGTAAGATTATCCAATATTTTACATGCTCCGTCCTTTCCAGTCAGTCTCTTGTCCATTAGTTCTATAATCCTCCAACTTAAATGCATTGTTTCTTTTGATATTCCTAAGGTGACCTTCCAGGAGAAACGGACAGGACGAAGACTTTGGGACTGGCACTTGGCATGAGGGACTGTGGTACCTATATCGAGAAGGACTGGACTCAGCATTGGTATCTATGGCAGAGAAGGCTGGCATGGAAGGACTGCAACAGAGGACTGAGGATACCTTGATACTCCATCATCGGAGGATGGGACATTTTTCCTTTGATACTCTAAGTTGTATCCAAAGATTTATGCAAAAACAAATAAAGAGAAATTAGTATGTGATGCGTGCGAGTTAGAAAAACTTACTAGGAGCTCATATGTTGGCACGGGTCATAGGAGCACTTTTGTTTTTGAGATAGTACATTCTGATGTCTGGGGTCCATGTGCTACTAACATTATGAATGGTTATAAGTACTTTGTTTCTTTCATTGAGTGTGCCTCTCGTGTTACCTGGTTATATTTGATGAAAAATAAGAATGATGTACCTGCTTGTTTTCGGGATTTCCATAAGCATGTCCAGACTCAGTACAAAGCAGTTGTGAAGGTACTGAGGTCTGACAATGGAACGGAGTATACCAACAGGACGCTTGCAGAATACCTGTCAGCACACGGAATACAGCATCAAACCACCTGTGCATACACACCAGCACAAAATGGAGTTGCAGAAAGGAAAAACAGACACCTTCTGGAGGTCGCAAGAAGTATGATGATCGACATGAATGTCCCACAGAGTCTGTGGGGGCATGCAGTGTTGACAGCAGCTCAACTCATCAACAGGATGCCCTCGAAGGTCCTCGGATGGAAGTCCCCATGTGAGGTATTGCAAGGCAATAATAGTGGGATACTCCCACTGAAGGTGTTTGGGTGTGTGTGTTTTGTGAAGGACAACAGGCCATCAGTTGGGAAACTTGACCCTAGAGCGGTCAAATGCATCTTCGTAGGCTACTCGGCGACCCAGAAGGGGTATATGTGCTGGAGTCTAGTAGAGAAGAAGTTTGTCAGTATGGATGTCCACTTTCGGGAGCATGAGCCATACTACCGCCAGGACGGAACTTCACACAACACGCCTAATACTGCCAGTATTAGGCGAGAGGGGGAGATGGAGAACTTGGTGGTAACCGATTTAGAAGTTTGGCATGGAGGCACGGAGAAGGGACAAGAAGGTGAAGGTGTTAGGCCTACGGCTCAGGGAGAGTTACTTACCTACAGCAGGAGAGAGAAGCAAACTGCAGGACCAGTACCGACAGTGCCAGTGCCAAGTCCCTTGCCTGCATTCGTCCCAACTCCTGAGGCACCGACACCAACCCCCCTTCAGGTGATACCCCCTCCTTCACAAGAATATGTCACAGGATATTCCATTATGAGATTATTGTCATATTGATTGTCTTATTGGAATGGTATGTTGGGTGTCATATTTAAGTATAGTATAAGCACATGGGAATATCCTGAGGACATATTTGGGATGCCAGAATATGCCCTTCAGGTGATACCCCCTCCTTCACAAGATATCATTCCTCCTACTTCTACTCCTCCCACATTACTATCTGTACGGAGGACCACTCACAGCAATGCAGGAAATCCTCCAAACAGATATGGTTGGGATATTGCTTAGTTTGTTTCTTATGACCATATCCCTTCTTCTCATGGAGCATTTATAGCATCTTTGGATAGTATTACTGTACCTAACAATTGGCAGGTTGCCAAGAACGATCCAAAGTGGAAAGCGGCAATACACGAGAAGTTGGGAGCTCTAGAGAAGAACCACACTTGGGAGCTTGTGAGACTGCCAGAGGGGAAGAGAGCAGTTGGATGCAAGTGGGTCTTTACCGTGAAGCAGAATCCAGATGGACAGGTTGAGCGCTACAAAGCTAGACTAGTAGCCAAAGGATAAAGTCAGACGTACGGCATCGACTATGACGAGACCTTTGCACCAGTTGCAAAGATGAGCACTGTCAGGACTGATTTCTCTGGCAGCGAATGGTGGATGGAAGCTACACCAACTGGATGTGAAGAATGTGTTTCTTCACGGAGATCTAGTGGAGGAGGTGTACATGGAGATACCACCAGGATTTGGCACCAATCAGACAGTAGGCAAGGTCTGCAGGTTGAAGAAGTCCCTCTATGGACTGAAGCAGTCTCCTCGAGCGTGGTTTGACAGATTCAGAAGGGCGATGATAGGGATGGGATATCAGCAGATCAATGCTGATCATACTGTGTTCTTCCGTCGGAGTGGAGGCCACATCACCATGCTTGCGGTGTATGTGGACGATATGATTATCACAGGAGATGATGAGCAGGAGATCGTCCAACTCAAAGGAAAGCTTGGCAAGAAATTTGAGGTGAAGGATCTCGGCCTTCTTCGGTACTTCCTTGGGATTGAGATTGCTCGAAAAGCAGAGGGGATTGTTCTCTCTCAAAGGAAGTATGCACTGGACCTTCTCACAGAAACTGGGATGTTGGGGTGCAAACCTGCAGCGACACCAATAGATCAGAGGTTCAAGATTGATGCTGAGGCTGGAGAACCAGTTGATCGGGACAGATACTAGAGACTGGTTGGCAAGTTGATCTATTTGAGCCACACACGTCCTGATATCTGCTTTGCAGTAAGTGTGGTGAGCCGCTACATGCATGACCCACGGAAGGGTCATATGGATGCAGTGTACCAGATTCTGAGGTACTTGAAAGGTGCTCCCGGGAAGGGACTAATATTCAGGAAAAACAATCACGTGAGCATCGAGGGCTACTGTGATTCTGACTGGACTAGTTGTGCTGATGACAGGAGGTCTACCTCGGGATATTGCATATTTGTAGGAGGTAACTTGGTCTCTTGGAGGAGTAAGAAGCAGTCTGTGGTGGCCAGATCGACAGCTGAAGCAGAGTACAGAGCTATGGCCTTGGGAGTTGCAAAGCTGCTATGGTTGAAGAATATGCTGGTGGAGCTGAAGCTGGATCAAGGAGCCAAGATGAAGCTGTGGTGTGACAATCAGTCAGCTATTAGTATCGCCAACAATCCAGTACAGCATGACAGGACCAAACACATCGAGATTGATAGATTCTTCATCAAAGAGAAGCTGGATAGTGGATTACTGGAGCTTGGCCATGTTCCAACCAGGGATCAAGTAGCAGATGGACTAACCAAGGGACTCGCCTCAGTGAGCATGATTAGAGGATGTGACAAGATGGGCTTAGTGAATATCTTTCACCCATCTTGAGGGACAGTGTTGATATGGTATGTTGGGTGTCATATTTAAGTATAGTATAAGCACATGGGAATATCCTGAGGACATATTTGGGATGCCAGAATATGTCACAGGATATTCCATTATGAGATTATTGTCATAATGATTGAGATCATTGTATTAATGACTGTAAGGCTATATAATGCCAATGAGACAATCAATAAAATAATCAACTAATTTCAACATATTTACTATTAAACAAAATCAAAGCCCATTTAGTAGCCGTGGGCTTTACCCAACAATATGGGTTGGATTATGTTGAGACTTTTTCACATGTTGCTAAGTTGACTTGCGTTCAAGTGCTGATATCTTTGATAGTTTTCAGGAATTTGCTCTTCATCAGTTAGACATGAAGAATGTCTTCCTCAATGACAATCTTTCGGAGACTATTTTTATGCAATAACCTCCAGGTTTTGAGCGATCGGAGGAGTCTATGGTTTGTCTCCTAGATAAGTCTATTATGTCTAAAGTAGTCACCATGTGCGTGGTTTGACAAATTCAGCATGATTTTGCAATATATTGGATTTGTTTTTAGCAGCTCGAATACGTCCTTATTTACACATCAAATGTCTTAGGGCATAATCATCTTACTTAAAATATGGATGACATAATAATCACCAAAGATTATCCTCTTAACATTTCCAAGGCAAAAGAACACTTAATCTCTCATTTTCATACAAAGGACCTTGGGCCATTGAGATACTTTCTTGACATTATCCACAGTCAAACTATCTAGATTTAGTTATTTATCAGATCCTCCTATATCTGACCCAGGATTTTATAAACGATTGGTTGGGAAGCTAATTTATCGTTATGTCACTCGTCCATACAGTACCTATATTGTTAATACGGTGAGTCAATATATACAAAATCCTTTGACCTCTCATGTTCAAGTTGTTGAAAGGATTCTATATTACATAAAGGGAACTCCTCGACATGGCCTTCTCTACAGACCTTCTAAATTGTTGCTCACAGCCTTTGCAGATGCAGATTTTATTGGATCAGTTGATGATCGTCGCTCTACCAACAAATATCTTTTCTTCATGTGAGACAATTTGGTTATATGGAGTAAGAAGCACAATGTAGTTGCTCGTTCTTCTACTAAGACCAAATATAGAGTCATGGCACATGTTGTATCTGAGTTGATTTGGCTCAACTCACTCCTTACGGATCTTGGAGTCATCCCCTCTTCTCAAGCTACTCTCTATTGTCACAACAAGATTGCGATCTATATTGCTAAAAATCCAGATTTTCATGGAAGGACTAAGCATATCGAGATAAACTATTACTTTATTCAAAAGAAAGTGTTAGAAAAAAAAAAGTTGCCCTAATGTGTCTTCTTCATCTTAGCTGACAGATATTCTTATCAAACCACTGCCTCGACCTTTGTTTGCTCGACTGTTATGTAAACTAGAAATTATTAATATCTATACTCCAGCTTGCAGATGAGTGTTAGTTAACTATTATTATATACCTCACTTTAGTCCCACATCAACATGCGCTAAAGGAGAATGTCATGAATTGCTCCTATAAATGTATCAAGGCTTCTCATGTTTTATTCGCATGAATAAACTAAAAGTCCCCTCTGAATTTCAATAATTTTGTCGAAATGAATTATACATAAACTTGACAAATGTGGATACCCTATTAAATTGAAGGGGTGAAATGATGTAAAATAATGAAACTTATATCCCAGTATGAAGTACTGAAACTTATGATAATACAACATCTTGCTCTGATTCCAATCAACAAAAGTTCATTTATCTCCCTAAGGAAATTGCTGCAGAATATAATACCTGGTAGTTTCTTTGGCTTTCGCAGTGGTACAAACTTTGCACCAATAGCTAAGGCAATTGATGGACCAAATATAAATCCTCTAGCTTCGATACCTACCACCACAATTAATAAATTACTAATTTTCTCAATAAACACCAGCTATGTGAATAGGACAATGATATAATCAACAAATACTAAAAGCATGCAACTAGAAAACTGTACTTTCATTAAGAATATAACTTCTGATATCGAAAGTCAGACCAAACTTTAGCACCTCCAAACTTCTAAAACGTCCCAAAATAAGTTTTGGATTATTTTGTTATGATTAACATGTAATACAGAAGGGGGAAAGTATTTACTTTTGTATTGCAGTTTAAACGGCCGCAACAAAGGTACATACAAAACTAGATATCACTTTTTGTATTGCTGTATAAGACTAAGCTATGAGAATCCAACAATGACAACTCCTCAATTATTCTCTCTATAAAATAAAATATCACTCCTCAATCATTATAACTACCGAAAATACCTTAATTGCTGCATCATTCTTACATCAGAAATACTTGCAAGCTAGGAAGTAGAGACACTCTCGTCTTATCCCATCTAGTATCATGTTGGGCACGTATTTGAACATGATGTGCGGCGGAAACACTTCACAGCAGTGGCGTAGCCAAGATTTTCACCTAGGGGGTGCAATCGTGTTTCTCATACAGAACCTAAAATTGGCTATCTATGTTTATCCTATTTGCAGAACAAGGGGACAAGAAACCATCATTTGATATCTGTATCTGTAAGTTTGTTAGAAAGGCTGGAAAGACCGCAACATGGGTTCATGCAGAGAAATTAGATAACTGGACAATCTTTCTAGATAGTAACGGTGCATGTGCACGATAGGAGGAATAAAATATGACCTTGGTACATAAGGAATTGTATCTATTTCAGTCTTAACCATAGTTATAAAAAACAAAATAGAAGGAAAACAAACCGCTTACTTTATAATGGAATCCTTGACATTGTTGTGAAAAACATTCAACCGATCTATGATATCAACCATAGTTGCCAGTGTACTTTAAGGATAGAACAACCAAAATAAGCTTAGTGATTACTTATTCGGAATTATCTTTAGTTATTTGTAATTTATAATTATTAGTTTTTACTTCGTTGTAAAAAGAACCTTTTTTAAAAAAAATTGTTCGGAATTGTTTTTGTTGAAGTGAACTTCTTCTTCAAACTTTACCAATAATGCATTACCGATATAAATAACAAAGGATCTAATTATGTGGTTTGTTTTTGTTTTATTGAAAGTTGCTTTCTTATTTGTGCCACTTGTGAGGATTTGTAAGCCTATTTGGATTATAAATTCTACTCAGGTTTGATTCCAAAATCTTTTACGCCTGTAACCAAAGGACCATCTATTAGTGTATTTTTCTAGCATATTTGTTTATTAATTAAAAAATAGTAGCTTTCTAAAAAAATAATTATATGACGATGATTGGAAAATTTTCAGATTTTTATTATTTCATTCTTCTATCTATAATTTTCTTTGAAATTAAAAATCACAAAGTTGCATAAACATTAAGGAATGTGATTTTCACAAAAAACTTGCAACCATATTTTAAGGATAAGGACATATCTTGAAGCATTTGGAGTTCGAGGACGAGCCTTGCACAGTCATGCAGCTAGAAACTTTGCAGCTTACCATTTTGATCATCATTTTACTAGCCAGTAAGTAATGACAGTTACATTTCAAAATGATTTATACTTCTTAAAATGAAAAAAGTTCATCACAGTTAAATATAATTTAAAGTAGTTAACTATGAAAGAAACACATTGCTTTTTATTAAAGCCAATACTCAGTTTTGCAAATATTCAAATAGCACTAAAAACCAATAAGAAATTAGAAATATATCTATACTACTATATAATAATAAAAAAGTTAAGGCTTCGCCGTGGAAGCTTCTATTCCAAAATTATTCTTATCAACCCTTACTAATTAAAATTGTTATTTAAATTTAACATTGACAGTTAGGCAATTATGTATAACAATTAATGGAGATTATTGTTCCTTCCCAAATAATATAAAATACGTACAATGTACATGAATATATACTAAAGATACTTGTATTTTATTTGTTAATATATAGATTTAAGGCCTTCGACCATTATGTGTAATCAATCTAAAATGCCAAGCTAGCACTATTGAAGTGCATCTACACAGCATCAGCATAATGCTTTTCCTACAACAAGAACATATGCGTGAGATGTTGGGAACGTGATGTGATCCAAACCAGAGTTTGTCCATGAGGTGTGATATTGGACTGGGCCCATATGTCTTAAAAGAGAATTCATATGTAATACCTGAATCAATCTCAATTATCTACACCTCATGATCCCACTTTCTACCCGATGTGGGACTAAATTATCAACTCATTATCACCACCTTTGAGCGCTCAACTAGAAACGAAATATAATCCAACAACCTCCACCTTAGCTCATTTCCGCTAGGCGAGCAACTAAACACTTCGGCTACCTTTGCTCGTTCCTATCAGACGAGTTCCCAGGAGATTCAACATATTGTCATCTCGATCCGTTCGATCAGAGAACCAAACCGACATATTCATCCACACCATCATTGTGTCCTAACAACGTCTTGCTCTTACTTGGGTGTGTCGGACCCACCCTTGAAGCCAATTCGTGTAGTTGCCTCCAACATTAGCTCTGATCCGTCTTCTTGCGAATGTCTAACACCCATACCACCTTATAGAGGATGCTCCTAACTCCACCTTGAGAAGAGAGTCCGCACAACTCGGTTACATGCATGAATGTTCAGCACAATCTGTATCGAACAAATTAGAGACGCCCAAACCAGCCTCGTAATATTTTGCTCTGATACCACTTGTTGAGAATGCAGTGTGACCCGAATCGGAGTTAGCCTATGAGGTGCAATATTTGCCTGGGTCTATATGCTTTAAAAGGGAATTCATATGTAAGACCTGAACTAATTTCAATTATCTACACCTCATGATCCTACTTCCTACACGATGTCGGACTAAATTATCAACTCCATGGTCACTACCTTTGAGCGTTCAATCAGAAACGAGATAAAATCAAACAATATCTTATTGGGAATACAAGCGGAAACTATTCCCCAAGATGAGCGTCCGCGATAAACCGACGTCCGCCCACACCAAACATGATGGTTGATTATAAAGAAAAATAAAGATCACATAATTCAAAACATAGACACAATAATTAAGTGGAAAATCCTAACCGATAAAAAAACTATCGGGACAGCAAAATCACTACTAAATAAGGTTATAAGAATTTACAAGATCTCTACAACCTTGTAATCCTAATTACTAGAGAAAGTACACAAAGAAAACAAATATTTTTTTAGAGATTATACCTAAGAAGATCTGAGAAATCCAATCTCTTTATTTCTTCTCTCTTTTTTTTCTTTTTCTCAACCTATTAGTGGCTACCCAACACTTTTCCTGGAGCACAATTGATATTCTACACAAGGAACCTTAGTTCCCTTCATATAGCATGTCATATGTCCATATATGAAAATTCAAACCTATGTAAGCATAACATATGTTTCCATATTTATAATTCATTGACTAGGAAGGACTAGGACTTTGCTCCAATCCTATTATTATTATGATTCCTAATATGAGCCAATCTTACTCTCCTGGTGGTTTTTTATTGATTAGGACTTTTTTACTTAATTCTTGCATCCCTGTCTTGAATTGTGTGATCTTTATCTTTTTGCATAAGTCAACCACCATGTTTGGTGTGGACGGGTGTCGGATCTTTGTGGACGCTCATTTTAAGGAATAGTTTTTACTTGTATTCCCAACAAGTGGTATTAGAGCTTCAGTTGAAGATTCGGAAGATCGACAATGGCGATCAAATCTATGTCAATGCTCGAACGATTCGAGGTAGAGAAGTTTAATAGCAAATGGAGCTTCGAACTGTGGCAGGGAAGGGATAAAGATCTTTTAGTACAACAAGACCTTCACAAAGTCTTCTTGGAGAAATCCAAGAATCAAAGACAATAAAGGATGACGGGTGGGAGGATACGGAGATAAAGGCTACTAGTTCCATTAGGTTGTGTTTAGCCGACAATGTTCTCTTCAACATCGTAGAGAAAGAAATTATGGTCAGACTGAGAGAAAATCTGGAGAGAATGTACATGTCAAATTATGTCACAATAAGGCTCTATCTGAAGTAGTAGTTATATGCCCCGAGGATGAAGCAATGTGAAAATCTACTAGAACACTTGAATATGTTCAACGAACCTTTGAACCAACATCATACTGTTTGTGCAAAAGTGGAGGAAGAATATAAGGCCCTATTGCTTCTCACATCGCTTCTCTGTTTGTACGAGTACATAGTGACTACGCTTCTATACAGGAAGGATACGATAAAGCAAGACTGCATTACTTTATCTAATTAATTGTCGAATGAGGATGAACAATTGACGGTGGTCGCAGATGGAAGAGGAAGGACTCTTGGTAAGGGATCAGGAGCGGCATGATCTTGATCGGCATTAAGAAAGAAAGGCGGTGCCTGTTATTACTGCAAGGAATTAGGCCACATCAGAAGAAATTGCCTGCAACATATGGAGAAAAAGAAATGATCATGACAATGCGGCAGTAGTGGCACAAGGGCGTGATGATACTTGGGACGATCTGCTCATAGTCTCCCAGGATAAGGAAGCTACTCCTGGCTGGACATTGGATTCTGGTAGTTCGCTAATATTTGTTTAGATGTATCTTTCTTTGCTTCTTTGGAGAAGAAGATTGTACTGTTTGCTTGGGTAATGACTAGGTTTGTGAGATCGCCGGTGAAGGAACAATAGATATTAAGATGCATGATGGCATGGTGCACAGGCTTAGTGGGGTATGATATGTATCGAAGATGCGCATGAATCTCATATCATTGAGAACGCTAGACTCTGTGGACTGTAATTTTTCAGCGATAGGTGGAATTCTAAGGGTGACACGTGGTTGCCCCGTGCTCATAAAGGGAGAGAAGTACGGTAATATTTATCGGCTAGTAGAATATATTGTTCGAGGTGGCGCTTCTATGATTTCTGTAGTAATAGGGTTAGATATCCTAGATAGTTTGTTTGTAGTTGGTCAACCTTCCATGCCTCGAGAACGGCGAATCAGATTTATTGATCCGGGTACGACGGTGGCTATTTCAGAATACTCTAACGTGGGCGATATACTCTAACGTGGGCGATGTAGTAGTGATGAAGTACGATTTCAAGCCGAACTCGAGTTCGAAGTCGATTTGCTACTAGACAACTGGTGCCCCAGGGAGAAGTGGTGGTTCGTGAGATCGAGAATACTATTTGCAGATTAAAGGGTAGATGTTACTAGATGCTTGTTGAGTTGGATGATGAATATGATCCAAGGTAGTGATTGTTAGGATTGGCTTATATTAGGAATTCTAATATAAGAAATATAGTATATATAAAAAGAAAAACTAAATCTAGGGGCCACAGTCGCAGCCTCTTGGGACTAGCTGGCTACGCCCTACTTCACAGTACACAAGGATTAGCCAAAACCAATGTTTTGTGTCATTTTTGTGTCCATGGAACTTAGCTTACAACCAACCGAACATAACCTTAGGGTGCCTTTCGTACAAGGGATTTTTTTTAAAAGTCCCGGCATTACTTTGTTCATTTCATGTTATAGAAACTTTCACCCGCTCAATATTAAATTCCAGGTAATACAATTTTTCCACAAATCTTGGGAAAGCTCATTCCCTCCGAACCAAATTAGTATTAATTGTATTTCCAATGGGGAGTGAATTATTGTTTAGTCGAACAACTAGCCAGGTTAGATTATCCACAGTTTGAGTGGTTTCAAGTATTATATTTTGGCTTTAGTCAAATTTAGTAGCACTTGATGTTGGCAATCAAGTCTGCTGAAGGGGGGCAGAGTTCGGGCCGAACTCGGTGTGGTTCGTTCCAGAACCGTTCTGTGAGGATCGAACCGAACTCGGTCCGAGTTCGGTGTCGGCGGAGGCTGAACGGGTTTTGGAGATTTTAGGTTATAGTTTGGACCATTGGATGCTAGTGGACGCTGGGTTGGCTATTTTTAGAGTTTCCTAGCCCTAAAATAGGTTTCTCATCCTCTAAATATTGGAGGAGGGTGGAGGCACAAAAGAAAGGCACAAGTTGGAGATTCAGGGTGCTCGTCCACAGAAAATCTAAGAGAAAGTTCGTGCTTTGCTCTTAGGACTTCACCATCCAAGACAGAAGGAAGAAAGAGATTTGGTCGAGGAGTCATCGCCTTTGCTCAGGGAGATTGCTGTGGGTTAGTGAGTGATTTCAATTGTAATATCTTTCTTTTCTTATTGAGTGTGGTGAGGGGGTTGAATCTATTAGGACAAAGGGTTCAACATTGATTATGTCAATCTTGTAATTTCACCTGAGTTATAAAGGTTAGGATTTGTCCAGGTGACATAGTCACCGCCATATGCTTATCTTTATCTGTGCTTGGTGTACGTTAGACAGGGGTTGGTTATCTCAGGTGGGTTGGCCTAAAGTTTTCGCTGCGGACACTCTCAGACAAGGTGTCGGAACGCTTGTATGGCGTATCCGATCCCCAACATCTGGTATCAGAGCTACTAGTTTTAGTTCTGAAAACTATGTTTACGGAGAAGATGAACACTCGTATAATCACCCTAACAGGGAAGAATTGGACGATTTGGAAGCCAATGATGGAGGATCTACTCTGGTGCAAGGATTTGCATGGTCCGTTAAAGGACAACAACGCTAAACCATCGGATAAAGCTGCTGAAGACTGGAAACGACTGGATCGGAAGGCCGTTAGTGTAAACCCCCTGATTTTTCAAGATTTTTAAAACTGGATTTTTCAGAATTTTCTGGGATTTTTCGGAAATTTATACTAATTAAAAACCAGGGTATTTTGGCATTTAATAAAATTAAATAATTTTAAAATATATTAAAATATTATGAAAATAATATTTTATGGTGCAAAATGAAAAACTGGACTTAGGGTAATTTTCTGGAAATTTATTGGACCCCGAAAACATTTCTTAATGCCCGAAAACTATTTTAAAAAATTAAATTAAAATAAACCCAGCCGAACCGGACTGAACCGGGTTCAAACCGGCCTGAACCGGCTGAACCCGGTCCAGCTGAACCGGACCGGTCCAACCCGCCCTAGCGGGTCGGGTCGGGTCTGCCCGACCGAACCCGCACCCGCCCGTACCCGAACCCGCTTCTTCCCAGTTCACCTGATTCCCCCGCCCGAGCCCGATTCGTCCGTCGCCCCGCCCGGCCGCTTGCCGCCCGCTTTGCTCGGCCCACGCCCCCGCGAGCTCCGCGCTCCCCGCCACGTCGACCACTCCGCTCCGCCTCGCCCGGCCGACCCCCACCGCCCGCTGCCTATATAAACCCTCCCTTCCCTCTTCTCCGGCAGCCTCCCACCGCCCTAGCTCCGCCCGGACTCCCCGCCCCGACGCTGCCACCGCCCCCACCTCGCCGCCGGAGCCGCCCTTCCTCCCCTGGCTCCGCCTCGCTGCCCCGCCCTCGCCGCGCCGCCTCGACCTATCCTCCTCCGTCCTCCACCTCAGCAAACCCTAGCAGCAGCCGCAGTCGCCTCCACGCCGTGCCCCGCCCGCTCCGGCGTGCCGCCGCCTCCGGCCGAGCCTCCCCCGCTGCCCCCTAGCCCTCCGGCCGGTCTCCCCCGCCGCAGCTCCGGCCAGCACCCGAAACCCTAACCCTAGACACGTGTGTCGGACACGTGTCGGACACGGAATATTTTGGGTTTTTCGGACCCTGTTCAGGTACGCGTATCTCCCTGCTCATTTACCCGTTTTCGATTCCGTCAGTTGCATCGCGGACCCTGCGTGACCCTCTCGGTGCCCGTGCAACCTGCTCGGTGCATCGCGTCCTGTGGCGATCGCGAACCGCGATCCAAAAACAGAAAAAACAATGCCCTGTTTCACCCCGGAACTGAGTACGCCCCGCCAAACGGGACGACTTGGTCGCACGCGATCTTCACCGATACGTGCGCGCCGTCGATACGGACGTGCGGGATTTCGCAGAAGTCGATTCGGGTGTGCGTGCACACCGGAATCAACGCGTATCCGCGGACACCGTCCCGTATCCGTCAGTTCTGGAACGCGTCCTAACTTTGTGTACACACGTCGGATCGAAACGAAACTTGCGCCATCGGACTCGTAGAGATACGCTGGTCCTGTGACCCAAGTTTGGTTCGATTCTGAGAACGTTGACAAAATCACGTGTCGTGGGCCCCACAGGCTCCACTTGACGGACGATTTTGTGACCGGCTCATCGGAATCCAATTATGGAAGTTCCGTTGGGTTCGTATCATCGTTCTGGACCTGTTGACACTAAGTTTGACAGATTTGGAGACCTTTGACCCTGACGTATTTTTCGGTGCAAAGTGAGCCACATGTGGACCCCGCTTTGACCCGAAATTGTCATTTTTGTCCTTGTCTCCAAATTGGACTCAAGGACAGGCGTTTCTAGCTGATTGATATTTTCTGGATCTGATGGTGATGTCTATTTCAGCAACCGGAGTACTGCCTACAAATTCTGCTGAAGTCAGAGCCACAATTGGAGCTGGAACCACAGGCAAGTGTACCTTGCCAACATTGCAGTTCTTGTTACTTATTTCCTTGACATATATATATATATATATGGTTGTGCATGCTTGACCTAGGACCGTGTGACTTACTTAGCGTCCGATTAATAGTCGGGTGCCAACCCCGTACGCGGAGTTGTGTAACGTCACCTAGAGATGAACATTCGTGACCCTTTACATTCTCGTACTTGTCTTATCAAGTACATCATAACCCAGGACACTTGACACTATTCATGAGACAGAATCTTCCTGAGATATTCATGGTGATTCGGTATAGGTTAAAGGATTCGTGACATAGATATTACATATGCTTAGCTATCATTATGACTCGCTGCATTAGTTAGAGGTCATGATCTTGCGTGTTATGGACATGAGACGTCGTGGACATGAGACGTGTGATTACATTGGGTGGGGAGAGACACACCATACTACAGGCTGATTATTGATATATATATACTATACTACTGGAGGTGCTTTGGCACATATACTGGAGTCGTGATACTACTTGCTTTGGTATATATTGGAGTCATGATACTGCTTGCTTTGGCACATATACTGGAGTCGTGATACTACTTGCTACTATACTACTGGAGGTGCTTTGGCACATATACTGGAGTCGTGATACTACTTGCTTTGGTATATATTGGAGTCATGATACTGCTTGCTTTGGCACATATACTGGAGTCGTGATACTACTTGGTTTGGTATATATTGGAGTCATGATACTGCTTGCTTTGGCACATATACTGGAGTCGTGATACTACTTGCTTTGGTATATACTGGAGTCGTAATACTAAATGCTGCTATGGGTTTCCCCGACACAGAGCCTATAGTAGTTTCAGCCTAAGTATGATTAATGCTCTCACTTGCATATCACATAGCTGGTTACATAGTTTGCCTATTGATACATTTTACATACTGCATTTATTTTGGCATGTTGTTTCTTGTACCTTGTTACGTCCCTCTGAGGACCTGGTTCTTGCCAGTTTTGCAGCATAGACCGCTGTGGAGCCGGTTTGGAGTTGCTAATGTGTGTTGCTTTGTCATGCAGGAATTTGGTGCCAGGTACTTACAACTTTTCTTCCGGAATATTGGTTATTATTCATATTGTTTATTCATCTGCTGATATAGCCTAATTTTATAGACTCACATTCATTTTCGAGTCTATTCGAGCTTATGGGTTATTGGCGGCCGACTTTAGCACATGTAGCTCATTCTTATATATTCTGTTCATTGTGGATTGAGGCATAGATATTTATATTCACTTGATTATATAGATCGTGACCCTTTTAGTACAGCTTATACGTATTCGAATCGGACCAGAGTCTGGTCGAATGCGTAGCTGGCATGTTACGTATTCCTACTCCTACGTATTTTGGGAGTGGGGCGTGACATATTTTTGTGGTGGCCCATGCAGGTCCTGATTAAATCGTTTCAGTTACTTTTTGGTACTGAACGAGCCTGTAATCAAGGTTAGCAGTGTTAGCATCTCAATCCACAATTGCCTTAAAAATTCTTTAGCACTTGATTATCGCCCTTGGACCTTGTAATTCTACTCTTTCAAATCTCCTCGACATCCTTATTATTGTTTATCATCTCTTCCTATTTCGGAGAGATGAATGTTCGTGCACGGTG
The DNA here is from genome assembly GCA_036927795.1 of Iris macrosiphon. Taxonomy (NCBI): domain Eukaryota; kingdom Viridiplantae; phylum Streptophyta; class Magnoliopsida; order Asparagales; family Iridaceae; genus Iris; species Iris macrosiphon. The sequence continues at coordinate 215,137,687 of JAYESA010000005.1, forward strand.
TTTCCTCCAGAAGCAGGTCCTCGTCAAGGCAGAAGAAGTTATGCGGGATATAGATATTTGAAGACGGTTACCCTTAGTAGGATAGTAGATAGGTTATTCCTATATGCTAGAGTTAGTGTAGAGTTTAGCATGAGAATTGAATATAGTATCAAAGACCTAGAACTAATAAAACCTTACCCTTGCTTATAGGTAGCAAGTAATTTGGAAGTATTGGAAGAAAGGAAAGAGGGTTTAACTCTAAATACTTTAGGGAATACATAGCTAGATGCTAGGGATCAGATGTGACTCATGAAGGTGATACAAAGAATTGCATTGTGACCTTAAGAAAACGAAACCTTAGATAGCAGGCCATAGTGGTTAAATCTTTAGATATCTTGTGACTTTTAGTATCAAGATTGATCTAATGACCCAGCTGTTACACCCCTACTATTGTGCCAAAAAAAAAAGAAATAGGACGGTACGTCTGTGTATAGGCCATTGAACCCTGTAACCATCAAGAACCGGTCTTCCTTGCCATGCATTGACAACCTATTTGACCAGTTGAGTGATGTGAGTGTATTCTCAAATATAGATCTTGGATTCGGTTATCACCAGATTAGAGTACATAGAGAGGATATACAGAAAATAGCCTTCAGGACCAAGTATGGACACTAGGAGCTCTTAGTTATGCCGTTAACCAACGCACCATCTGTGTTCAAGAGTTTGATGAAAGGAGTTTTTGTACCTGGACAAGTTAGTGGTTGCATACTGATGACATCTTGATATATTCCAAGAGTCACGTAGAGCACGAGCAGCACTCTTCCAGCAGGCCCGACAGCAGAAGAGGGCACCACCGCAAGGGCATGGGACAAGCTTTCGCGATGACCGTGGAGAACGCACAGACTCGTGGAGTAGCTAATGCGCGTAAGTGATTCGTAGTTATTCGTTTCTAGTCTTGTTTTAGCTTGTGCCTGTTGGTTCGTGACCTCAGCCCCAACCTAGTAAATTGGAACTTGTTAATAATAACCTGATTTTTCTAAAAAGTTGTAGTTCTCTTGCTTTAACTAGATTTCTTTACTCTGGAAAGTGCATAACTTTCATTCTTAAGGAAACGACGTTTTCCCTAAGTGTCTTGTGATGTGTTTCGAACAATACTTGCAACCGTGTCATCTCTGTTGACCGGTTATTCTTTGATTGCGAGGACGCAATCCTTTTAAGGGGGGTAGATTGTAAACCCCCTGATTTTTCAAGATTTTTAAAACTGGATTTTTCAGAATTTTCTGGGATTTTTCGGGAATTTTTACTAATTAAAAACCAGGGTATTTTGGCATTTAATAAAATTAAATGATTTTAAAATATATTAAAATATTATGAAAATAATATTTTATGGTGTAAAATGAAAAACTGGACTTAGGATAATTTTCTGAAAATTTATTGGACCCCGAAAATATTTCTTAATGCCCGAAAACTATTTTTAAAAATTAAATTAAAATAAACCCAGCCGAACCGGACTGAACCGGGTTCAAACCGGCCTGAACCGGCTGAACCCGGTCCAGCTGAACCAGACCGGTCCAACCCGCCTTAGCGGGTCGGGTCGGGTCGGGTCCGCCCGACCGAACCCGCACCCGCCCGTACCCGAACCCGCTTCTTCCCAGTTCACCCGATTCCCCCGCCCGAGCCCGATTCGTCCGCCGCCCCGCCCGGCCGCGTGCCGCCCGCTTCGCTCGGCCCACGCCCCCGCGAGCTCCGCGCTCCCCGCCACGTCGACCACTCCGCTCCGCCTCGCCCGACCGACCCCCACCGCCCGCTGCCTATATAAACCCTCCCTTCCCTCTTCTCCGGCAGCCTCCCACCGCCCTAGCTCAGCCCGGACTCCCCGCCCCGACGCTGCCACCGCCCCCACCTCGCCGCCAAAGCCGCCCTTCCTCCCCTGGCTCCGCCTCGCTGCCCCGCCCTCGCCGCGCCGCCTCGACCTATCCTCCTCCGTCCTCCACCTCAGCAAACCCTAGCAGCAGCTGCAGCAGCCTCCCCGCCGTGCCCCGCCCGCTCCGACGTGCCGCCGCCTCCGGCCGAGCCTCCCCCGCTGCCCCCTAGCCCTCCGGCCGGCCTCCCCCGCCGCAGCTCCGGCCAGCACCCGAAACCCTAACCCTAGACACGTGTGTCGGACACGTGTCGGACACGGAATATTTCGGGTTTTTCGGACCCTGTTCAGGTACGCGTATCTTCCTGCTCGTTTACCCGTTTTCGATTCTGTCAGTTGCATCGCGGACCCTGCGTGACCCTCTCGGTGCCCGTGCAACCCGCTCGGTGCATCGCATCCTGTGGCGATCGCGAACCGCGATCCAAAAACAGAAAAAACAACGCCCTGTTTCACCCCGGAACTGAGTACGCCCCGCCAAACGGGACGACTTGGTCGCACGCGGTCTTCACCGATACGTGCGCGCCGTCGATACGGACGTGCGGAATTTCGCAGAAGTCGATTCGGGTGTGCGTGCACACCGGAATCAACGTGTATCCGCGGACACCGTCCCGTATCCGTCAGTTCTGGAACGCGTCCTAACTTTGTGTACACACGTCGGATCGAAACGAAACTTGCGCCATCGGACTCGTAGAGATACGCTGATCCTGTGACCCAAGTTTGGTTCGATTCTGAGAACGTTGACAAAATCGCATGTCGTGGGCTCCACAGGCTCCACTTGACGGATGATTTTGTGACCGGCTCATCGGAATCCAATTCTGGAAGTTCCGTTGGGTTCGTATCATCGTTCTGGACCTGTTGACACTAAGTTTGACAGATTTGGAGACCTTTGACCCTGACGCGTTTTTTGGTGCGAAGTGAGCCACATGTGGACCCCGCTTTGACCCGAAATTGTCATTTTTGCCCTTGTCTCCAAATTGGACTCAAGGACAGGCGTTTCTAGCTGATTGATATTTTCTGGATCTGATGGTGATGTCTATTTCAGCAACCGGAGTACTGCCTACAAATTCCGCTGAAGTCAGAGCCACAATTGGAGCCGGAACCACAGGCAAGTGTACCTTGCCAACATTGCAGTTCTTGTTACTTATTTCCTTGACTTATATATATATATATGGTTGTGCATGCTTGACCTAGGACCGTGTGACTTACTTAGCGTCCGATTAATAGTCGGGTGCCAACCCCGTAAGCGGAGTTGTGTAACGTCACCTAGAGATGGACATTCGTGACTCTTTACATTCTCGTACTTGTCTTATCAAGTACATCATAACCCAGGACACTTGACACTTTTCATGAGACAGAATCTTCCTGAGATATTCATGGTGATTCGGTATAGGTTACAGGATTCGTGACATAGATATTACATATGCTTAGCTATCATTATGACTCGCTGCATTAGTTAGAGGTCATGATCTTGCGTGTTATGGACATGAGACGTCGTGGACATGAGACGTGTGATTACATTGGGTGGGGAGAGACATACCATACTACAGGCTGATTATTGATATATATATACTATACTACTGGAGGTGCTTTGGCACATATACTGGAGTCGTGATACTACTTGCTTTGGTATATACTGGAGTCATGATACTGCTTGCTTTGGCACATATACTGGAGTCGTGATACTACTTGCTTTGGTATATACTGGAGTCGTAATACTAAATGCTGCTATGCGACACAGAGCCTATAGTAGTTTCAGCCTAAGTATGATTAATGCTCTCACTTGCATATCACATAGCTGGTTACATAGTTTGCCTATTGATACATTTTACATACTGCATTTATTTTGGCATGTTGTTTCTTGTACCTTGTTACGTCCCTCTGAGGACCTGGTCCTTGCCAGTTTTGCAGCATAGACCGCTGTGAAGCCGGTTTGGAGTTGCTGATGTGTGTTGCTTTGTCATGCAGGAATTTGGTGCCAGGTACTTACAACTTTTCTTCCGGAATATTGGTTATTATTCATATTGTTTATTCATCTGCTGATATAGCCTAGTTTTATAGACTCACATTCATTTTCGAGTCTATTCGAGCTTATGGGTTACTGGCGGCCGACTTTAGCACATGTAGCTCATTCTTGTATATTCTGTTCATTGTGGATTGAGGCATAGATATTTATATTCACTTGATTATATAGATCGTGACCCTTTTAGTACAGCTTATACGTATTCGAATCGGACCAGAGTCTGGTCAAATGCGTAGCTGGCATGTTACGTATTCCTAGTCCTACGTATTTTGGGACTGGGGCGTGACAGTTGGATTCATCCGTCAGTGGCTGGAAGACTCGATATTTCACCACGTGTCCATGGAGAGTTCGGCCAAAGCATTGTGGGAGAAGCTGCATTCGTTGTACGAAAGAAAGATGGTTAGCAACAAGACGTTTCTGATTCGCCAACTCGTCAAATTGAAGTACACGGAGGGTGCCTCAGTGGCACAACATCTGAACGAGGTTTAGGGTATTATCAATCAGCTGTCTGCGATGAAGATGATGATTGATGATGAGCTTCAGGCCCTTTCGCTTTTGAGTTGTCTGCCGGAAAGCTGGAAGACGGTGGTGGTGTCGGTGAGCAACTACGCGCCTGGTGGAGTTGTCACGATGGAGGCAGTCAAAAACAACTTGTTGAACGAGAAGATCCAGCGTAAGCAAGTAGAATCGTCACAGGAGTCCGCTCTGGTGGCTTCCTACAAGAAGGGAAGACCCAAGTCACAGACGAGGACAGGGGGGAGTTCTTAGGATCTTGAGACTGTGGACCGCAAGGAGGGCTGCTATCACTGTGGCGAAATGGGCCATATCAAGAGGAACTGCATGAAGCTCGAAGCTGAGAAGGCCAAAAGCAAGAATGATCAAGAGGATCTCACGGCTATGGGAGATCTCATCATCGCAGCAACCGACGCAGAGGAACCCTGTGGCATGTGTCATGATGGTGATTGGGTCATGGACACGGGGTCGTCGTATCACGCCACTCCATATAGGAGGATCTTCACGTCATTCCACGGTGGCAGGTTTGGACTTTTGAAGATGGACAACAAGGGGACGGCTGCAGTTGTAGGCATCGGTGACGTGCACTTGGTGAGACGCTCGTTCTCAAGGATGTGCGACATGTACCGAGTTTGAGCTACAACTTGGTTTCGGTAGGGAGGCTGGTGGATGATGGTTGTTGTAGTTTGTTTGGGGACAAAGATTGGATGCTTACGAAAGGTTCCCAATAGCTGGCTCGGGGAGATTTATGTTGTGGCATGTACAGGTTCAAGCCGCTGAGTTGTACAGGCAGGCCACAAACATCTGATGGAGGCTCGAGGGGTATTCGACAGGAGTTGGATCGTCGAGAACTTGCTGAGGAGGGACTTCGAGATACTTTGAGGATTACGGAGGATTCGGTTCGTCGAGACAAAGCGACGAATGGTGGTCGAGACAAAGCGACGAATGGTGATGATCCAAAGATTGAGGGTCAGTATATCGGTCCCATGACAGCTGGTCGGTCTCCAGATGGGGGTTGTTTCACGGAATCGATTTTGGCAACGAGTGGTTTGCAAAAGCCTCACGGAGCGATATTGGTTTCAGCAGTTCGATGCCATGCACAATCTGAGGCGGGAGCGTCATCATTCACACAGTTACGGGAGAGCTGTGGGTCATCGACGACATGCACAATACGTAATGTTCTGCTCGAGGACGCATGTGTATGGTAGAGCTTCAGGTTCGGACACGAAGGTGAGCAAATTCAGGAGTTCGAATCTCGGGAGAATCGCATCGTCTGCTTGGTTGGGTCAGCCAAGAGTGAAGAAGCTCGTCGGAACATTAACACGTTCCTGTGAAAGACGGAAGTCGGGGACAGGCAGCCAAGACTCACGGTAAGGCTGATCATCAGGGACTTCGGTCTTGGCCGTGTCATTGATATCGATAAGATCCCAGTGGTACAAGAGGTGCTATGCATGGCAGCTAGCGTCGACATGACGGTCGAGGAGCTGAAGACGACAGGAGATGCAAGGCAGCTCTGGGGATCAGAGATCGGCGGCATAGGGAGCAGGATTTATGTTGCGGGACGACAGACATAGAGTCCAGTTGAGGAGCCATGGAGGCAACACCTCTCATCAGACTGGAATGGGAGATTGTTGGGAATCAAGTCTGCTGAAGGGGGACAGAGTTCGGTCCGAACTCTGCCCCTGGCTGAGTTCGGACCGAACTCGGTGTGGTTCGTTCCCGAACCGTTCTGTGAGGATCGAACCGAACTCTGTCCGAGTTCGGTGTCGGCGGAGGCTGAACGGGTTTTGGAGATTTTAGGTTATATTTTGGACCGTTGGATGCTAGTAGACGGCTGGATCTTATGGTTGGCTATTTGTAGGGTTTCCTAGCCCTAAAATAGGTTTCTCATCCTATAAATATAGGAGGAGGGTGGAGGCACAAGAGAAAGGCACAAGTTGGAGATTCGGGGTGCTCGTCCACAGAAAATCTAAGAGAAAGCCCGTGCTTTGCTATTAGGACTTCGACATCCAAGACAGAAGGAAGAAAGAGATCTGATCGAGAAATCGTCGGCTTCGCTCAGGGAGATTGCTACGGGTTGGTGAGTGATTTTAATTGTAATCTCTTTCGTTTCTTCTTGAGTGTGGTGAGGGGGTTGAATCTATTAGGGCAAATGGTTCAACATTGATTATGTCAATCTTGTAATTTTACCTGAGTTATAAAGGTTGGGATTTGTCCAGGTGACGTAGTCACCGTCATATACTTGTCTTTATTTATGCTTGGTATTCGTTAGACAGGGGTTGGTTATCTCAGGTGGGTTGGCCTAAAGTTTCTGCTGTGGGCACTCTCAGACACGGAGTCGGAACGCTCGCAGGGCATGTCCGATTCCCAACACTTGAAGGTTGTACTGGGCTCTTTTCCATACTTGAAAAGTGCTAGCAAACCAAGAGACTCCATATTTGGAGCGTGTCCTAGCTCGTCTATAGTAATTCTTAGGCCTCCAAAGTAACCGCTCTCCCTTTTCCTCCTTCCTTCCTCTCTCAAATTCTTTTTTTTTTCTATCACAGAACTCTCTCCTTTCCCCTTCTTCTTCTTCTCCATTTTTTCATTCTTCTTCAGAGAAGCCATCCACAACGGTTGTTCGCGAGAAGGAGTGCTTGGTCATCCTCATTCGCGAGGAGTGCTCCCTGTTCGCAAGAAGGACAGCTTGGTCATTCCCGCCATAAGTTTGAGGTAAAAACAACAACAGGAACCCTAAAATTTTCATTTACAACCACGTCCTAGGAGTTTTATCACCTCTCACTTCTCTCCAATTATATTTGGAGTGTGCCATTGGACTTTTCCTTTTCCATTTGTTGTAAATTTCAGACGGTTATCTCCAAAAAAAATTCTATCCCAAAAAAGAACATCTCTTTCCTTTTCCCCTTTTTCATCTCTTTCCTTTTGGTAGATTTTTTTCTCAAAAGATAAACTCTAATTTGTTGAGGGCAATTGTCGACCTCCACATAAAACAAGGAAGGCAACCTCCCTCCTATACTAGCATTGCATTTTCCTTATAAACAATCTATGTCTTACTTCTTTCGGTGCAAAAATGTATTTCATCAAGGAAAAAAAAAATTAACATCACAATTTTACTTGCCTGCAGTAATTTCGATATTCCATGTAACGACAGGATATAAAGTTCCTTTTGGGAAAAAATTATTAACAGCACAATTGTGTTTCTGTATAGATTCTCAATAGCACAATTTTATTTTTACAAGTTTTTGTTAAATATTTTTTCATTCCAGGCTATTTGGCACTTCAAACATAAATAATGGATCCCTCCACTCTGGCACTACATCAACATGCTTCACAACACCAACCCCAGACAAACAACGGTTTCTTCCAAAATTTTATGTATTTTCAAGTACCATATCCTACCTAATGACAACCCAAAATGTCATTTGCCCCAACACCAATGGTTGAGTTTCTTCTAAGTCGGCACGAATTTGGTGGAACAACTCTCTTCGCATTCGAAACCGATGTCGAAACATGAGTGGTGTGAAAATAGCATCCACCGCGAAATACTTCTTGATATTGTCGTCGTGTATTTTCGCACGATCACGATTTATGGACGTACGCATATTGACTTGGGTTGCTCGATCTCTTCTAAATCTTCCAGAACCTGCTCCAGCATAAAAATATTTTTCATTTTTGTTGTTGTAAGGCGACATATTTTTTCATGTACCGCATTTCAAAAGGCAAAATCGAAAGATCTAGCATGGAAGAATATGTTACACCAAAAAAAAATTTAACTATAATATGAAGTGTAAAAACTATGCACTATATAAAGAGGGAAAACAGAACAAAAAATAAAGAGAGAAAAGAGAGAAAAGAGGGAGGAAAAATCTTACCAAATAGGAAAAAAAATAAAGTGAAAAAAAAGGTTAATTTGTAGTGTACCATTGTGTGCCAATATCAAGAGGACACTCTAAAAATAGTAATTTACACAATTTTCAATAATTTTGGAGTATGGCATGGAGTATCCCTAATGTGGAGGCTCTTACACTATGTTTGGGAACTTTGTAGGAGAAGAGAAGGAAAATTTGAGAGGAAGAAAAATGAAGGGGAAGAAAAATTAATTTTACCTTTCCTCGTTTGAATGACAAAAAAGTAGGAAAATAAAAGTGAAAAACTTTCCTTTTTGTCTGATAAAATTACTAATTAGTCTTTGACTTTCTCAATATAGAAAAAGACAACAAATTAATTGAGTGACAAATGGGCAGGGGCAGATCCAGTAATTAAAGATAGGGTGGGCTACAAAGAATTGGGGTGGGCTAGAGGTAGACTAGACCATAAAAAAAAAAATTAAAAATTATATGGAAAAAAAGAGACTATTTTTTTTTTCTAGGGATGGGCTGGAGCCCAGACCACCCTAAGGGTGGATCCTCCCCTGCAAATGGATAACTTTACCAAAATTCTCCCTTGTGTGTTCATTTTTCTTCTATTCTTGGGGCGGAAATTTTTTTGTGGGACCTACATAAAGTTTTCTTCCAAATTTCTCTCCTCCAATTTCCTTTCCCGCTTTCCAAACATCACAACTTTTTATTTTTCTCCCTATTTTCTCTCAATTTTTTCCCTTTTCCCTATTTTCCTCCCTTCCCAAACAGCATTAGGGTCCAACTGGATTCAGATCAGGTCCACATCAGTTGAGTTTGTGTGATCTGCTTCGGTCAGGGGATCTTGACCAGTCGTGTTCAGGTTCAGGTCTGTGAGGTCCCATTCGGGTCGGCCGGGTTCTGTCCTAATCTATACTTGAACCTATATCTCCTATATCTAATAGGTAATATACTGGCAACTTGGGTAACATAACCAACTAGACTACAACAAGTCTCCCAATTTTTTACTTACTTATTTAATTAATTTTTTTTAAGCTGGGCCACACGAAAGCATATCCCTCCAAATATAATACAATAATGAACATAATAGCTTCAAAGTGGTCAATGGACAACACTAAACTCACTGAGTTAACTCAGCTGGAGTTGAACTCGAATCACTAGTCCATCTAGCTGGAGGTACTGCAAGCCTTCGAAGAATCCAATAAACTACTCATCAAAAGAAGAGAGAGAAAAATATCCAGAGAGATACTTCTTGTAGGCCCTTTTGCCTTTGGCATCAAGAAAATCCAACAGCACATAGAAAGAAGAAGAGGAACCATCGACCATGGGATTATGATGAAGAAGAAGAAGCAATATATACAAACATACCAGCAACTGCAGAGATAGCCATGTCTCTGTACCTCTCCACAAAGATGTCAACAGCATCCTTGAAAGCCTTTGGGTGGAGAAGCAGAGTGGTGATATCATTGAACATAATCCCTAACACAATTAAAGAAGATATTTATGAAGATTGAAAATAATATCACACACACAAAAAAATCCAAAAAGTTCCAAAAAGAAGGAAGTAGAACCTGGCTTGGGGAAGTGAGGAACCACTCTGATGGAAGCAGAGATGGCATGGAGGCGTGGGTCTACTCCCTTCTCCTCTTCCAACATCTCTTCCTCGTCCTATTTTGATTTTTTTTTTTTTTCGTTTTTAAGTTTCTGTGTTTGTTTCTTTGAGTGAACAGTGGTATATATATGGGTATCTGGCAACTTCTCTCTCTACCTGCCAATGAGAGAGTGAGTTAGAGAGGGCTAACTTGGAAACAAGGTCTGCTAAAATAAGGCTCTCGATAAAGACACTATAAAAGATCAGAAAATTTACTGTAGCGAAATAAATTTATATTAAATTCATGTAAACGAAATAAATTTAAAATTTTTTTAAAAAAAGTCACGGTCCGCCAACAGTGTTGGCGGAAAACGCAACTTTTGTACACGTACGCAAACAAACAAATTAAAAAAAAAAATGTGGGCCCCACGGCCAATTTCCGCCAACAGAGTTGGCTGAAATTGGGGGGGGGGCCAATTTCAGCCAACTCAGTTGGCGGAATTTGGCCCCATGGGGCCCACGTTTTTTTTTTTTTTTTTTTTTTTTGGTTTGGTTTGGTTTGTTTACTTAGTTTGGTTTGGTTTTTTTCGTTGGTTTATTTTAATTAGTTATATTTTTGTTTTATTTATTTAGTTTAGTTTAGTTTTGTAATTAGATTTAAGTAAATTTATTTTAACGAAATAAAATTAAAATAAATTAATTGGAAAGAAATATTTAGAAATATTTTTTTCAAACCAAAACTAAATAAAAAATAAAACTAAATAAAAAAAAATTCTGAACCAACATCAATCCATAAATAAAAAAACAACATCAATTCTGAACCAACATCAATCCATAAATAAAAAAACAAAACTAAATATTTAGAAATTTATTTTTTTCAAACAGGGGTGCATCAAACCGAGGAGCATTATTCCCTTCCATGTGAACCAATTCCTGAACCAACATCAATCCATAAATAAAAAAACCAAAGCAAACCATAATTCAAAACAAAATTAAATTAAAAAAATTAAAATCCAAAACAAAACTAAATAAAAAAAACTAAATAAAAAAATGTTTGCTGAAATTGTTGGCTAAAAAAACTAAATAAAAAAAACTAAACCAAATAATAAAACAAAACCAATTAAAACAAACCAACTAAATAAAACCAACCAAAACAATCCAAAACAAACCAACCCAAACCACCCCAAAAAAACCGTGGGCCCCACTCCCAAAATCCGCCAACTATGTTGGCTGAATTTTGGTGTGGGGCCCACGGATTTTTTGGATGGTTTGGGTTGGTTTGTTTTGGTTGATTTAGTTGGTTTGGTTTGATTATTTTTTTTGTTTTATTAGTTCTTTTTTCATAATAGACATAAAATAATTAATTTAAATATTTCTTAAATTTTTTTGGAGATCGAAACATCATTTTAAATCTGTGGGCCCCCACATCCAATATAAATTTATTTCACTACAGTAAATTTTAAATATTCAAAAATAATATTACCGAAAGTCAAATTTGGAGGTCGAAACATCATTTTTTGACGATTCTAAAAATTTTCGAAGTCCGTCAAATGGTGAAACTGTTTATCCTGTAGTACTTTTCCATACGATCATTTTGGCACAAACTGGACCTTGTTTCGATCTCCCAGTCAAAAGTTATGATACTTTAAAGTTTTAAAATTTATATTTTTGCCTGTAACATATGTGTCTTATTTCGGATAAATTTTTTTTCTACATGATTTGTGTTACTCTCGTCGAAAACATACAAATCGACTTATTATTTAACGAAAAACGATCTCAAAATAAGTAGTTATGGCCGCTTGAAGTCTGCTCGAAGTCTGCTCGACGGCAGACGTAATAGTCTTACGACAGATTTTTAACATTATTATTTTTTAACGTCTGTTAACGACGAAAAAATTTACGATAAAAATATAATATTTATAAATATAAATGTCCAATTCATTTTGATATTTTTTCGTCATATTTTAAACTTTTATGCTTTAGATGGAATTTATACAAATTTTGATACTTTGGAAACAAATTTCCGAAAAAAATATTTATAAATATTTCTTTCCAATTAATTTATTTTAATTTTATTTCGTTAAAATAAATTTACTTAAATCTAATTACAAAACTAAACTAAACTAAATAAATAAAACAAAAATATAACTAATTAAAATAAACCAACGAAAAAAACCAAACCAAACTAAGTAAACAAACCAAACCAAACCAAACCAAACAAAACCACAAAAAAAAACGTGGGCCCCATGGGGCCAAATTCCGCCAACTGAGTTGGCTGAAATTGGCCCCCCCCCAATTTCAGCCAACTCTGTTGGCGGAAATTGGCCGTGGGGCCCACGTTTTTTTTTTAATTTGTTTGTCTGCGTACGTGTACAAAAGTTGCGTTTTCCGCCAACACTGTTGGCGGACCGTGACTTTTTTTAAAAAAATTTCAAACTTATTTCGTTTACATGAATTTAATGTAAATTTATTTCGCTACAGTAAATTTTCTGAAAAAAGATTCATAATAGTCCAAATTTTTATCAATGATAATTACAAGTTTTTCATTCTAAAAAATTATTCAACGGACTGTCCACTTTCAATTAATTTTTTTTAATAATCAGGACTGTCAAAATTTTGACAGTCCTACCAATTGGAAGTATTGTTAAAAAATTTATAGTCCTAAAAAAATATGTTAATTTTTTAGGACTGTCAAAATTTTGACAGTCCTTCGAATTGGTAGGACTGTCAAAATTTTGACAGTCCGGAGGGGAGGGCTATGCGAGGTGACACGAGGGCGGGACTGCGTGGAGGCCGGAAGGGGGGACAAGGCGAAGGAGCGGGAGGAGGAGGAGGAGGCGACGGCGGGAGGCGGGGGAGGAGGCGGAGGCACACGCGGGGGCGGTAGCGAGGCGTAGGCTTACGCGCTCGCCTCCGATGCTACTGTTGCAGCCGCCGTCGTCGGCGCGAGACGTAACTACAGCCTCCCGCGAGCGCATGCCTCCGCCGCGCACAGCCCCCGCACGCTTTTTCTTCTTCTTCATCGCCTTCGTGACGGAGCCGACGGGAAGGTGCTTGAGGTGCGGTTTGACGGCGACGCGGTCGATGGCGAGGTTAACGACGCAGAGAGGCAAAAAATCTCGAGAGTAGGGAGGTAGAGAGACCGAAGGGGGGTGGGGGTGGGGGAGGAGCAGGAGGAGGGAGGTGAAGAGGGTAGGCAACCCTAGTAAATTTTTGGCTAGCCTGAGTAAAAATTCTTCCTAACTGGACTAGCACCAATATTGGGCTAGCTCCGAGTCATTTTTGTAGTGCCTTTATCAAGAGCCTAAAATAAACTCTTATTTTCCATCCTCCATAATATAATGAGGTTTCAAAATGGTTCAAAAGTGAGTCGTCTAAGTCGTATGTATATAATCAATTAATTATTTAAAAATTTTAATATACGTAAAAAATTATTAACGTTTTTAATTTGTTACAAATAACATTATAAGAATTCAAAGTTAGCCAACCAGAAAAAAATATCTTCCACCTTAACCAAATGAGTTAGAAAAATTGTTTGTTTATAATTTGATAATATTATGTAGTTAACCATTTTCAAGACTCTTTATGAAAAGTAAAAATATATCCATAACTAATTATAATTAAAATATAATCCAATACATAACAAATTCTAATTAAAATATAAAAATATATATAATAAATCTTAATTTAAATATATTTAAATATTTAAATAATTTTATATTAATATCAGAAGATAAAATTTATTTTACATGTAATGCATTGAATTTGCTAGTTTATTCTAGAGTGGGAGTTTTAAAACTGTGGTTAGAAAGAAGCGATGATAATGAAACCAGAAATGAAACTGGGATTGATTTTTTTTTTTTTTTTTTTAAGTTAATAAAAGCTGGAAAAGTTCAGGGCTCTAGCCTAAAAAGAAATTGAGAAGGAAATGGAGTGTCCAAAATGGAGTTCTATGTAAAATCCAGTTTGGATGGCGCTTTGGAATTTAGACTTGAAATGGAGTAACCTTATAAACAACTTCTATCAGTTAAGTTGTTCAAAACCTAATCTTACAAATTTAAATTTTTTTTCTTTTTCCAAATGTCTTCTGAAACAAAATATATAACATTAATGGGTTTTGTTAATATTTTCCCTAGGGTTACGTTTGGTTTGCGGATTCCTTCGGAAAATTGTATTTTTTATTTTTTATTTTTTTGATATTTAAAAATGTCAAAAATATTGAGAGAGAAACTGAACACTAATGGTGAAAAAACGAACCCTTAGATAAATGAAAGGAACCATTTTCACGCTATTTTATTTTTCATTGAAAATTACTTTCATTTCTTCTCCATTCATTTGGCATCATAATATAAGGAAAAAAAAAAAAATTCTTTTTCAACATTATGATTTCTCGAATCAAACGAGGACTAAGGACACATGTTAATATATTAATAAATGTATATTTTTGATATATCTTTCTACCATCATATTTATCGATGTATTTTTATTTAAAATGTGCATTAATAAATGCAAATATCCATTGATAAATATATTAGTGAAAGTACTAATATAAAATATATATTTATTAATGTGTTAACATGTATTCTAAAGATATATGTTAACAAAATCCAACATTAATAACAAAAAAAAACTTTTGAAAGCATCATTTTTACTACTGTTAACTGTTCACTACTCACTCGTGCGCGCGTGCGCTCTCTCTGGTGTTGTTTTTATATGGGTTATCTATAGTTTGAATCATAGTTTAAAGTATCGGCCGATACCGATCCGATACGGCCGATACCGATACAGTTTGGCATGTCCCGATCCGATACCGACCGATATCCGATACTGACCGATACCGACATTAGAGGTCTCTTTTCCGGTCAATTCGGCAAAAAATATTAAATTAAAAAACCAATTAGCAAGGGTGTAAAAGCATAATAAGGTTGTAAAAACATATAAAAGAGAAAAATTTATCTATCGCATATAAATCAATCGACAAGGATGACTACTATTTCATTCAATATCAAAAATACTAAGAAACAATACTGGAAATACTTTAAATTATGCATAAATGTATAAAATATATTCTCTAAAATGTTAATAATTTACTAATAGTTGTTTGCTTTCCGATACCAAAAAATCCGATACTCCGATCCGAAACAGCCGATACCGCCGATCCCGATACTCATAGGAATGGTCCGATACCGATTCCGATACCGATACTTTGAACCTTGGTTTGAATTTTCTTTCTTGGTCCCCTTCCTCTTCTTTTCTCTCTCTCTCTCTCTCTCTCTCTCTCTCTCTCTGGGTGTATTAGTGAGGTAGGAAACAGAGACTGGAGAAGGGGAATAGAGATTCGATAGCAGATCTGTTGTTTCACTAATTCTGTTTCATATTCAGTCTCTATTTTATTAAATGTGCATATTTTTTTTATATCAACTGTAGTCTACATATAATAGAATAAAAACAGAATATAGGACCGAATTAGTGTATAACAAATCTGGTCAGAAAATATGCAATCAATTTTTCTGGTGTCTGAAGCAGAGAGTATATATGGCAGGCCAGAGAGAGAATCAACGTGCAGAGGGATATCTCGGGATTTCTGGATAGACTCATATTTTATATTGTTTTCCACCACCTGATTTTACGTCACTACTGACATTTACACGGAAGCACACTCAAACCTCAGTCACTGACAGTTGGGCCCCTCATATCTTAGGTAGGGGATGATGTTATACCACCACAATTGGGTTGGGTTATTGTCTTCGTATGCGTACACGAACAAACTCGAATTCGATATCTTCCCGAGTGTACACATCCTGACAATGAACGAATGACAATATATAGCACCATGATCTTTTCATAAATTTGAACGGGTTATTTGGTCATAGTATTGTGTGATATTTGAAAAAACTCAAATTTTTTTTTTAACTGTTACAAAAAATTTATTAGCCATAACTGTCATTAAATCTTATTTACTATTGAGGTTGGAAACTTGCTATATATTATAAATTTGCATCAATCTGGTCCTTTACTTCCAAGTTTTCATCTCATTATTCTTATCAACATTATTTCTATTAACTCCAAATTAATGGCTTTCAATGCCATCATGAAACCAAATATTATATATATATATATATATATATATATATATATATATATATATATATATATATATATATATATCCAGAGAGGGGTGAGAAAAAATAAAAACAAAAACAGTAGCTACTATTATTCTTCTCATTCTACCATTGTTGCCATCCATCACCGCCTAGTCCACAACTCCATAGCAACGAGTCGAGGGACATCGTCACAAAAGTCCTCTTCCTCCTACAAAACACTTCCATTTCCATCTCTCCAAACTTTCATTCCAATTCTTCTTCTGGGCAAGCTAAGTTCGAGTCATTCTTCCGAAGCCGTGTATGGTGACAGAAAATTGGTAGCAAGGGGGTGTTACCACTAGGAGAATTCGAGAGAATGTCTGCACATAGACCTCGAATAAACTCATAGGGCAGTGCGTCATGCGCGACTTTTCCGTAGACCGGTATATCTAACTCATTGTTAGTTTTGTTTTCATGAATCGAAGGTAATATTTTCCAACAATCTAAGAGTTTATTCGATTGAAAATAATTCCAAGTAAATCGTTAACTTCCTGGTTAGTAAAGTCATCTATTGCATCTCTATTAATTTTTGTTTTCTATAGTTGAGCTACATGTTGTTAGTACTACAGTCATAGAAAGAGTTTGTATGCAAGTTGCTAGCAATTATATTTCTGATTTCCTGTTTATCACAAAATAATAATTAACCTGACACCATCATAATTCTTCCATAGGATAAAAAAGGTGCTACAATGTGCTATTGATATCAGATTATAAAACTGCATAATATCTTGTTTGAGAACAAAAGTGTGCTACTTCCTTTTGATATTGATGATTGTAAAACTATACTGAGGATATTGGAATTCCAGTTAGCCACTGAAAATTCTTCTATTGGTTGCATCACACTCTTTCTTAGTATTTATATGCTTATTATTATATTATTTACGTCCTTTATATAATATTGTGATGTGTCTCTTACTTGATATGTTGTGTTGGATTATAAAACTGCATATATATATATATATATATATATATATATATATATATATATATATATATATATATATATATATATATATATATATATTGTTACACCAGTTTTCAGATTTGGTATTTCATGAATTTCTGATATTTAAATTTATTTTTTGATAATGTATTTCTGCTGTATTTGCATGATACTTTATGTCATTTGTATTTATTCATGTTGTCTAGAGAGACTATCCGAGACCAGTAGAATATCCTATAACATTGCCATAGCCCCGGTTTAGGACCCGTATGTAGAATAGACACTTGGCTCGGTTTATTTTGGTTGAACCCATGACTAAACCATCTCTCTTTTCCCCTTAGTATATACATGAGAGTTTTTCTTCCCTCCCTCTTTTTTCTTCATTTCTAATTTTCTTTTCCTCTTTCTTATTTCTCTCTCCTTAGACCGAACCCTAAACCTAGTAGAGGTTGTTATCACTTGGACCATGAGAGGTAGAAGCTAAGAAGCCACTCCATGCAAGTACATCTTGCTCAAATGATAAAGCCATAAATTGTCGAATTTTATTTATATTGTGTAAATTTAAAAGATGTTTGATAGAAAATGTTTGCTTTGATGTTCTCATCTAATTTAGTTCTTGGAGTTCTAGGTTTTGATGGAAGATTTGGAGTAGATCTGAGTTTCAAGATTTAGATTTTTTATGGGTTCCATATGTTTTCTGGGTTTTGATTTATTAAAACTTGGTATCTTCAAAATCTAGTTGTTCTATGTGATGGAACATTTTATTTCGAGCATTTTGGTTTTGGGTTCACTTTATTTGCAGTTACAATAAAAAATTTATGAAGAGAATAAGTTTTTGAGTGTTTGGAGCTTTTTTCACGAAGTTAATACTGTTTTGGGACGAAAGAGTTCCATGCGGCCCAGCTCTATGCGTCCTTCCAGCATGCGCCTATCTTGTTGGGCACATGATTGTCCATGTACCTACGTCCTGCATCCCATGCGTCTTGCATGCGCCATGCATTCCCTGTGCCTTGTACTCCCTGTGTCCTGCATTCCTTGCATTCTCTGCATGCGTCCAGATCGAATATGCGGCCAACTTTTCCATGTGTCTGATTTTATATGTGTTCCTTCATTTTTGCTTGGAATATTTTTTTATGTATTATATAGTTGGATGTTGTGCTCTTACAATTTAATACATATTCTGACCCTCAAGACGCCATAAAATTTTTTGTGTATGTTAACCTATTGCATTTGGCATCGGACAATCAAGTGTGAGTATTGCCCAATGTATCACGTATCGCGGATACGATAAGTTCGCCAGTGATAACTCGTGAATAGCTCGTACCCGTAACTCGTCATCCTAGGAAGTTTCTCGAGTGTCCATGACTCGAGAACTCGAAATAATTTGGTAATGATTAGACAAGATAAGATTCACCTAGATCATTGGGAGAGAAAAATATTGCGCTATTGGCTACCCCGATCTCCAAGGGTCCTATAAGACATGGGCCAACCCTGCTAGGCAAGGGCCCCATAACCTACCAAGTTTACGCATGCACAGTACATACAAGATTTTGTGATATACCGTGGTAGTCATATGATTTGTTGCATAATATGGTTACAAGATCTGTGATGTGCTGCGGCACTTACAAAATAATTTTATATATAAGTTATGTTCACAATACAAGTTTATATGCAATGTCCTGTTGTAATATAAGTTTACATTCAACTTTATGCCATTAGATAAAATTATATAAGATCAAGTTTATGTTTATCTGTGACAAGTTATAAGTTATATTTTGTGTATTGTGAGTAGTTTAATTACAAGCGTACCCTCGGCCATCCGGGTTGACTACAATGTCGGTGGTAGCGATATTCTTCAAAACATGTATTTGTCAGTAACTAGGTTTGTGATAACCCTAGTTAGTTAATTATAGCAAGTCGTAGGCATATTTGGCCGTGATATATTGTTTGCCTTGTCTGACAAGCTTGCCCTGTTATATTCTATTTTCTTTCGACGCATGGTTAGAGTGCAAAGTTCTACTCGGGTGAAGGTTTGCAACCCCGGTCCTTGTTTGGTTTAAGGGTTGTGGTCCTGATCCAGAGTAGTTCCTATGCCATTTTTCGCTCGTTGTCTTATCTTTCTTTGTAGTTAGTTTGTTATCAGTGCACCAGTCCTTATAGTTATTTTATCGAGACAAGTACATTGGTACCGTACAAGTCTTGACCCACAATTATTTTTATGTCTCTTTTCTGCTAATGTAATGATATGTTTTGTCTATCACCTTGAGCTTCTTTGTGGTACTTGTTGCTTAGGGTTTTGACCCCACTGGTTTTGTTTGGCCAGATTTACCCGAAGAGAACCAGGATCCTCCGTACTTCCAGCAAGATGGCTCGCACTCGTATGACTGCGGCCGAAGCTCGCGAGCAGATTTTCTTCTTTCACCCCTCATTTTGATTTCTCGATTTATGGTATCAATAAGGGGGCAGAGTTAGCTCCTTATATTTTTGAGACTACGTTCAACATGATGTATATATTAGACCATGGCTGGTATATTTGATCATGTATAATTATACTCTGCTAGTGCAGCATTTTGTATTCACTAGCTTCATGATCATATGTGGTATATATTTTGGGATGCCTCTTTACATTCATGTGTGATATACTCTTGAAATTTTTATTGATGGATTGAGATACTAGAATTTGTCGGCCTTAGGACTGACGTCGTAGCATGCTAGAGTCCACCCATTTATCTTCTAGACAACCTTAGCACATTGCGACTTACTTCGGTATTCTGTAAGGTATGGTTGGCCATGTCAGTCCTTGTATTTTCCCAGTATTTTGGGAGCGGGGCGTGATAAGGTTTTAGTGGTGGCCCACGCAGGTCCATTTTTCAGATTTGGGGGAGGGGGGACTCATCTTATTAGAATCTTAATCATTTACTTATCTTCGATTGAACTCCACCTGAACCTGCACCTTCTCGTTTCCCTTGAATTGAAAACTTGCTTGGCATGATTGTTCCATTCCCGTCCCTTATTGATTGCCTTGTGTCCTTATCATTCAATGATACCCCACTTGTTTCTCCTTCTGAGGGTTTTGTTGTACCTCAAGTAGATTCAGTAATAGACCAAGATCAGGCCCGCCATTGAACCAAGGGCAAGCGTCAGTAGCTCTCCATCAGCCGGCTCCGCCAGTCACTCAAGTCCAATCAACATATTTTGTTCCACCAATCTTGCCGGGATGGCCAGTCCAGTCTGCTCCATGTTCATACCAGCTCAGCCAACCCAACCAACCCAGATAATACTACCAGTTCTTCTAGTACAACCAGGGCAGGCATGCTCGCAGGCCATGTTAGGGATGATCTAAGCCATGATGATGGTACAACAGCAACAACAACTCCAACTCCAACTCCAGCAATAAGTGGTTCAGCTTTGCCAACATTTTTAACAAGGACAAGAACAAACCAACACGACTCTTTGCCAGGGAATTAGAGTAGTGCTCGAGACCAGTGGGCGTTATAGTCTCACCTCGACATCCAACGTTAATCGCTTGCATCCAACTAAGTTTCTCAGCACTGAGGATACAGTTTCAGCATATTCTTGGCTCGAGAATTTTGAGGCCATCTTGGACGCGACTAAGACCCCCCAATGATGAGGTAGCAGTTGTAAAGCTACAGCTAACAGATCTTGCCCGAGATTGGTAGGAAGAACAAGAAATGGTGCTTCCGAAGCCTATTGACTGGTAGACGTTCAAGGAAAGCTTCTAGAAAAATTATTTTCACACAACCGCCAAGTTTCATCTCCAACAGTTCATCAACCTCCGTCAATAGACGAGATCAGTTGACCAGTATGCGGTCGAGTTTTGTCGACTTATAGCTGATTTTCTTCTCATATGGTAGCTTTCGAGGAAGACCCAGCAAAGAGATTTGAGCAAGGTCTTCACCTAGAGCTCCAGCAATTTACGGTGGTCCATAATTATGCCATCTACGATGCAGTACTCAGGGCAGCTAGGTCCCAAGAACTTGCCTGCCAGAGATTAATAGCAAGGACCGGAGGCAAGAAGAGGTCCCACTCATCCATGAGAGGCATCGATATTCATTCGTCACCTCCAGCACCAGCAGTCAGAGCTTCTCGCATGTCTGTACCTTTAGCCCCAACTATAACCTCATTTTAATTAACCAGGCAGTCAGCATCAATAAGATATAACTTCTGCGGCAAACCAGGGTACACCAGAGATCAGTGCAGGAGGGCCAACGGCCAGTGTCTCATATGTGTGGCATCTGACCATATGATTGGTTCATGCCCGCTTCTACACCCTGAGGTTTCTTCAGTCCGGCAGTTGCCAGCTCTGCCTCAGGCAGCGATTGAAGGCACGAGGAGACCAATATTAGCCGTTCGACCACTAGCTCAGCGTCCTCTCTCGACGCAGACTCAGCAGTTCCAACAGTAACGTTCGACTTAGTTTGCGCAAGTCCATCAAGCCCAGCAAGCAAGGCAAAATAATCAGCAAGTTAGAGCCGCAACCCCTATGCGTAAGCGAGTACAAAAATTTGGCAACCTGGAGCAGCTGATAGTCGAAGGCGCTACGATTGTGGGTAAGATTTTCGAGTTTCTTAGTTTGTCTTATTCTTGGGTTCTTGTTGAACGATCTTGCATTTCGTTATGCCAAAGTGCAATAGTCGTCTCGATCCCTTCGTCGAGCAGAGACGAGCTTCTCATTTTGCACTTCTGCCTCCGTATCGCGTGGTACGTGATATTCGTCATGTGTTCCGATTGTGATGGTACGCCGTGGATTAGAGTCATGATCTTGAAATAGTCGTTGGTACCGACTTACCATGAGGCTTGGCGCTTGTCCATTTTTGTCAGTATAGGCAAGTGAGGACGAATTCCTATTTGACTTGCTTAGGGGTATATGTATCCATATGCTTATATTTTCCTATGTATGATTGAGTAAAATTATTAATTTCTGCAATTATTTCTTCTATTCTTGTTATTTGCTTGATGTGATTTATTTTCTGACAAGTGATTTATGATTTTCTGAGCCTTCTAGCGTATTTTCCAGCTCGAGTAGCCTTAGTAAAATTTCGAGGACAAAATTTTTCTAAGGTGGGTAGAGATGTCACATCTGTTTCTAGATTTGGTATTTCTTGAATTTCTGATATTTAAATTTATTTTTTCATAATATATTTCTGCTGTATTTATATGATGCTTTCTGTCATTTGAATTTATTTATGTTGTCTAGAGAGACTATCCGAGACCCGTAGAATATCCATTGGCATTGCCATAGACTCGGTTTAGGACCCGCATGTAAAATGGATACTTGGTTCAATTTATTTTGGTTGAACCTATGACTAAACCATCCCCATTTTCTTCTTAGTATATACATGAGAGTTTTCTCTCTCCTCCCTCTTTCTTCTTTATTTCTACTTTTCTTTTTTATCTTTCTTTTTCCTCTCTCCCTAGACCGAACCCTAACCCTAGAAGAGGTTGTGATCAGTTGGACCGTGAGAGGTAGAGGCTAAAAAGCCACTTGAGGCAAGTACATCTTGCTTAAATGATAAAGCCATGATTTTTTGGATTTTATTTATATTATGTAAATTTAAAATATGTTTGATATAAAATATTCGCCTTGATGTTCTCATTTAATTTAGTTCTAGGAGTTTGGGGTTTGATGATTTGGAGTAGATTTGAATTTCATGATTTGGGTTTTTCATGGGTTTCATGTATTTTATTAGTTTTGATCTATTAAAATTTGGTATCTTTAAAATCTAGTTATTCAATGTGATGGAACATTTCATTTTGAGTATTTTTTTGGTTCACTTGATTTGGGGTTAAAATGAAGATTTTATAAAGACAACAAGTTTTCTGATTTTTTGAGCTTTTTTCATGGAGTTCGTATTATTTTGGGACGAAGGAGTTCCATGTGGCCCAGCTCTATGCGCCCTTCCAGTATGTACCTATCTTATTGGGTGCATGACTATCCCTGCACTTGCGCCCTGCATCCCATGCGTCCTGCATGCGCCTTGTATCCCATGCGTCCTGCATGCACCCTGCATTCCCTGTGCTCTGCATTCCCTATGTCATGTATTCCCTGCATCCTACATTTCTTGCATTCCCTGCATGCGTCGATATCGCATATGCGGCCAACTTTTCTATGCGCATGGTTTTATCATACGTTCATTCCATTTTTGCTTGGGATATTTCTTTGTGTATTATGTAGTTGGATGTTGTGCTCTTACAATCTAACACATGTTCTGACCCTCAAGACACCATAGAAATTGTTTTGTATGTTAACATATTGCATTTGGCATCGGCCAATCGAGTGTGAGTATTGTACAATGTATCGCGTGTCGCAGATACGATTAGTTCACCAGTGATTACTCGTGAATAGCTCGTACCCATAACTCGTCATACCAGGAAGTTTCTCGAGTGTCTACGACTCGAGAACTTGAAATAACTTGGTAATGATTAGACAAGATAAGATTAACCTAGATCATTGGGAGAAAAAAATATTGCACTACCTGCTAGCCCGATCTCCAAGGGCCCCATGAGATATGGGCCAACCCTGCTAGGCAAAGGCCCCATGACCTACCAAGTTTACGCATGCCACGATACATATAATACTTTGTGACATACTATGGTAGTCATATAATTTGTTTCATAATGTGGTTACAAGATCTGTGATGTGCTACGACACTTACAAAACAAATTTTATATATAAGTTATGTTCACAATACAAGTTTATGTGCAATATTCTGTTATAATATAAATTTACATTCAATTTTATGCCATTAGATAAAATTATGATTTTAAGATCAAGTTTATGTTTATCTATAACAAGTTACAAGTTATGTTTTGTGTATTGTGACTAGTTTAATTACAAGCGTACCCTTGGCCATCCGGGTTGACTGTAGTGCCGGTGGTAGCAATATTCTTCAAAATATGTATTTATTAGTAACTAGGTTTGTGATAGTTAGATAATTATAGCAAGCCGTAGGCATGTTTGGTCGTGATATATTATTTTCCTTGTCTGACAAGGTCGCCCTATTATATTCTATTTTCTTTTGGCGTGTGGTTAGAGTGCAAAGTTCTGCTCGGATGAAGGTCTGCAACCCCGATCATTGTTTCGTTTAAGGGTTGTGGTCCTGATCCCGAGTAGTTCCTATGCCATTTTGCCGATCGTCACCTTATCTTTATTTATAGTTTGTTTGTTATCCGTGCACCATTCCTTATAGTTATTTTATCGAGATAAGTATATTGGTACCGTACAAGTCTCGATCCGCAATTATTTTTATATAGGTCTATTTTCTGCTAATGTTATGATGTGTTCTGTCTACCACCTTGAGCTCCTTTGTGGTACTTGTTCCTTGGGGTTCCGTGTCCACTGATTTTGCTTGGCCAGATTTACCCAAAGAGAACCAGGATCCTCCGTACTTCCAGCAAGATGGCTCGCACTCGTAGGACTGTGGCCGAAGCTCGTGAGTGTTTTTCCTTCTTTTACCCCTCGTTTTAATTTCTTGATTTATGGTATCAGCAAGGGGGCAGAGTATCTCATATTTTTGAGACTACGGTCAATATGATGTATATATTAGACCATGGCTGGTATATTTGATCATGTATAATTATACTCTGCTAGTGTAGTATTTTGTATTCACTAGCTTCATCATCATATGTAGTATGTATTTTGGGATGCCTCTTTACATTCATGTGTAATATACTCTTGAAATTATTGTTGATGGATTGAGATACTAGGATTTGTCGGCCTTAGGACTGACGTCATAGCATGTTAGAGTTCACCCATTTGTCTTCTAGACAACCTTAGCACATTGCGGCTTACTTCGATATTCTGCAAGGTATGGTTGGCCATGTCTATCCTCATATTTATCCAATATTCTGGAAGCGGGGCTTGACACACACACACACACACACATACATATATATACACACACACACACACACACACACACACACACACACACACACACACACACACACACACACACACACACACATACACTAATAACATGCATGTGCATTGTACGTGCGCAAAAAATTGTTAAAAATTTAAATATAAAATTATTATAAATACTATTGTTTCTAGCAATCGAACTCAAGCAAAAAAAAAATACCTTACACCTTAACCACTTGAGTTAGAATTATTTAGTTATAAATAAATAATATTAGGTAGTTAAATAATTAGTTATTAAAAAAGAGAGTTAGCGGAGTATTTACAAACGGCTTAGACGGCTCAATTTTGAGCCATTTCCAAGCCTCATTATATATATATATATATATATATATATATATATATATATATATATATATATATATATATATATATATATAACCAGAAGCCCTCAATATCTTAGAACAATTAGGGCAATGAGTTCATCCATTGACTTTCTACGAAGTAGACTTACTTTTGTATGGATTAAATTAGTTTTAAAAGAAAAAAAGGGAGCTTAAGAACTAGAGCTCGTCGAGGTGAACTTACGAAAAAAGATGGGGTCCACATGTCATACAGAGTCCGTATCAAAATTTTGATACAAACTATTGTAGCAAAGTTTTTTTTTGAGCTCGTCATGCTATCTTATGTCTGGTCCCTTCTACTTGAGTCATAGAGTGCTAGTCCTTAGATTTTGACTTGATCATCTATTGTGGTTGATGTACCTCGGCTTGGGAGAAACGTTCTGCCTCTGCTTTTCTTTCACTTACAAACAATTGTAAAGAGGGTAACCCACTTAGGTGTATTTCAACTATGTTGTCCACGTGTCGAGGATGTGCGCGCATTGCGTTGAGGAATGTTGAGTCGTGATGGAGCACAATCATGATTTTCTAACTTCATTTTAATTTGATGGGGGACTGGAATCGTTCGTCCTTGCACCACACATGTTGGGTTCTCCTCACTTTCATTTTCTCCTTCGAGATTTTCAAAAACCTAAACCTTCTACACTTTCTTCAACTCTTCTTACTATAAAGCATGTCCGACCATTCTGATTAATCCAACATTAACTACATCAATGACAACATTCATCTTTATGCTTCTGGCCCATAGGAAGATTATATTGACAACACGAATTGGCAATTGTAGGAAGAGATCACTAATGCAAAGGGAGGAACATCAAAAATCACTCATGCATGCCTAATGACACTACATGACAAACCCTTCGCCCAAAAAGTAGTGGAATGACAAACCCTTTATCCATCCCTCCTCATATCCCTAGTTTTGAAATAGTGACAGACTTTGCAAACAAAGTGGTGGAACTACCTAAGGTTCATGAGGTGTCTATCAAATTTCAAAATGAGCTTAGTTGGGGCTCGAAAGAGCTTGTCAGAGGTTTCGAGGAACTGATAGAGGACCCAAAGTCACCTATGCCTGCTGAGGAGAGAAAGTGTTAGAATAACTCTTTGTTCTCATGTAAGCAGAATTAAAAAAGTAAAAAATAAGTTAGCATTATCGGTCTTCGGGGATGAGTCATATACGAAGCATTGTCCTAAGAGATTATTCGATGTCTATGTGCAGACTTCTCTCAAATTCCTCATAGAGATAAAATCTCTATTCTATCAGTTTTCTGTCACCGCACAAAGTTCCGGGTGAGTGACACAAACTTAGCTTTTGCCTAGAGAAATGGATAAAATTTGAATGAAGAAGAAGGAAAAAATTTGGTTTTATATATTTTTATGAGGAGGACTCTTGAATTTTATTTTCTTCTATCTTTTTTGGTATCCAAACACACATAATCAAAGGTGATATATCTAGGATGAGGATACGTGGCAATATCCAGCTATGTATCAAGTGGACTCCAGCCCAACTCGAATACGTATACGCTGTCTATAAGTAAGTCTAATTATAACAAGATAGTCCATCTACATCTCAATCCACAAAATATAATCTCACATGGGAACCAAGTGCATTAATACTGATAAGACAATGATACACTGATGCCATATGAATACAAATACCAAGATAGATAATATGTAATAAAGTTGACCATACCTTAATACAACTGTCTAAACAAGCTTATAACAAAAATAAAGCTTGCAAAACTAGGCTATACAGCAGAAGATGTCATCATAAAATATAGAAGATGAAAGAATGATAAAAGTACCACTAGCGATACCTGAATCCTGGAGACGCAATCATCAACCATCCATCTACAAAACGAGCCCAGTAATAACATGGAGAGATCACTAGGTCCTCAGAAAAACGTAATAAGATACATATAAGTAACAATAAATAAATATAAACAACTGAAAGGATCAAGAAATAAAGATACAAACAGTGACACATGAAAGAAAATAGTGATAGGTGTGGCTAAGCAGAAATATCGGGTAACCGTGTCATGATACATGCCTAGAGGTCCTATAGAGAGCATCACTGTGCATGTCTAACAATCTATAGAGGGTCTCTATCGCATTACGGTGTGTATGCCTAGCGATCAGGAGTGGTCAATAGCCAACTCCTAAGAAGGGACATGATAACAAGTCTCTATTGCGTCACGACGCGTGCCTAGTGGTCGAGAGTGAAAACAAGATGACAAGTCAAGTTAAAATATAAGTAAAAAAAATATATGATCAAGTCAAGTAGCTCAAGTAAACAAAACTAGGGAGAAATGCTATCGAATCCACGTGTGGAAGTATACATGAAGTATACAGAAATAACTAATGATAAAGGTAGGTGATATGGTACAAGACATGGAAATAAAACATGGCAACATTAATATGGCAAGGCAACAAGTAATATAACTAGAAAAGAAACCTGTACAAACAAAAATAATGGAATAATATGCATGTAAATAAACTGTACAAAGTTGGCAAGGTATACTTGATAATGCACTCTACTAAGGTGGATGACACTACAATATTCGATGGATGGCCAGTAACACACGATCTCAGGAATTTGTTCCTCTCAATGAATCTACAAGTTTAAAGTTACTTAATTAACCATACAGTTATAAATTTTTTGTGTCGGACACACGATCATCCTCCGTAGACATCATACTATAGTATGGGTATATTGGGTGTGAATTTGTATTGGTTCCTAAGGGTTTCAATCACTACCAAAATAAGTTAATTTAGCGACGTTATTAGTGACTCTAGGTATTGACTTCGCTAATTTTAAGGAACTTAGTGATGCCCAGAAGTAACATTGCTTGACGTCGTTGTCTATGACGAATTACGATGAACAACGACTACAGTTAGCTAGTATAAAATATTTTGTCGATATAAATCGTTAAACGTCGCTAGAGGTAAAAAAAAATTAGCGACGAATGGCGACATATTTTAGCACATGTCGTTAATTTATTACTTTTGGCGAATTTAGCGACATTCTAGGTCGACGTTGCTAAAAAATTAATATATCCGATCAGAATTCACTTTTCCCCTGTCACGTCCCAGTCCCAAATTAAGTAGGATCAGGTATACGCAAGCATATCAGCCGTATGTATACGAATGATACTCCAATCTATGAAACCCTCGAATACACACATACATTGTATAATAATTATCTCAGACAAATGATAGTCAATGGGTACACCTAATCTCATCCACAAAATCAAATAAAAATAAGTAATCAAATATGTCAATGAACCAAGTATGAAATAGTCGAAAAGAACTAATAGTTTGGTGGAGACAAATCCACTACCAAACTAGAATAAGAATAGAGTGCGACCTCTATAACAAAATGAAAGAAAATATAATCAGTACATCATCTAATGATCAAAGAGGCTCGAAGGAAAGACCTCATCGAAAGAGAATAAAGTAGCACGTCCTGGTCCGTACTCCTGTGAATAATCTTGATCGTTTACACCTAGAGAAATACCCAGATCCAGGTCCTCAGAGGGACGTAACAAGATACAATAAAAGGATGCCATGAATAAAACTGCAATAACATCGAACAAGGTTCCTAACCATTCTAAGTGAAATATATTTTTGAGAACAATTTTCCAATTCATGGATTGTCTGGCTAAAAATGGGATCGACATAGTTCCCTCGGGGAACTATAGGCCAACAAAGCATAATGTCTTTCGATCGTCAGAGGCCGCGTGTAATAATATAGGGTCATCTCACCATACATCTCTAGCGAAGCGTACGGGTTACAAAAAGTAATATGTAAAGTATCCCATACGCTTACTCATTTTTCTTTCGACCCCATGCTCTATCCATATCGTATCCACAACATAATACCTCTAATAACTGTCGTCTTCTAGCATATCTCTATTAGCAGTTATTTTCTATCGCATATCCCATACATATCGATGACTAGTAAATATGCAAGACCATATTCTATATGAGACTCATAACTCGTGTAACACATGTATCAGAGCCATTTGAAACATAAATATGTCTCAAAATCACGGGGTGGTCTCTTAACTCTAGGTCGACATACATAGTAAAAATAAAAGACAAATAAACGGCACATACCGTCGTTGCACCAAACTATTTCTTGGATGCATAGTTAATAATTTAAACAACTAAAAAATAAATTACTAAAATGTAACATGCATAACTGAATCTAAATAAGTAGTAATCGTGGCAAGGTATAATTGCCTGGTAGTTATTTGGTGTTGAAATGACGCAAGACAATACATACAACAAACCAAAAAATGCGAAAGCTGACAAACATCTACGGATGTTGCAACAAACATCACTAACGTTCTCGGATTCAGCGAGGTAGTAAAAAAATACTATCCATTCGTCCAATTTGGTCATAGGAGATAAAACAGTCATTTTGGATCAAAACGGGATCCACATGTAGTCTACTTTGCACCAAAAAATATTACAAAGCTACAGGTCTCTAAATTGGAAATATTATAGGTCAAATGAATTCTAATTGACAATACAAACACAATGGTATGTCCAGTTTTGGATTTTGGTGAGCTGATCACAAAATTGCTTGTCAAGTCAAATCGTTGGGCTCGCGAAAAGGCGATCCGGTCAATTGTCTCAGAATCGAGTAAAACTCGGGTGTCACGACCCCTTTCCTAGAGAGGGATTTTTTTATTTAGTATATATTTCATTTTTATTATATTTTTATTTTTGGTCAACTATCTCAGAATCGAGCGAAACTCCGGCAAGCTTCTTCTTCTTCTTCTTCTTCTTCTTCTTCTTTTTCTTCTTCTTCTTCATTCCCTTAGTTTTATTTTCCAATTAGTTCATTCCATTTTCCCCCTAAAATTTTCTTTTAATTCCAATTATTTCCCTACCAAATCCACCCTCATTCCATTATTCCAAACCTATTATAAGAAGCTTGGAGGAGCAAAGTGAAGCTTGGGAGAGGAGCTTGCTTGAAGGAGGTGTCCATCCATTTCCTTGTGTTCCCTTGGTGTGTTGCATTGAAAATCCATCTTCCAATAGGTAAAATTTCTTTTCCCCTTATTATTTCAGTTTTAAATGGTGAAATAGACCCCTAGGGACCTTCCCTTGGCTAAGGGCTACCCATAGGAAGAACTAGGTTCATAGGAGACCTATTAAGAAAGTTACATTAATTTTTGTGGCCAAATTTGGAAAAACTCAAATTTGGACCACTAGGTATTTATAGAAATGTTTCATAAAGAACTTTAGATGTAATTCATTAATTTGAGAGGGTTGGTGTGTCCACAATTGGATACGGGGAGTCCGTATCATGATACACCATGATACGGTGGTGTAGGTTAGATATTTCTATGTAATTTGGGCTCTAGCATGTCAATTTTTTCATTTGGTATTAGAATAGATATTACTTATATATTTTATAGTTTATTTAATATATTGGATGTGTTGAATGAGTTTGGAGAGAGTATGGTGAGATTTTGGGTGCGTATCACAAGAGTATCTTAAGCTTATGTATGATACTCAAGTTTGTACACCAAGTGTTTGGTATTTTTCTTGAGGGAGTGTTTATATGTGTATATGCTTGAGGGATTGAGGAGTGATTGTGTCTGTGTTGGTGTCTGAGATGTGTAAGTAAGGAGAAAGGTATTAGAGGGTGGGGTTTGGCTCAGTTCCAAGACGTTGTAGGTGTCATTGAGAAGGGGGATTAATTTGTAAGCAGCTAATTGCAGTGTTGAGGGAAGACTAAAGGAATGTGAGGGGGCTAAAGCTCTTGTAGTTGGAGGGGGGTTTTGTCCAAGTTTGGGGAGTAAAAGAGTGGTGCAGTGCACACTTGTGTGCTGCAAATACAGTGAGGAGGATTCAGGAACATCATAGAGAGTGATTGGGTTCAGAGAGGGGGAAAATTGAACTAGGCATGCTCAGGTCTGTTGAGTTGGTACAGGTTTGAGAAGCACAGTTGTGCAGTGATGGGAACATATTAGTTAGGAGTATGAGAAGCAAGGAGGGGAAATTGGGTTGTTGATAGTCTATAGTAAGGTAAACTATGTACTTCCTGTATGGGTATCTGATTAGATGTGTAGGTGACACAATACAAGCAACAGTGGGGACTGCTTGGGGTGCACTGTGATCAATACCTTGGTAGCAGATGTGAAGGAGTTGGGGGCGGGTGCAGGCAGTTGGCTAATGCACAGTTGCTTTGCAAATCTAATACTGCAACAGTCCACTGAAAATGGTAGAGGTTGCAGTTCAGATGTGCGAGTTGCAAATGGTGCATGAGAGGGAGACTACAAGTTGGTACAATAGTAGGGTAGTAACTTGGGTATCAGAGCATAGGTTGAAGGTTAGTATATATATCATTGATAGGGTACCTATACATAAAAATATCTGAGAGAGTACCATGGAGTATCTTAGTATAGTATTAAAGTTATGTGATACTATGTATCTTGGGTAATGAGTGTGTCAAGGTAAGATATTAGAATTTCAAGAAGACCAAGATGTTGGGTTGGATACAAGTTATTAGATGGATATTGAACTAGGGAGATACCAATAGGTATTAGATACTAAGTTACTGGATGTAGATACTTGAGGGTATTAGCATTGAGCTCGGGTTAGTCAAGCAGTGTATTAGTGGGTTGAATCAAAGTGAAGAAAGGAGGGTCTAAGCTAGATCTTGTGTAGATGTATTGATTAGAGGGGTTGATGCTAGTTGAGGTTTGGGGAGTGTGCAGTTAATGCACATCAGACTTAAGATAGTGGCTAGTTAGGGGTGTTGAGCTTAGTATATGGATAGAGTATTGGGGTGGAGTTTGATGGGGGAGTGTTAGGTATTTGTAATAAGCTAAGGTATTCAGTTGAGTGCTAGGATAATTAGTTAAGTATTATTATAAGTATTAGAGTTGGCACCCAGGTACCAAGGTGTAGGTATCCTAGTGTCTGGTTGGGAATTAGTGTGTGACTTGGATACCAAGATAATGGAATGAGATGGTGGTACCAGAGTACCATGCACCAAGATATAAGGTTTTAGTGAGGGTTATGAGAGAGAAAATTGGTATTTAGGTAGGTAAGTTAAGTATTTGAGTTATAGTTAAGGTATAGCTAGGAAATTGGTGTATAGGCCAAGATACCCTAAGTTAGTGATACCTAGAGGTTTATATTTACATATATGTAATACTAGTATAACTAAGTATGACATAAAGAACCTATAATTAGCATAATATTAACTAGTATAGGTATATAGGCTAACCAAGTAGTTAATCTGGAAGTCCAAAAAAGTTGTTGACCTAGTTTGACCATAGTGACTTAGAATTGACCTAGAAACCTAAACTAAAGTTAATTAAGCATGTTTATGATTCTGAAATACCTTGTTAACATTGATAATTTATATATAGGTCACTTGGACTCCAGTACCGACACTGTTTGATATCTATTGCTCTGGACCGCAGGCGAGTACATTCTCCGATAGTTTCCATTACTTGATAATTACTATAATACAAGTATTTAGTAATGTTCTACCCGATTTTCGACACGATGGTTACACGGGCTCGTTGTATGGATCTCAGTTCTGATATATCTATTGTTCTCACATTTATTGTACACCTTACCCTGTTTATATATCGAATCCATATTATATTTCTTAGATCCTGATGTGACTTGATTGGGATATTATATTATTGTGGATAGCCAATCCTAAGGGATTGAATCGTACTATCGTGATCTTATTATTGTGGATGGCCAATCCTATTGAATTGAGCCGTATTGTGGACAACCAATCCTATTGGATTGAGCCATACTATTATGTTATTATGGATAGCCAACCATACGTTACTCGTATAATTGAGTCGTACTATTGTGGATATTTTTTTTATTGATTATTGACTATTGGTTAAACATATTTTGGAATAATATTTCAAAACACTTAGTGTAGTATCGGTTCTTCTTTTTTTCATCTCAGTCTATTAATTTTGCCTTATTGGTCTAGAATACCTGTCTTTCCTTCCTTGTCATACTATGATATCTGCTCTCCGTTTTCTCTTATTGTATTACATTTACTATTACTGTTTATAGTCATTATCAATTAACTTGGAACTACTATTGGGTTATACTTGCTCCATCCCGACTAGATATATTTTTTAGAGTATTAGGAGAATTTATGTCCTACTTATTACGGACCGTAGGAGGTAGCAGCTGCCGCTTTGGACCCTTTAGTTCAAGAGTGATTACCGGGCGTCTAGCCGGTTGCACTAATTATTTAGTTTACCTTTATTCAGTATTATAGTACTGAATTTGTTTCTAACATATTAGACTTTTGTGATGTATTATTATTACTCCTAGACTTGTTTAGATTTACGTTAATGTTGAGGACTATCTAGTTGTGACTTGTGTCTTCCTTATTTTATTATATCGTGCCATTTATTCTCCTTATGGATTTTATTGTGATTGAGTATTGATTATCATTACATTACTATCATCTTGTCCTCCGTATGGAGTTGAGATATTATTGACATGTTTATATATTATTGTGTGAGATGATTAGATAATATTATTGACCTACACATCGTTCTACCGCCGATTCTGTAGTAAAGGCTGGACGTACCCGCATACTCGTGCCCTTACACCGAGTGTGGGTCGTGATATATTTTTATAGTGGCCCATGTAGGTTAGGCTTCATAACTAGTACGATATCGTAGTATTGCAATGGCTTAGTTATACTACTGCGAGCCTGCGATAGGATATAGGATACTAGGATGCGAGAATACTCAATCACAAATTATAATTTTTTGAGAGATTCCAGCAATGACCCTTGAGAATTTTATTTTGAATATATTTCCACTTGCTTCATTTTACCTTCGCCTTTGTACTTGTCCATTGTTGAATTTGATTCTTGTATCGAGATAAATCTTATGGACTAAGTTAAGGTATATTCTATCATGACCTGCATATAAAATGTGGGCACAAGTACGTGAATAAGGCCCATCCTACGTCGCGGCATCAGTGGTAGAATGCTGTCTAGGTTAATAATGCTATCGAAATATCTTACACAATATATAAGGTACCTGTCATGTCATCTCAACTCCAAATGGAGAAACAATATAATGATATATGATAATGAAATCAATACTCAATCACACTATCAAACTAGAGAAAGAAATAGCACGATATGGAATAAAGAAAAGAAGTACAAGAGTCACAAATACAACTCAAGTCCAACAACTAAGCACAACAACATAATCTCTAAAATAATAATACATGCCAAGGCTCTAAAGAGTCAAATACAAAACAATAATAAAAGCAAAGTTTTCTCTGTGGCTAGTGCTACGTCCTCCTGTACTAGAGGTGCTATCTCTCCTGCTGGCTCACCATTTTGTGTCCCATAATATTTGGGATACATCTTCACTAACCAGTCATCTGAAAAATATATCCAATCAGGATTGGAGCGAAATATAAAACTCTGAAAGTAGTTCCAAATACATGGTAGAACATATTTGACAAGTAATAGAAAATAATACAAGAAGAACTAGTAACTAAGGAATGGAAATTAACTAGAATAAGCATTTAAAGTACTGGAGAAGAACATGCAATATAAAATAACTGCAAATAATAGAAATAGATAATACTAGCTAATGTGCCTTAAAGTACAAGTTCGTTATGTCATCCGCTTAGGTTGAACATGAGGTAAATAGGGTAACTCGATTATACGTGGGGTGTATAATCGACATATACATGAGGTAAATAGGGTTTGATCACATAACCAACTTCTACTCCCCCGTCTCCAACCAATACTTAAGGATCCTATCACAACACATTACGAACACGAGTACTATGGGCATACTGTATGCGAGACAGTGTGTGAACACAAAGTACATGATAAGCAATACTCGATGCACACTATGAAATACATATGAAGGAGTATCCACTGAATGAGGTAAGGGGATAACATCTCCTAACAGGATCCAGATAGTACCAGTCCGTGTAATCATCGTGTCAGAATCAAGTATATAGTTCTAGAACATGTAATATATACACTATCATGAAATAAAAACTAATAGAGAGATGTACTCGCCTCTGGTTATGAGAAAATGGTGTATCTCGATGCCCAAGCTGGTGTCACACAATCCTATTTAGGAATATCATGTCAGATGGTGCAATAGAGTGATAAAATGCTAAAATGAGCTAAAACATGATGTTCTAGGTCAATACTAGGTCTACACTAAGTTAATTAGACTCATATGAGCTATTAACTATCTATTACAAGTCAATACTAACTATATTAGTTAATAACACTAATATCTATATAATATGATACTATACATGTCTATATATACTAACTTACCTATATATACTACTAATTAATAAAAACTGACCATTGTAATATACTAAATAATAATTACTAACTAAACTAACTGTTAATACTAACTTATCTAACTGACATACTAATATACTCTAACCTTACTAACATATAACTAATACTCTTATCTAACTAATACTAACATAACTTAATATCCAATCCTATATACCTTACTCCTGGTACTAATTCTCCCAACATAAACACTAATTACCTGCATATTGCACCTAATTTCCTTCTTAACTACAGACTCTAAAATATTTCCTGATACACAACAACATACCTATCTAAATTGACACTCAGATGTGTACGCATAACCT
Organism: Iris macrosiphon; assembly: GCA_036927795.1. Taxonomy (NCBI): domain Eukaryota; kingdom Viridiplantae; phylum Streptophyta; class Magnoliopsida; order Asparagales; family Iridaceae; genus Iris; species Iris macrosiphon. The sequence goes on from JAYESA010000005.1 coordinate 215,173,605, forward strand.
AGTACAACACCATATTTATACTGCAGCAGTTGCTCTTCTATGGTTACATTCCCAGGTTGTATCACTGCAACACCTCTCTACCTAAAATAGTCACAACTAGGTGACTGATACCCTGAGGTATACTCCAATTCCTTGTCAAGGAACCCTTAATATTATAAACTTTGATACAAGCACTCCCAACCCATACCTGCATAACCCGAGTATTCCCACTCTTGAACTGATACTCTCTGTCACCCCCACATTTATAAATGAGGTTATTTTTTTATTTTGCATTTTATTTTATTTTTTAGTGATTAATATTTATTTAGGGTGCTACTAATAATTATTGTGCTTTGTGCTATTTAATTTATAGTTAGTGGGCTAGCATAATTAATTAGACTTGATACTAATAGACCCAAATTAGATTATGCATGACAACATTGAGCCCAACATAGACTAGGCCATTAGACTCACTCATTTTCATTAATTAGGAGATAGAAATAGCCTCCATTAGTATTAGAAGATTCCCTAATTAACCTTTCAAGTAAATACCCTTCATGAGTAATTAGTGGAGGGTGTTATGGACTTTACATGTTGCTTGGGAGGGGGAAGAAGGGGCCAGCCAGATTTATAGGGCTCTCTCTCTCTCTCTCTGTGTACTTCATTAATTCACTCATTCTAGATCCCCAATTTGATTCATCCCCAATTCACTTTATCCCTCTATCAAATTCCTTCCAATTCACTCTCATTCCCTCTTATTTTTATTAATTAAAGAGCATTGGAACTTGAAGTTGCAAAGAGCACTTGGAGAAGAAGCATTGGTGAAGAGCTTGTGTCTTAATTGTGTCCATTGAACTTTTTATTGAGAATCTATCTCTCAATAGGTAAATTTTGAATCTAACCCTTAAATTAGACTATAATTCATGCATTTAACCATTAGAAATCATTACTTGGCTTAGGACTACCCATATGATCAAGAATTAGGTCAATATGACTTGTATTGTAAAAGTTATATAGTGATTTGTGTCTAATTAAGGAGAATTACGAGATTGACACATCAAGTATGTGTCGTGAGACCAATTAGATCTAATTAGATTTAGATTAAGTATGTGAGGCTAGATACGTGTCTATAAATGGATACAGAGAGTCTGTATCATGATACCCCATGATACGGGTGTGCAATTTGGGTATCAATAGGCCAATCTCTATGTATCACATTAGAATAACTATCTCTAATAGTATTTGTGTTATAATTACTATATAAATGGTGTTCTATATTATTTTGAGGGTGTATCATGGTAGTTTCAGAGTGTAGACTTTGCTATCATGGGTACCAATGTGATACTTATGAGTATCATAGGCATCCCTACAAGATGTTTGATAAATTATCATATTCTAGTGTGTGGTGATAGTGTATTCTTGTGGTGAGCATGTTAGAGTATTGTTTTGGTGTTGGAGAGGTGGGTGTGTTTGAAGAGTAAGAGCTCTCAAGATCTTACTGTGTTCAGCTGTGAGTTTAGTGCACTATGTGCAGGGGAGGGTAATGTAGCATCTGGAGTGTTGATGCAACTGTGCACTTATCCTCATGAGTGTGTTAGTGAGGTAGATGGGATGTTATAGGTCTGCAATGCATACTGGTGGGGAATTTGAGCAGATAATGAATCCATATGCACTGAACAAGTGCCATGTTGTAGGACTGTGATACAACATGTTGCTACTTGCTGTAATGGTCTGTGGCATAAGTCATATGATGGGGTTGATGTTGGTATAGGGGGTTCTCGGGTCTTAGGGTGGCAGTCCAATTTAAGAGCAAATATCAGTTGCTTTAAGAAATACAACAATAGTAGAAGGATTTGCCAGTAGCAACAGTGAAATGGTAGTCAGTTTAGTATAATATTGTAGGTATTTTAGTGTATCAGCAGTTTTGTTGACTGTTTGGGGTAAGTATCAAAGGTTGCAGTAGTAGGTAACTGCAAGTAGGATGTACCTAGTTAGAGTGGAGTTTGTATGTGTAGAAGTATGTAGTGTAGGAGGGGGACTCGATAGGATAAGTAACAGTAACATGCTGTGGTGTGTGGGCAGTAATAGTTAGGAAATTCAGGCACTCGAGTGAGGCAGTGCACACTTGTGCACTGTATTTGAGTGTCTGCAGTGGTAAACACTGGGTAAGAGGGTCGGTGCTAGTTCCAGTGGGTGAGTGTAGTAGTTTGAAACACATCAGTAAGATGAAAGAGGGGGTGTTAGCAGCAGAATTTGCCTTGATATGTGGGTGATCGACTGTTAGTACAGGTCAAGGGAGACTGGGTTCAGGTATTAAGGAGAACTGCCAGTGAACAAGAGTAAGGGTATTGCCAGTATTGGTTTAAGGGTTTGGGGGAAATATTAGTTAAGTTTTGATATTGAGTAGGAAATTAGAATAGGTTATAGGCATTGGTTGTAAACACTAGATACTAGACTTGAGTATGGCTTGATATCCATGTATCAATGAGATACATGGAATATGCAGATAAAGGGTTCCTGAGTATTAAGGCATGATATCAGGTTGTAGTTATAGATATTGTGAAGAGGACTGATACTTGATAGTATCAGTAGGGAGAGTGCATAGTTACAGTAAGTTCATGGGAGATTGTTCGTATGTGTGTATGTGTCACGACCCGTACCCAGTGTAGGGGCACGAGTAGTGAACAACATCCAGCCTATACCGCAACATCGACAGTAGAATGCTGTTTGGGTAAACAATCTATCTAGTAATCAAGATATAATAATGCCATGAATAAAATATGAATACTCAATCACAGATCTATAATATGGAACAAATGCATGAATATGATATAAAGAATTGAAGAGTCAAATATAACTCACAAGACAAAATAATATCCAATAAGTTATATAAAGAAATACTAATAACAAAAGCTGGAGAAAAATCTAATACAAATAAATCTATCTACTGAGCTACGGGTACTGGGTCGTCTGTCTCAACTGGGATAAAACCCTCCTGAGCCAAGATCTCTGGCTCTAAGCCAACTATGTCCTGAGGCCCGTAGTGAGTGGGATACCATTCCTCAGTGTCATCTGGGAAAAATATATACAGTCAGGAAAGGAGCAAAGTACATCTTTAACAGCAGTTCCAATGAATCATATAAACTATGTAACAGAAAATTGAGCGAATATGCAAGATGCAATATACAGGTACATGATATATGCATAATAGGAATACTAGAATTAAATACAAGAAATGAGCATCATGAAAATGAGCAAGAATACTACTACTAAGTGAGTGAGTACTAGCTTCAACATGTGATCGGCTTGGGAACTTGTACAAGGATTAGGGCCTGGTTAATCATACGTGTGGTGTATGATCAACACTCACAATAACATGCACAAGGAGGGTATGATCACATATCTACACTAACACTCCCCGTCCCGACTAGTATAGTGGATCCAACCATGGTACGTTATGACACGAGATTCACTGGGTAGGTAGCCAGTCTCCCAAAGAATCAATGTCTGTACATGTACAAGAAGAACAAGGAATATGGCTTGCACAAGAGACACCTTAAATACCAAGGAATAATATCTCATGACGAGATCCGAATATACCAATTCGTGTAACCAACGTGTTAAGAAATCAAGGATATCTACACTATATACAAGAAACGTAGGGGATATCATAAATGAGAAACTATCAGAGAATGTACTTGCCTGAAATTCAGTGAATAGTATCAAAGTTTTTCGGTACGTACCTCAAAGACCTAAATATGGAAAATTACATCAATACAAGGTTTTGGATTAAAAATAAGTTAAACTAGTCAAATTCTAGGTCATAAAGCCATTTATAGGACAAAACAGTCAAACTATGTCAACTATAGGTCAAACTAGTCAAACTTGGTCAAAGTAGCTATTTCTATGTTGTATGAGTCCATCTCTAGGATATTGGGTCCATATACTATGTAACTAGGCTATACTAACTATATTAGGATACTAGGATACCAACACTATACCGTATCATAAGATACGTAAATTATTAGATATAAAAATACAATAATATATATATATATATATATATATATATATATATATATATATATATATATATATATATATGTGTGTGTGTGTGTGTGTGTGTGTGTGTGTGTGTGTGTGTGTGTGTGTGTATATACAAGATGAAAATATATAGTATCCCTAGGTAAAGTAATGCTAAATGGATAACTTGGCTTTGAGCCAAATATGATATCACACCACCTACACACCCCTCTTGATACACAAATCCAATACATTGAGGATGAACCAAATTACCTAACAGTTACCTTGGTATCACAAAGTAATCCAATATCTAATAATTAACTAACTAGCCATTCATATTTCACTACACACTAACCTAACTAGCATACCCATCTGGTATTCAATATCCATACCCCAGGATACCTCAACTCTCATTACCTTGGTGTAACTCAAGGTAAACTAGAAATAATGTTAACCAATACTAATACTTATGCTAACTAGTGTATATATATATATACACTCTCATATATATATATACTAACTCGTATATATATATATATATATATATATATATATATATATATATATATATATATATATATATATATATATATATATAACATATAATATTAACTAACTTAACTTTAACTGATACATACATCATAATCTCTAATGCACTGCTGTGCTATACACTGTTGTTGTTGCTGCTTACTGCTTGTTCACACTGCTGTTGCTGCTTATTGCTGCTACTGCTGCTTACTGCTTGTTCATACTGCTGCTACTGCTTATTGCTGCTGCTGCTTACTGCTTGTTCACACTGCTGTTGCTGCTGCTTATTGCTGCTGCTTAATGCTTGTTCACACTGCTGCTGTTGCTTCTTATTGTTGTTTACCCGAACCCCTTAGCACATATACACCCATATATATATATATATATATATATATATATATATATATATATATATATATATATATATATATATGCTATACATATTAACACTAATAGTGCACATAAACTTTTCTACTCTCCAATGACCACCAACACATCAAATGAATTAGAAATATATATATATATATATATATATATATATATATATATATATATATATATATATATATATCATATAACAACTATAAATATAATACTCTAATAGTTATAATCAAGGTAAATTTAATTAAAAAGCAAAGTATCAAATACGTAGAGTGCACCACACCCGTATCACACTCAATCTATGATACGCTTGCGATACGGCTCCACCACACCACTAAAAGTATTCCGAAGGACACGAGCAAGTCTAGAATCATAATTAGAAGCAACACGAAGTGTTAGCTACTCATATACGTACTCGTATCAAAATGTGACATGCTCAAACCCCCGTATCGAAAGAAAACTCCTAAATCAACCTATATCGCCAAATTATCGTAATACGGCCTACACGTATCCAATTGTGGATAGGACACTAGTCTCACACAACTAAACACATGTCAATTTGGTTCAATTGACCTATTGACAAACACATAATGTGCCAATCTCGGAATTCCTCCAAAATTGACACAAAATACCACATAACTTCCTCCATAGACCTCATATGAACCTAATTCTACTTCCTATGGGTAGGCTTAGTACATGAGAGAGTTTCTAATGATTAAATTACAGATTTAGAGTCTAAATAGAGAGTTAAAACTGAATTATACCTATTAGTAGATGGATTTCCAATACAAGTCTCCAAATGAGTGTCAAAAGCCTTCAACCTGTGCTCCTTCCTCTTCTTTGTAGATCCTTGCCTCCTCCTTGTTCCAATAGCCTCCAATGGTGAGTAGAGAAAGAATTAAGAAGGAATTTGGATAGGGATTGGTGTAGGGATGAAGGAATTTGGATAGGGATTGGTGTAGGGATGAAGGAATTTAGAAAAGGAAAATTCTAGATCTAGAATTGTAATGAATGAATGAATGAAGAGAGAGAGAGAGAAAGAGAGAGAGAGAGAGAGAGAGAGAGAGAGAGAGAGTCTCTTCCCCCCTTGCTAAGGCCGGCCTAGCCCCTACTCCAAGTCACCATAAAAGGTCCACAATATCTCTTGGGGCTTGTCATGAAGGAATTAATTAAGAAAGAAAGGTTCTATTCCAATTGGTTTAACTAATTAAGTCATCCTCCTAATGAATGGGGGCTAACTATTGGGATTGTTTGTTGGGCTCAATCTAACTAGAATAAAATGTTGGTCCATGAGTCTAGTCTAATCTAGTTAGGTCTAGTAACACAAGTCCAAAATCAAATTTAACATCTAACAATAATTAAATAATATAATAAATAAATATTCAACAAGCACATAAATTAAATAATTATGAAATGACAGAAATATCCTTTCCTAGAAAATGTGGTAGTGACAAGTCTATCCCCCTTAAAATAATTTTGTCCTTGAAATTCAAAGATGAAACTACCCCCCGAAAATAAAATAGAACATGATCAGAATAGAACATGCCTCAAGGTACAAACAGATATGGGTAACGCTCTCGTATTCCATCATCCCTCTCGCAGGTAGACTCACCCGGAGAGTGATGCCTCCATACGACGCGTACCAAGAGAATGGTATGGTTCCTCAGCACATTCTCTATCCGATTCAGAATTTCAACGTGCCGCTCTGGATAGCTAAGAGTAGGGCCTAGCTCGATCTCCTAGTGTTCCAATACATGACTAGGATCCGCCATATACTGTCTCAAATACGACACGTAAAATATGTTATGAACTCCCTCCAATGCAGGTAGCAAGTCTAGTCTGTAAGAAACTGCACCGACCCTCTAGAGAATACTGAAAGGTCCGATGAATCATGGACTAAGCTTCCTATCTCCACCAAAACGAATCGTGCCTCATGTCAGAAAAATCCTCAGAAATACCAGACCACCAACCTAGAAAAAATATAACCTTAAGAACTTAATCTATAACAAACAACCAATATCAAGCACAAAATAAAAAAAATCTAAAACTATACCTCAAACTCCAAATATCTTCGGTGGCTATCGGCCCAATGTCGCTGTCTGTCCTGCGCTACTCGAAGTCTGTCTCTGATCAACTTAACCTTCTTTGTTTTATCCACAATAATCTCTGGCCCTAGAAAAGCTTTCTCTCCAACATCGTCCCATGACAAGGGAGTACGACATCTCCGGCCGTACAGAGACTCAAATGGTGACATCTCTATACTAGCCTGGTAGCTGTTATTATAAGCAAACTCTACCAAATAGAGATGGTCCTCCCAAGATCCCCTAAAATCTTGTACACAGGTACACATCATATCCTCGAGAGTCTGAATAGTCCTTTCTGACTGCCCATCTGTCTAGGGATGATATGCAGTACTGAACTTGAGCTTGGTTCCCAAACTCGCCTGCAATCTCCTTCAGAAATAAGAAATGGAACGACTATCCTGATTTGAGACTATGCTAATGGGAACCCCATGTATCCTGACGATATGCCTCACATACATCTCTGCCAGCTTCTCCGTAGACAAACCTACCTTGAAAGGCAAAAAGTAGGCCGACTTGGTCAATCTATCAATGATGACCCAAATTGCGTCTTTCTCTCCTAAAGATCGTCGAAGTCCGGACACAAAATCCATAGTAATGTGCTCCCACTTCCACTCTGAAATGGGTAATAGCTGAAGTAATTCACCAGGCCTCTGCCTCTCGGCTTTCACCTGCTGTCACACTAAGCATCTGGATACAAACTGTGCCACCTCCCTCTTCATACCATACCACCACACACTCTCTTGCATATCTCGATACATCTTGTTGGCACCTGGATGCATGAAATATTGAGAGCGATGTGCTTCCTGCAACACCATTTCACGCAGCTCCCTACCAGACACACATAATCTAGCATCATGCCGTAAAGAACCATCCTTAGCAATGGTGAAATCATCCTTCAATCCTACTCTCACATAAGCTCTGATGCTCCTCAGAGATACATCCTCATACTGGGCTGCCTTGATCCTGTCCATCAACTCTGAGTGTATATACAATCTTCACATCTGCATAGCAGAACCATGGACTATCACCTTAATGCCCAAGCTCTCCAGATCCTCCAACAAATACTAATCCTGTGTCAAAAGCATAGCTTTCGGATATCTGTTTAAGGCATCGGCCACTATATTGGCTCTCCCTGGATGATACTGTAAAGATATGTCAAAATTCTTTATCAGTTCCAGCCACCGATGCTGCCTCATGTTCAACTCCTTCTGAGTAAAAATGTACTTCAAGCTCTTATAGTTTGTGAAGATCTCCACACGCTCTCCGTACAAATAGTGTTTTCACAACTTCAAGGCAAAGTTGACTGCTGCTAACTCCAAATTATAGATATGATAGTTTTTCTTATGAGGACACAATTGGCTAGATGCATAGGCAATCACTTTCTCATTCTGCTGAAGAACACAACCCAGTCCTTTCCCCGATGCATCACTATAAATAGTGAAACCCCCAGACCCTGATGGCAACGTCAAAATAGGAGCAGACGTCAATCTCATCTTTAATTCCTCAAAAGCAACCTTGCTCTCCTCTGTCCAAATAAACTCTACGTCCTTCCTGGTGAGTCTAGTCATCGGCTCGGCAATCCTTGAAAATCTTGCACAAACTTCCTGTAGTAGTCTGCCAGACCCAAGAAACTTCTGATCTCTGCCACTGAACTTGGGGTCTTCTAAGATTCCACTGCTGCAATCTTCTTTGGATCTACTAAAATTCTATTACCAGTCACAACATGTCCTTAGAACTCCACCTTGTCCAGGAGGAATTCACACTTGGACAGCTTTCCATATATCTTCTCCTTTCTTAACACATCCAACACAATCCGCAGATGCTCCTTGTGCTCCCCTCGTGTCTTCGAGTATATGAGTTTGTCATCGATGAACACCACCATGAACTTGTCAAGGTACTGGTGGAACACCTTGTTCATCAAATTCATAAATATCATCGGGGCATTAGTCAACCCAAACAACATCACCATAAACTCATACTGGCCATACCGAGTCCTAAAAGCAGTCTTCGGGATATCCTCCGGCTTCATTTTCACCTGGTGGTAGCCTGATCTCAAGTCTATCTTGGAAAATACCTTGGCGCCACTCAACTGATCGAACAGGTCATTAATCCGTGGCAACGGATATTTATTCTTGATAGTGAGATTATTCAATGCCCTGTAATTGATGCACATGCGCACTGATCCATCCTTCTTCGGTACAAACAATATCGGGGCTCCCTATGGTGAAGAACTGGATCTGATAAACCCCTTATCCTGCAATTCATCCACTTGCTTCTTTAGCTCGACCAGCTCGCTGTTGTTTACTCTATAGACATGTGTAAACCCCCTCAACCAATTTAGGTATTATTTGTAATTTTAAAACTGAGACTAGGGACAAACCGAGATAATTAAATTATGGGAGACTATTTTTATTAGGTACCCTCTGACCAAATTGCAGCCATAGCTACGCGATGTGAATTAACGTCGCCATGCGCAGTTAATTTTATAAATTAGTTAATTGATTATAGCTAAATTCACCTCAACTAGGCCTGACCAAACCAGACCCTTAGACCCTGGCCGGCCCAACCACCAAGACCAAACCCGAAGTCATTCCCTATATAAATACTCAACTTCTCCATATGAAACCCTAAACCAACAAAGCCTCACCAAAACCCTAACCCTAGCCGAATACTCCTCCTCCTTTGCACCAACCATCACCACCCCCCCATATATTGCCGACCGCCACCCCCATATATTGCCGATCGCCACCCCCATATATTGCCGACCACCACCCCCCATACAGAGCCGACCACCCCCATACACAGCTGACCACCGCCCCATACACAGTCGACCACCCCCATACACAGCCGACCATCGCCCATACACAGCCGACAACCCCCCATACACAGCCGACGACCGCCCCGTACACCCCCGACCCGTTGCCCCCGTGCACCACTGCCGCACCCGCTACCGTTCCGCCGCCACTGCTACAGCCTCGCCGGAGTACGCCTCGACGAGAGCAGACCCTGTCCGAACAAGCCACGTGGAGGTAACCACATTAAACCTCATTTTTTCATGTTAATATCGTAGCATCGTATCGACGTGTCAAGAAATGTTGATATCAAACACAACCACTAATTATGTGTAAATTGGATTAATGAATAATAAGGTTTAGAATCTGTTTATTGACTAGCATAACACCAAGGACTAACGTTTACCCTAAAACCTGTACATAAACCACGGGTAATGAACATAGAAACCAATAAGCATGTGTTCGCCAGAACAGCGATCGTGGTTAACCCGTAACTTGAAATTATTATCTCAAGGGCCGGGATGATCGAGTACGGAACACGTGTGCATCTTAGCTACGCGCACATATGAAGCTGTATTCGAGTAGACGTAAACTTGAGATAATATTCAAACGTCGCGTCATAGTCGTGTACATTTAATGTTTAGCGTCTGATATTAGAATGTTATATTATATTGTGTTTAGGACCTTTGCATCAGCCAGGAGACATTGCAGGAACCAGCTTCTGGCATTTCCAGCTTCAGGACACAGGCAAGATACCTTGCTATATTTACTGTCTAATTTAAATATGCATAAGTTGTATTGTATTCTTGTTGCTCGTAATTTATACAACTGTGCGCGTCCGAGTTGTCTCGGGTGCATTCGACGGATACGTCGATGATTAGTATATATGGACTTAGCTCTTAGCAGACTCAACCCATTGGACGATACCCTGTTATTGTCTGAGACCTGACACCTTACACGGTCACTGAGATATATTCATATTGGGATGCGGGCTTGCGCACTCGACTAGCTATCATTGCGTGTAACCTACATCACGGTTAGTATGTAGTCAGGATATAATTTAGAGACTTGGCATATAGATACCGGGTATGCACGTCGAGTAGTCGATTTGTGTATCTACATTGGGCGGGAAGGACAACTAGTAGGCGTATGGGGTACACACATTGGAGCCGTAGTTCGGAGGAGCCTCGGATCCAATGACCTTACCTTTATACTGATGCCACGTTCTTCGGAGCGATATGGACGATATACTGTACTGATGCCATTCTCTTCGGAGCATGGACGTTATGCCTACACCTACTCATACGCACCAGCGTTGTCCTCACATTGCATTCACTTAGATGGCTAGCACACCCTTATTGTATTTATCTTATTCAGTATTCATATATGGCATATTGTTTTCTTGTATCTTGTTACATCCCTCTGAGGACCTGGTACCTTTCCAGATTTAGACGAGGCTTACTACCCCACCGTATACGGCCCGGGACAAGAGACGAGATTTGCTATAGCTGAGGAGTTGGAGGTACAACCGTCAGAGTTTCCATGACCAATTGGTAGGCCTTTAGCCTAGATGGAGGGCATCATTATCTACTCAGCTGATGCTCTAGTCATTATCTTTTATATCTTATTTTAGTACTTTATTTCGTCATAGTAGTGGGTTTGTTCCCACCAGACATCACTGGTTGTACTATGATATCTTGAGACTGGTATTTATTAACCAGTAGTTTATTTAGTATTTCTTGCTCTTTATATTATGGATGAGATTATATTACCTGTTATTGATTGATATTGGACATATAGTATTATAGGACAGCGTAGCACTCTTCGTGGATCCATTAAATTGGGATATCTTCGGAGACGTATCAGCTGGCCATTGCCACGTGGCCTGGTTCCGTATATTTTGGGACTGGGGCGTGACATAGTTTTAGTGGTGGCCCGTACAGGTCGACTTTTTCGCTTGTGGTATGGTAACATGCCCAGCGAGCCTGCAATAGGATTGAAATTATTAGGTCTCATCCACTTTTGATTCGTCCTTGAACTTCCTTCATACTGCTTCTAAATATCTGCATCCTGTTTGTTTGCTCCCGTACTCTTTTAATGAATCTCTATCTCTTGCAGCAAGATAAATTTACACAGTGGACGAGGAGCACCCCGTGTCGCGGTGCCAGATAACACCTCTCAAGGAGATGAGGTACCCCAAGGGCAACCCCCGCTACAGACCCCGCTGATACATTGGCACAAGACATCGCAGGGTGATCCTACACCGCAGCCTGAGGGACAGACTTCCCAGACGATCCCCACGCAGCATTGTGAGGGCCAGACTTTAGGAGCCACACCGATGCCGCAGACTGAGAGGCCGACATCTGAGGAGACGCCTACTGCACAACCAGAGATTCTACTACCACCGCCTCCACCTTATCCACCCCAGACGCCACACCTAGATGGCCAGCCACAGATGCTTCAGTTCTTCCAGGCAATGATGCAAGCACAGTGGCAGCAGACAGAGACACTGTGACAGAGTCTGATGGCAGTACTAGAGAGGACACCTGTCACGACACCAGTACCAGCAGCTCCACCAGCCCCGACAGGTGGCACTGTTAGATGGTTCCGACAGATGGAAACAGATACCTTCTCAGGCAATGAGACTGCAGAACAGATCTCCGATTGGATCGCTAACACGGAGATGCTATTAGAGGCTTCACAACTGCATCCAGACCTTTGGATGACCGCAGTGAGGGCCCAACTAAAAGGCAACGCCCATCACTGGTGGGATTCCATCGAGCGCAGTGTAGGCAAGAACCAGACTTGGGAACAGTTCTTAGAGTACTTTAATGCGAAGTATTTTCCAACAACAGTCAGAAATGCCCTATACTCCCAGTTCCTACATCTAGAACAGGAGAATATGACTGTTGATGCATATGACGCAGAGTTTAGCCGCCTTAGCAGATTTGGAGCCGTCCTGATACCCAATGATCTAGAGAAGGCTCGGAGATTCCACCACGGCCTCAATTTTGAGCTACAGAGATATACCACCACACAGGCGAGGATTTCTTATGAGGAGGTTCTCGCAGAGGCGAGGATCCAGGAGGCCATTGTCAGAAGAGCTAAGCGTTCCAGCACGACCATGCCAGCTAGAGCCAGCCCAGAGCAGGAGGACCCATCCGTCGTCCTGGAGCACAGACACAACAGAGAGCAGCACCATATCCACACCAGGAACTTCTGATTTGCCACTTCTGTGGTTAGAGAGGTCACTTCGAGAAGGACTACCGAAAGAGACTTGGGACATGCATGATTTGTGGAGCAAGCCAGCACCTTGTCAGAGATTGCCCACAGCGTAGGGAGGCAGCCCCACAGGCCGGACAAAGGCCAGTAGCACCATCCCCGAGGATACTACCCCCACCAGGAGACCAGCGTCCACCAGCACCCGGAGGATTCCAGAGGGGACCACCCTTGGCCCCACAGCAGGTACAGTTTGATTGGGCCCGACAGCAGGCAGGAGGACAGAGACAGGGACAGGCCTTTGCATTAGCAGCCGCTGAGGAGGAAACAGAAGGAGAAGCAATCACAGGTACCATTTTAGTCGCATCCTTACCTGCGACAGCATTGTTTGATTCTGGGGCTACATTGTCATTTATATCTAGTAGATTTGTAGCAATGCATAGAGTAGCGACTTTCCCTTTACCTAAGAGTTGGAAGATTCTTACCGGAGGAGGTATCGTGTCGGTTACCAGCACTATTAGAACATGCTCGGTAGTCGTATGTGGTAGAGAGATGAGAGCGCGATTCTTGGTATTGCCTATGCCGTACTTTGACGTTGTGTTAGGCATGGACTGGTTAAGCCAGTATAATGCCGTACTGAACTGCCGGAAGGGTAGCGTCACTTTTAGACCACCAGATCAACCGGAGTTCGAGTACATGCGAGGGACCGTCGCACAAGGAGTAGGACAGACAGCTGGAACTTGCATGACTATGGAGATTGCGCCCCCACCAATAGTTGCATAATTCAAGGATGTTTTCCCCGAAGAATTTTCAGGTTTACCACCAGATAGAGACGTGGAGTTCACCATTGAACTAGTACCAGGAGCAGCACCGATATCTTCTAATGTGTACCGATTGGCGAAGAAGGAGTTAGACGAGCTGAAGCTACAATTGGAGGAGTTACAGAGCAAGGGATTTATCCGTCCTAGTGCATCACCATGGGGAGCACCCGTATTGTTTGTGCCTAAGAAGGATGGAACAGTACATATGTGTATTGATTACAGAGCCCTTAATGCTTTGACTATCAAGAACAAGTACCCCCTGCCGTGATTGACGATTTATTCGACCAGTTGACAGGAGCAGTGGTGTTCACAAAGATCGACTCGAGATCGGGTTATCATCAAGTGAAGGTGCGAAGAGAGGACATCCAAAAGACAGCATTCAGGACTCGTTATGGTCACTACGAGTTCTTAGTGATGCCTTTCGGACTAATGAATGCGCCAGCTGTATTTATGAACTTGATGAACAGAGTATTCCATCAATACTTAGACCAGTTCGTGGTAGTCTTCATCGACGACATTTTGGTGTATTCGAAGAGCCACGAGGAGCACGAGAAGCACTTGAGACTAGTGTTAGAGATGCTGAGGAGAGAGAGACTTTATGCCAAGCTTAGCAAGTGCGAGTTTCTCCTAGATCGGGTCACTTTCCTTGGACACGTCATCTCAGGAGACGGTATCTCAGTAGATCCGGCAAAGATTTCATCTGTAGAGACATGGCCAACCCCTACCAATGTCTCAGAAGTAAGGAGTTTCCTAGGACTTGCCGGATATTACCGGAGGTTCGTAGAGAACTTCGCGAAGATTGCAGAGCCAATGACCCGCTTGACCCGTAAGGAGCAGGAGTTCACTTGGACAGAGGAGTGTCAGAAGGCATTCGATGAGCTGAAGAAGCGCTTGACTACAGCACCCATCTTGACCATACCTTCTGGACCCGGAGGATTCGTAATCTACAGCGATGCATCTGGAAAAGGATTAGGATGCATCTTGATGCAGCATGGAAATATTATAGCTTATGCTTCTAGACAGTTGAGGACACATGAGAAGAACTATCCCACCCACGACTTGGAGCTTGCAGCGGTGATTTTTGCGTTAAAGCTTTGGAGACATTACCTATATGGAGAAAGAGTGGAGATATTTACTGATCATAAGAGCCTAAAATACGTCTACACTCAGAAGGATCTAAATCAGAGACAGAGACGTTGGCTCGAGGTGATGACAGACTTCGAAATAGAGCTACAGTACCACCCAGAAAAGGCCAACGTAGTAGCAGACGCATTGACCAGAAGACCTATGGCATTCTTCTTGTCTACCCAACAACATCTGTTGAGAGATCTAGAGCAGATGGGTATAGAGATTGTTATACCCGGAGTAGACGGACAGTTATCGAATTTTCAATTACAATCGACACTGGTAGAGAGAATCAAGGCTGCTTTGCAGACAGATGCCAGATTTTAGAGGCTCAGACAGAGGACAGAGGCTGGATTACAGACAGGATTACGGATAGATGAAGACGGAACACTGAGATGCGAAGATCGTCTCTATATTCCAAATAAAGAACTTCGGCAGGAATTGATGACAGAGGCACACAGTTCCACCTACTCCGTTCATCCAGGAGGCACGAAGATGTACAGAGATCTAAGACAGTACTACTGGTGGCATGGAATGAAGAGAGAGATAGCACACTTTGTGGCCAAATGCCTGGTGTGTCAACAAGTCAAGGCTGAGCACCAAAGATCTGCAGGATTGCTTCAACCGCTTCCTATACCGGAGTGGAAATGGGAGCATATCACCATGAACTTTGTTACAGGCTTCCTGAGGAGTCCTAGTGGGCGCAATGCAGTATGGGTAATCGTGGATAGACTTACCAAGTCCGCACACTTTTTACCTTTTAGAGTTGGACAATCGACGGAAGCTTTAGCAGATATGTACATGAGGGAGATTGTGCGCCTACATGGAGTGCCAGTTAGCATTGTGTCAAACAGGGATACGAGATTTACGTCTTACTTTTGGCGAAGTATGCAAGAGAGTCCTGGTACTCGCCTAAAGTTTAGCACAGCGTATCACCCACAAACAGATGGCCAGTCAGAGCGCACCATTCAGACGCTAGAAGACATGTTAAGAGCGTGCATGCTGGACTTCGGAGGATCATGGGAGGACCACTTACATTTGGTCGAGTTTTTCTACAACAACAGCTATCAAGCTAGCATTCAGATGGCTCCCTATGAAGCGTTGTATGGCAGAAAGTATCATTCTCCAGTATGCTGGAGTGATATAGGCGAACGACAGATTCTCGGACCAGAGTTGGTTGTTCGGACGGTAGAAAAGGTAAAGAAGATCCAAGGACACCTTCGAGCAGCACAAGACCGACAGAAGCATTGGGCGAATGCGCATCGCCGACCCTTAGAGTTTCAGGTTGGAGATCACGTATTCTTAAAGATCTCACCTACTCGAGGGACTATCAGATTCGGAGGCAGAGGGAAGCTGAGTCCGAGGTACATCGGACCATTCGACATATTAGAACGCGTCGGAGAGGTTGCTTACAGATTAGCATTACCGCAGACATTGGAAGGAGTTCACGACATCTTCCATGTATCTCAATTGAGGAGGTACATATCGGATCCTAGTCACGTACTTGACCATTCAGAGATCACAGTAGGCCCAAGCTTATCATACCAGGAGGAGCCTGTTGAGATTCTGGACAGGAGTGAGAAGGTACTACGAGGTCAGACTATTTCCTTAGTCCGCGTCGCATGGAGACATCATGCACCAGGCGAATCGACTTGGGAACGCGAGGAGGATATTAGACAACGCTATCCCCATCTCTTCGAAGGACTAGGTACGTCTTAGTACTTTACTCATTCAGTTAGAAATTTCTTGTTATGCGTACATTTAATTTCGAGGACGAAATGCTCTAAGGAGGGTAGATTGTAAACCCCCTCAACCAATTTAGGTATTATTTGTAATTTTAAAACTGAGACTAGGGACAAACCGAGATAATTAAATTATGGGAGACTATTTTTATTAGGTACCCTCTGACCATATTGTAGCCATAGCTACGCGATGTGAATTAACGTTGCCGCGCACAGTTAATTTTATAAATTAGTTAATTGATTATAGCTAAATTCACCTCAACTAGGCCTGACCAAACCAGACCCTTAGACCCTGGCCGACCCAACCCCCAAGACCAAACCCGAAGTCATTCCCTATATAAATACTCAACTTCTCCATATGAAACCCTAAACCAACAAAGCCTCACCAAAACCCTAACCCTAGCCGAATACTCCTCCTCCTTTGCACCAACCATCACCACCACCCCCCATATATTGCCGACCGCCACCCCCATATATTGCCGACCACCACCCCCCATACACAGCCGTACACCCCCATAGACAGCCGACCATCGCCCCATACACAACCGACCACCCCCATATACAGCCGACCACCACCCATACACAGCCGACAACCCCCCATACATAGCCGACGACCGCCTCGTACACCCCCGACCCGCTGCCACCGTGCACCACTGCCGTACCCGCTACCGTTCCGTCGCCACTGCTACAGCCTCACCGGAGTACGCCTCGATGAGAGCAGACCCTGTCCGAACAAGCCACGTGGAGGTAACCACATTAAACCCTATTTTTTCATGTTAATATCGTAGCATCGTATCGACGTGTCAAGAAATATTGATATCAAACACAACCACTAATTATGTATAAATTGGATTAATGAATAATAAGGTTTAGAATCTGTTTATTGACTAGCATAACACCAAGGACTAACATTTACCCTAAAACCTGTACATAAACCACGGGTAATGAACATAGAAACCAATAAGCATGTGTTCGCCAGAACAGCGATCGTGGTCAACCCGTAACTTGAAATTATTATCTCAAGGGCCGGGATGATCGAGTACGGAACACGTGTGCACCTTAGCTACGCGCACATGTGAAGCTGTATTCGAGCAGACGTGAACTTGAGATAATATTCAAACATCGCGTCATAGTCGTGTACATTTAATGTTTAGCGTTTGATATTAGAATGTTATATTATATTGTGTTTAGGACCTTTGGATCAGCCAGGAGACATTGCAGGAACCAGCTTCTGGCGTTTCCAGCTTCAGGACACAGACAAGATACCTTGCTATATTTACTGTCTAATTTAAATATACATAAGTTGTATTGTATTCTTGTTGCTTGTAATTTATACAACTGTGCGCGTCCGAGTTGTCTCGGGTGCATTCGACGGATACGTCGATGATTAGTATATATGGACTTAGCTCTTAGCAGACTCAACCCATTGGACGATACCCTGTTATTGTCTGAGACCTGACACCTTACACGGTCACTGAGATATATTTATATTGGGATGCGGGCTTGCGCACTCGACTAGCTATCGTTGCGTGTAACCTACATCACGGTTAGTATGTAGTCAGGATATAATTTAGAGACTTGGCATATAGATACCGGGTATGCACGTCGAGTAGTCGATTTGTGTATCTACATTGGGCGGGGAGGACAACTAGTAGGCGTATGGGGTACACACATTGGAGCCGTAGTTCAGAGGAGCCTCGGATCCAATGACCTTCCTTTTATACTGATGCCACGTTCTTCGGAGCGATATGGACGATATACTGTACTGATGCCATTCTCTTCGGAGCATGGACGTTATGCCTATACCTACTCATACGCACCAACGTTGTCCTCACATTGCATTCACTTAAATGGCTAGCACACCCTTACTGTATTTATCTTATTCAGTATTCATATATGGCATATTATTTTTTTGTATCTTGTTACGTCCCTCTGAGGACCTGGTACCTTTCCAGATTTAGACGAGGCTTACTACCTCACCGTATACGGCCCGGGACAGGAGACGAGATTTGCTACAGCTGAGGAGTTGGAGGTGCAACCGTCAGAGTTTCCGTGACCAGTTGGCAGGACTTTAGCCTAGATGGAGGGCATCATTATCTACTCAGCTGATGCTCTAGTCATAATCTTTTATATCTCATTTCAGTACTTTATTTCATCATAGTAGTGGGTTTGTTCCCACCAGACATCACTGGTTGTACTATGATATCTTGAGACTGGTATTTATCAACCAGAAGTTTATTTAGTATTTTTTGCTCTTTATATTGTGGATGAGATTAGATTACCTGTTATTGATTGATATTGGACATATAGTATTATAGGACAGCGTAGCACTCTTCGTGGATCCATTAAATTGGGATATCTTCAGAGACGTATCAGCTGGCCATTGCCACATGGCCTGGTTCCGTATATTTTGGGACTGGGGCGTGACAACATGTTGTGAAATTAGTTTCACACCTGGCACCAAGTCTATAGAGAACTCATCATCACGAACTGGCGACAATTATGGCAATTCCTCAGAAAACACATCCAAGAACTTTTCTTTCGAAGGATACGGTAACTCATTGTCTTCCACTATAGTTCCACAGATAATGCCTTCTCTCTACTCTGCAGCTCCTCTAGCAAACTCAAACTCTAGCTCTCCTGGCTGGCTAAATAAAACTCTACCTCCTCTGTAATCTATACTTGCTTGGTGCCTACTCAACCAATCCATCCTGAGTACAATATCGTAGCTCGAAAGTGGCATTACAAGTAGACTCGTACTCAGCTTCCGACCTCCCAGAGTAACTCTTCGATTCTTGCAAATATCACAAACTAGGATAATGCCTCCCCCGGTCATGATCTTGTAATTCCTAAGCAAAGGCTTAGCTACCAAATGATGCTTCAGAGCAAAAAAAAAGATACAAAACTATAAGAAGCACTACTATCAAACAAAGCTGAGGCTAGAATAGAATCAAAAAGAAAAGAACCTGCGATAACATCTCCGGTGGGCTCGGCCTCCTCGACCGTCATAGAAAATGCTTGTCCCTGAGGTGCACCTCTCTGATGCTGGTGCTAGGCATAACGTTGTTGCTGGGTCTGAAGTGGTGGTCCCCTCGGCTGTACTGCAAGTGGCCTCGCCTATGTTCTCGGAGCTGTAGCTGCTCCCTGAACTGCACAATGAGGTTTAAAAGGACAATCCCTCAGCCGATCCCCCTTGGCACCATGATATAGACAAACTCCCAACCATATCCTATAAACTTTCCAAATGTGGCTGGGCTTCTTGCAGCAGTGGCAGAAAGCTTGTTGTGACTATCTCCGCTGCTGGTGTGTTGCCTGGTGAAATGGCACCTAGATGGAGTCTGATGCTGTTATGGCTACTGAAAGGCTTAGACTAGAAATAAGGAAACTTAGCAGTCACTGCGCTGTTACTAGCTGTAGTGCCTCAAATCCCGATCCGACCAGGACGAGCACTATGTAATTGGGCTTGTGGCTAGTCCGTCTGAGTCGTAACTTAGATCTCGGCATCTTCTTACCACGGACGAAATGCGATGATACTTTCCAACTCATGGAAATGCCTCTATTGAAAAGAGTCCAATAGTTTTCGTGTTTTGGTTGCTTGGTTTTCGTGATTGCCGCTTTGGGATTTTGATTTGGTATTACTTTCGATTTGTTTGGTTTTCCATGCTGGTTTTATCGTTTGGAACTTTGATTTTGGGAAGTTCGGCAAGGAAGGATAGGCAATAATTCTAACTCGGTGCTCGTGCTGTTGCAGGTCCGCGTAACTGACGTTTAATCGTCGCTAAGTGGTATTCCTTGTTTTAACATCTTTTCCTTTAACCAGTGAGTGGTTTGGACCCTTCTTTCCTACTTTTTCACGCCCACATCTCTAATATTTAAAACGTTCACTCGATGATGCCCGGTTGGACACCTAGGAAATCCTTAGCCACAAGGCATGCCAGCCACTAAGAAAGGAACATGGGAATTATAGATTATTTTTACTATATGCTTGCACACCTTATATACTTGAGTTGTTTGTAAAGGAAAGTTGGTTGTTGGTTGCGGCCTGGTGCCTCAGATAGAGTTTGGACCTATGGGATACCAAAATCGAAACAACGCTTGAGAAAATATGAACTGTTGCATAAGATATATGTTGCTACATTACTCCTTCTGTTTATTTCGATGCATTGTATGAGATATGAATTATTCATGCATTTGCATGGTCTGGGACAACTTGTGCACAAGGTTTAGCATTTTCTTGAAACGGCATTCCGGGGCACTGGAACCGTATCAATCCGGAGGAAAATATTCAATTCGCGCTAGTCGTGATGCATTGCGGGACCTCCAGCAGGGCTTGCTGCCCGGGCTGATAGGGTGCACCGCAAATGCTTGGAATAAGTCCCTAAGGTGTCGATCACACCAATGACCGCATAGAATAGAACACATGCTAATTTATTGTCTTATGCAGATGGTAAGTATACTTGTGTTTCATTGCAGGAAAGGCGTGCATCGGTTGAGTAAGTAATCGGTGTACTGGTTGGATTCGATGCTATTTTCATTCCTATCAAAACATGCAACTGATATGAATTGAATTCACTTGCTTCCTTATGGAAAGATCATCTTAATGCATGCTCGCCCCTAATAAGCTAGTGTCGATTTAGTCGAGTGGGTTCATTCCGCTCACCAGTACAAGTTTAGTACTGACCCATGTTATGGGCAACTATTTCAGGCACTCAGACGGTGCAACGCTAGTACATAGCGAGGAGGCGTTAGAAGCACCTCTATTTTGAAGTATAGCTGGGGTAGTTTATTTTGGAGGCATGGACTTCAATCTATACAAGGGCGTAATATACAAACAACGTGGACTATCTGATAGAGCGCGCCCTGCATTTTGAGTTATCTTTTGTAATGCAATTCAAATAGCCAAGAAGGCGCATCAATGTAAACTCTATGTAAATTACTCTAAATTATCAATGAAAAAACATGTTTCTTCCTGCACTTGTGTTCAAATCTCTGTGAATATGTTTTCTAAATTGTGTTACAAAATGGATTCCTATCACTGCACGTCCTTACCTTATGCGATCGCAACTCCAGGCTCGCATGGCATCGCGCCCCAGCGAGGACGATTGGTTCCGTAAGGGATCCAGCGAGGACGATTGACCCTTTCGGGATCGGGGCGTGACATATTGGTATCAGAGCACGGCTTTACTTTCTTGGGATTTCAAAAGATAATAAAGGAGTTTGATGCGCCTCTCAATTGAGTTGCGTTCGGCGTCCGCTGCATGAGATGAGTCGCCTATACAATGAGCCCATAGATATAAAATCTATCATTTTTTGAGTGTTAACAAGCTACTCTCTTTTGTAGCAATGGCTAAGAAAAATACTGCCGCTGCAAGCAGTGCTCAGCCCATTCAGAGCGAGCTGACAAGTTCTAGAGAATCCAGAGAAGCGGGTTCAAACGGTATGTCAGAACGGCTTATGCACCTCATGGAGGCGCAGCAACAACAAGCCGCTACTCAACAGACGCATATACAAGCGCAGTTTACTACTCAACAAAAGCAGATGGATACTATGATGCAACTGATTGCATCATTGGTACCCAACAACGGAGGAGCTACAGTGACGCCACCGGCTGTGGCGGTAGAGGATGAGTCAGAAGAAACTCAGCCTCCAGCTAGGAATAGCTGCCGAGCAGTAGAGTTCACTAAAATGCATCCACCAGCGTTCAACGGACGAGCAGAACCGGACGTGGTGATGGGATGGATTGCAAAGCTGGAGGGACTCTTCAATCTGGTTGGCATTAGGGGATCCAAACGAGTGGCCTGTGCATCGGTTCAACTGGAACTGCGTGCGCATGATTGGTGGAAAGCCACTAAGCAAGGGATTTATGATGCCAATTCCAACTGCAAAATAACTTGGGAAATATTCAAATATGCCTTCTTTGAACAATATATTTCTCGGGCCGTGCGTCAACAGAAGGAAGACGACTTCAGCAATCTGGTTTAAGGAAGTTTGTCTGTTGATGATTACGACTCTGTGTTTGCTAAACTGGCTAAGTTTGCTGGGCACTTCTTGCCTAACCAGCAGGCGTGGTGCTATCATTTTCAGAAGGGTTTGAATGAAGATCTGCGTAGGGACGTCATCAACCAGAAATGTCAAACCTATAGGGAATGTTATGAAGCTGCCCTGAATAGCGAGTGGATCTTTGGGCGATATCCACCAAAGGTCGATGTGCAAACCCCCCGTACAAACAACAACAAGCAAGCTCAGGAAACGGGAGGGTCTAGAGCACAAAAATGTTCGTACACATCTGAACAAAGGGGTCCGTCCCAGGCACCGTACTGCAATAGGTGCGGCAGATTTGGGCATTGAGTGAATGAATGCCGAGCTACTGGATATTTTAAATATGGTCGTCTAGGCCACAAACACTTTAAATGTCCAGAGGGCAAACCGAATCTGAACCACGGGAATCAGAACAACGGAAATCAGAACAAGGGGCCTCCAGCAAGTGATGCCAATGCTGTGCCAGTGAACCCACGACGCCAGGGTGCTCAAGGCCGAGTCTATGAACTGACTCGGGATGAGGCATCCGTCTCTGAAACTGTCGTGACAGGTACTTTACTTTTCAGAGAATTGCCCACTAGAGTCTTATTCGATTCAGGTGCTACGCATAGTTTCATATCTGCTGATTTTACTGTTGAGCATAAATTAGCTTCTACTCCCTTAAATATGAATCTTTGCATGAGTACACCTTCGGGAGTCGACATGCCCGCCCATGGAATCTGTAAGGATGGTTATATTTGCATCGGAGGAAGGAATCTTTTCTTAGATGTCATTGTACTAGACATTAAGGATTACGATATTATTCTCGGGATGGGCTGGTTGGGTGCTTGCCATGCAACAATCGAGTGCGCGGAGAAGCGAGTCGTATTTTGTCTACCCTGCGAGGCAAACTTCTACTATTCGTGCAGCGCTGCACCGAAGACGGCAATGGTGATATCAGCAATTTTGGCTAGGCGTATGTTGCATTCGGGTTATGAAGGGTACTTAGCTTCTGTTCGAGACACCCGGCAGGAAAGTGCAAATGCAGCTCAGGCTGAAGTCATAGCAAATTTTCTCGACGTGTTCCCGGATGAGCTGCCTGGAATGCCTCCTGATCGTGAGATCGAATTCAGCATTGACACTTTTTTAGATTCGCGACCGATATCGAAGCACCTTATCGAATGGCCCCAGCAGAGCTGAAGGAACTTAAGGTTCAGTTACAAGATCTGTTGGACCGAGGATACATTCGTCCAAGCGTTTCTCCATGGGGCGTTCCGGTGCTGTTCGTGAAGAAAAAGGATGGATCCATGCGGCTGTGTATTGACTACCGAGAACTGAATAAGGCGACCGTGCGAAATCAGTACCCATTGCCAAGGATAGATGACTTATTTGATCAGCTGCAAGGTGCAACAATTTTCTCTAAAGTTGATCTCAGGTCAGGGTATCACCAGTTGAAAATCAAATCTGATGATATTCAAAAATCTGCATTCAGGACCCGATACGGGCACTATGAATTTCTCGTGATATTGTTCGGCTTGACGAACGCCCCTGCAGCTTTTATGGATCTGATGAACCACGTGTTTCGGCCGTACGTAGACAAGTTTGTCGTCGTGTTCATCGATGACATACTAATATATTCCAAGAATGAGGCGGAACACAACGAACACCTGAAGACCGTGCTGCAGACATTACGAGAGCATAAGTTGTTCGCTAAGCTCAACAAGTATGAATTCTGGTTAAACAGCGTTGCGTTCCTTGGTCATGTCATCTCGGCAGAAGGCGTCGCCGTAGACCCTAAGAAGATTGAGACGGTGGGGGACTGGAAGCAACCTACGTCAGCCAGCGAAGTACGAAGCTTTCTGGGCCTAGTGGGATACTATCGTAGGTTCATGAAAGATTTCTCTAAACTGGCCTCGCCTTTAACTCGCCTTACTCAGAAAGGGATTGTATACAAATAGAGTGATGACTGCGAAGCCAGCTTTCGGGAACTTAAGCGGCGTCTTGTTTCAGCTCCGATTCTTGCACTTCCGGATAGGGTAGAGGAGTTTTAGATATACAACGATGCATCAGGACTCGGCTTGGGATGTGTGCTCATGCAAAGGGATAAGGTAATATCGTACGCCTCCAGGCAACTGATGCCGCATGAGAAAAACTATCCGACACACGACTTGGAATTGGCGGCAATTGTATTTGCACTGAAGTTGTGGAGGCATTATCTTTATGGTGTTGCTTGCAAAATCTTCACAGATCACAAGAGCCTCAAGTATCTATTCACCCAACGGGAACTGAACCTCCGACAGCGGCGTTGGCTAGAACCGATTAAGGACTATGATCTAATGATCGTATATACACTGGGCAAGGGAAACGTCGTTGCTGATGCTCTGAGTTGGAAGCACGTGGGCTCGTTATCCATAAAAAACCATTTACTTCAAGATCTAGAGGCGATGGGCATCGAGTTTCAAGTTCAGCATCAAGGAGTGCAGCTGGCACCACTCTATCTTGAACCGAGTTTGCGTGATAGAATCAAATCAGCTCAGGAGGGCGATCAGTTCCTAATGAAGGTATGCGGACTGATCTCGACGGGGAAGACGTCTGACTTTGTGGCAGGCGAAGATGGGGCCTTGCAGATGAAAGGAAGGCTATGTGTTCCTAGCGACCCAGAACTCCGAAGGGAAATTATGGCAGAGGCACACTATGCGAAGTATTCGTTGCATCCGGGGAGCACTAAGATGTACATGGACTTACGCAGAACCTTCTGGTGGCAAGGTATGAAACAGAATATGGCGACCTTTGTGTCACAGTGCATAGCCTGTCAACAGGTGAAAGATGAACATCAGAGGCCCGGCGGGGAGCTGCAGAACCTCGCTATTCTCGAGTGGAAATGGGACAACATCACTATGGATTTCATTATGGGATTTCCGAAGACGCCGCGGGGGTATAATGCGATTTGGGTCATAGTTGATCGTTTGACCAAATCAGCCCACTTTCTGCCTATAAAAGTTACTTGGAGCGTCGATCGGTTAGCACAGATTTACATAGACGAGATTATTCGATTACACGGAGTGCCTGCCTCAATCATCTCTGACCGTGACGGACGTTTCTTATCTCGTTTCTGGACTAGCCTACAGTCTACTTTGGGAACCAAGCTACAGTTCAGTACCGCATACCACCCCCAGACTGATGGCCAGACAGAAAGGACAAATCAGATACTTGAAGATATGTTACGGCTGTGTGCAATCGATTTAAAGACTAGTTGGGATACGCACCTTCCGTTGGCGGAATTCGCGTACAACAACAGCTACCAATCGAGCATCCATATGGCACCGTACGAAGCACTTTATGGGCACAAGTGTCGATCTCCAATCTGTTGGGACGAAGTCGACGAGCGGCAGGTACTCGGGCCAGAGCTGGTAGAGCAGGCAGTTGAGAAAGTTCGCTTGATTCAGGAAAGACTCCGCACTGCGCAGAGCCAACAGAAAAGCTATGGCGATGCTCATCGTAGGCCTTTGGAGTTCATGGTCGGGGATCATATCTTCTTGAAAGTGACGCTGATGCGTGGGGTGATGCATTTCGGCGCAAAGGGAAAACTGAGTCCCAGGTTTGTCGGCCCCTTTGAGATACTAGAACGAGTGGCAGCTGTGGCCTACCAGATTACACTACCTCCCGCCTTGGCTGGAGTGCACGACGTATTCCATGTTTCTCAACTTTGGAAGTATGTGCATGATCTGAGTCATGTGGTTATCTTCGAACAATTAGAACTGCGCACGGATTTATCATACTCAGAGGAGCCGGTACAGATTCTAGATCGTAAGAAAAAAGTACTTTGCAACCGTACGATGTCCTTGGTTCGCATGTTGTGGCGGAACCATACAGTTGGGGAATCAACTTGGGAAATAGAATCAGAGATGAAGGAGAAGTATCCTTCGTTGTTTATTCAGTCGGAGGTAGGGCCTTGTTCTTAAGTTTCGGAACGAAACTTTTTCTTAGTAGTATATTATGTAGTACCTCAAATCCCAATCCGACCGGGACGAGCACTATGTAATTGGGCTTGTATCTAGTCCGTCTGAGTCGTAACTTAGATCTCAGCATCTTCTTGCCACGGACGAAATATGATGATCCTTTCCAACTCATAGAAAGGCCTCTATTGAAACGAGTCCAATAGTTTTCGTGTTTTGGTTGCTTGGTTTTCTTGATTACCGCTTTGAGATTTTGATTTGGTGTTGCTTTCGATTTGCTTGGTTTTCGTTGCTGATTTTATCGTTTGGAGATTTAATTTTGGGGAGTTCGGCAAGGAAGGATAGGCAAGAATTCTAACTCGGTGCTCGTGCTCTTGCAGGTCCGCGTAACTGACGTTTGATCGTCACTAAGCGGGATTCCTTGTTTCAGCATCTTTTCCCTTAACCAGTGAGTGGTTTGGACCCTTCTTTCCTACTTCTTCACGCCCACATCTCTAATGTTTCAAACGTTCACTTGATGATGCCCGGTTGGACGCCTAGGAAATCCTTAGCCACAAGGCATGCCCGCCACTAAGAAAGGAACATAGGAATTGTAGATTATTTTTACTATATGCTTGCACACCTTATAAACTTAAGTTGTTTGTAAAGGAAAGTTGGTTGTTGGTTGCGGCCTGGTGCCTCAGATAGAGTTTGGACCTATGGGATACCAAAATTGGAACACCGCTTGAGAAAATATGAACTATTTCATAAGATATATGTTGTTGCATTACTTCTTCTGTTTATTTTGATGCATTATATGAGATATGAATTATTCATGCATTTGCATGGTCTGGGACAATTTGTGCACAAGGTTTGGCATTTCCTCGAAACGGTATTCCGGGGCACTGGAACCGTATCGATCCGGAGGGAAATATTCGATTCGCGCTAGTCGCGATGCATCGCGGGACCTCCAGCAGGGCTTGCTACCCGGTTGATAGGGCGCGCCGCAAATGCTTGGAATAAGTCCCTAAGGTGTCGATCACACCAATGACCGCATAGAATAGAACATATGCTAATTTATTGTCTTGTGTAGATGGTGATTATACTTGTGTTTCGTTGCAAGGAAGGTGTGCATCGGTTGAGTAAGCAATCAGTGTACTGGTTGGATTCGATGCTATTTTCATTCCTATCAAAACATGCAACTGATATGAATTGAATTCACTTGCTTCCTTATAGAAAGATCATCTTAATGCATGCTCACCCCTAATAAGCTAGTGTCGATTTAGTCGAATGGGTTCATCCCGCTCACCAGTACAAGTTGAGTACTGACCCACGTTGTGGACAACTATTTAAGGCACTCAGACGGTACAATGCTAGTACATAGCGATGAGGCGTTAGGAGCATCTCTATTTTGAAGTATAGCTGGAGTCAGTTCATTTTGGAGGCATGGACTTCAATATATACAAGGGCGTAATGTACAAACGACGTGGACTATCTGATGGAGCGCGCCCTGTATTTTGAGTTATCTTTTGTAATACAATTCAAATAGCCAAGAAGGCGCATCAATGTAAACTCTATGTAAATTACTCTGAATTATCAATGAAAAAGCATGTTTCTTCCTGCACTTGTGTTCAAATCTATGTGAATGTGTTTTCTAAATTGTGTTTCAAAATGGGTTCCTATCACTACACGTCCTTGCCTTATGTGAGCGCAACTCCAGGCTCGTACGACATCGCGCCCCAGTGAGGACGATTGGTTCCGTAAGGGATCCAGCAAGGACGATTGACCCTTTCAGGATCTGGGCGTGACACTAGCCCCCAGAAAAGAATCACGGTCTCTTTTGGGTTTCAAGCCCAACTCCCGCTCAACCTTACTTGCTTCCGCAAGTATCTCTGAATACGTCTCATAGAAAGACGGAATAAGGATCTTCACTTCCCAGTTCAGACCCTTACGGAAGCGGATAGCCCAAACCTCTGGCTCCCATAACAAATACTCCGTAAATCAGCTCTGCCTACCGAACTCTTCGGCGTATTCCTCCAAGGATACGCTCCCCTGACTGAGGCCCTCAAACTGCCTCCCCAAGTCCAATCTGTCCGCCCGAGCAAAGAACTTTCTATTGAAGAGGTCCTTGAACACCTCCCAAGACTGCCACGCATTAGCAAGAAGTGGCTAATTCCTGAACCAAGTGTGGGCATTATCCAACAACTCAAGTCCTACTGCCTCAACCTTCAGATCCTCAACAAGACGAGATACCCTCATGAGACGTTTAATATCATCGAGCAAATCATCAGCATAGACGATGCCCTCAGTCCCCTTAAAGATCCGAGGTTCCAGCTTCTTGAAGTCCTGAATATTACCCGACCGAAGCTGAGCAACCTGCTACTGGACCGGAGCTCCTCTCTCTACTACAGCAAGGGCAAGCTGATGAATGCTCTCAATACCCTGCCATAACACGTCGGTCTGCCTCTAGTTAGCCTCTGACTAGGCCCTATGAGCCTCCAATATCTCACAAAATAATGCGAACAACTGAGTCGCATCTGTCGGCACGGAAGGTGGAGGTGGAAGTCCCTTAGACACAGCTAGAACAGTCATTTGAGCTAGATGCGGACCCCCGAGCGCAGCTGATACGCCAATCGCCGGAGAAGTGACTGGTGCAGGCCCTCGGAAAGTCGCGGATCTCTCAGAAACTGCTCCCCTCTTCTGTGATCGACTTTTAGGCGGCATCCTGAGGCAAAGCAAAAGGAAAGAATCAATATGACACATAATATAATCCATTCAAAGAAGGACATTTCAAGATCAAATATCAATATCAATGAAGAACAGTTAAAATAAACAAATAAGTTTTTCCAAGATGTGATTGAGTATTCTCAGCCTATAGCGTATATCCTATATCCTGAAACATGCTCGTGATAGCACTCAAATCAGAGCACCACTACGAATTGCACTAATTGCGACCTCGAAGACCTGTATTGGCCACTACTAAAAATGTGTCATGACCCACACCCGGTGTAGGGTCACGAGTAGTGAACAACGTCCAGCCTATGCCGCAACATCGACGGTAGAACACTGTTTAGGTAAACTATCTATCTAGCAATCAAGATATAATAATGCCACCAATAAAATATGAATACTCAATCACAGATCAATAAAATGGAATAAACGCACGAATATGATATAAAGAACTGAAGAGTTAAATACAACTTACAAGATAAAATAATATCCAATGAGTCATATAAAGAAATACTAATAACAAAAGCTGGAGACAAATCCAGTACAAATAAATCTATCTACTGAGCTACGGGTACTGTGTCGTCTGTCTCAACTGGAATGAACCCTCCTAAGCCAAGGTCTCTGGCTCTAAGCCAGTTACGTCCTGAGGCCCGTAGTGAGTGAGATACCACTCCTCAGTGTCATCTGGGAAAAATATATCCAGTCAGGAAAGGAGCAAAGTACATCTCTAACAGCAGTTCCAATGAATGATATAAACTATATAACATTAAATAGAGCAAATATACAAGATGCAATATACATGTACAAGAGATATGCATAATATGAATATTGGAATTAAATACAAGAAATGAGCATCATGGAAATAAAAAAGAATACTACTACTAAGTGATTGAGTACCAGCTTCAACATGTGATCAGCTTAAGAATTTGCAAAAGGATTAGGGCCTAGTTAATTATACGTGCGGTGTATGATCAACGCTCACAATGCAATGCACAAGGAGGGTATGATCACATATCAACACTAACACTCTCCGCCCCGACTGGTATAGTGGATCTAGCCATGGTACGTTATGACACATGATTCACTGGGTAGATAGCTATTCTTCCAAAGAATTAATGTCTGTACATGTACAAGAAGAACAAGGAACAAGGCTTGCACAAGATAGACCATAAATACCAAAGCATAATATCTCATGACGAGATCCGGATATACCAATCCGTGTAACCATCGTATTAAGAAATCTAGGATATTGTAAACCCCCTCGATTTATTCTGTAGATAGTTAGAGTGGTTTTGGAAAATTTTGATGGCAGATGTTGAGGTTTAGAGTAGAGGAAATTTATCTAGAATTTAAATCCAATTAATTTAAACCCTTGTCGCGTCCTATCATTTTCTGATTTTTCGGAGCCCATTATCGGCCCATAAATTCTGTACAATTTTGTACTTCCGACTCAACTCGCCAAATTAGGCACTGGACTTTTCTGACTGTTAAAATCAATTTTTGTGTGCTCTAAATTAATTGTGCAACATTTCGAAAATCGTAACCCATATTTAATTCCGTGTCGGACACCTGTGTCGTTACCCTCGATTTTGGGGTACCAACTTAACCCGTTGAGCCGGACCAACTAAAGGGTCCAAGACAGACTCTAAGTCCCCACCATTTTTGGCCTTTGTGTCATTTCCGGATTTTGACCCCTCGGGCCCCAATTAAATTAAATTCGCGGGACGCTTTATTTCTATTTAAATCGGGATTACCAACTTTGTAAATCCTATTTTAATCCTAAATTAATCCCAATGCCCTTCTAATTAGACCTGCGCCTAACGCGCAATACCCCCTCACCATGAAATTTTTTTAAATATAGTTTTTCTTCACAATTTTTGCGTCATTTTATGTGTCCATGCAATTTCCCGAATTTATGGGGGCTTAGTCACAATTATTAAATTATTAGCAACATCCTATTGGCCATGAATAAATAAGAGGGTCCCAAAATAGGGTCCCAATCTCACCCACTCATTCCCTCATGAAGAAACCTCATTCTCACCATGTAAAATCCTATCCATCCATTTTACATGGAATGATCTCAACCACCCAACAACCCCACACACTTCCCTATAAAGCCACATATCACCCCACCCTCAACCAAACATCACCGGCCCTAATCCCAAAAATCTCTCTCTCTCTCCTCCTTCATTTGATTCCTTCATGCAAAGGAGAACCCACTCTTCTCCCTCCATTCTCATTCTTCTTCTTCTTCTTCTTTTATTATTCTTCTTCTTCTTTATAATCTACACTGTGAGAAGTTCCCCGGCCTGACTGGACGACTCCGGTCAGCCGACTCCTACCGCGATGGACCCTGCGCTCGCTCCGGCCGCTGTCGACGCTGTGCGACCCCCCGCTGCAGCAAAGCCACTCCGGCCGCTGTCGACGCTGTGCGTCCCCCCGCTGCAGCAGAGCAGCTCCGGGCGCTACGTGCGCCCCCGACCACAGCTGCGCCGCGGTCGACGCTGTGCATCCCCGCTGCAGCAGCTCTCGTCTCCGGCCTCCTTCCCGCCGGACGCATTCGTTCCCCCCCCCCGCTGAAGCACTTCCCGTCGGCGTCCCCGCTGCGTGAGTCCAGCTTCGGCGGAGCAGTCTACTCTACCGACCCCCTCCGGCCATCACCATTTCATCATCTCTACCACCACCTTAGCCGAACACCACCACCACCCTACGGACTCTCCGTTCTCCGGCCAGCCTCGGTCGACGACCTCGTTGAGGTTCACTCTCCCTCTCTTGTTTTAAATTCCAGATTATTGCATATCAAAGTTAATGGGTTGTTACTTATATATATGGAGATGGGTTAGTATTAGCTAGGGTTTCACCTATGGGTTCTCATGTGGATGTAGTATGAAAGTTTCATTAATGGGACATGTTGATGATGGATTAATATTTAAAAAGGACTTGGAAAATATGATTTGTAGTATGTGTTGGAGGCATTTATTTATGGGTTTAATGTAGGATTAGGGTGTGAATCCAAATAGAGGTTATGAATAATATGCAAGGTTGAAAAATAAATATTTAAATCAAGTATTTTATGGATAAATAGAAAATGATTGAGGTTATGACACACGTGCAAATGAGAGTGGATTTTAATGCCATATGAGTCGGATATCCAAATTATTAAACGCGCATTTGTTATTGTGGTTTAGTTGTTTTAAAACTAGGACTGAAAATAAATTGATAATTAATGGGTGATGGACATGGGAAGCAGGTGATTTATTTTGGATTAGGTATTATATCGGATCATGAGTCAAAGATTGAGGACGTTAAAAGATCAGTTAATTATTGAGGCTGAGTTTAGATGTAGATGTGTGTAGCACACTTGTCTGTCTTAATTAGATTATTGATTCTGGTCTGTATCTCTTCTCTAGGTACTGCGGGACCTGAGGACTTGGACGCGATACCCGATCCCCGTCATCAGCAGCCGCACGCAGGCAAGTGTACCTTGCCATCCTGT
Source organism: Iris macrosiphon (assembly GCA_036927795.1). Taxonomy (NCBI): domain Eukaryota; kingdom Viridiplantae; phylum Streptophyta; class Magnoliopsida; order Asparagales; family Iridaceae; genus Iris; species Iris macrosiphon. The sequence continues at coordinate 215,206,478 of JAYESA010000005.1, forward strand.
ATTTCAGTTTACAGATATTGTTATTCTTTTTGTACATTGTGCGCGTATTTACGTTGATGTTCGATATTCCGTGTCCGGTTCACAACCGGGTGTTGACATTCGACTTAACGACCTAGAATAATTACTGATGTTTCATAGAACCTCGATGCACATACCAGAGTACATCGATACCCCAGGACACACTCATACACTGTGTTCGTGCCAGATTCCTGTATCCTGATACTGACATCATGACCAGAGACTGGGACGACCTTAGGGTCGCGTCTGTTGAGTTATTTCCATGTGTTGAGACTGTAGTTAGAGGTTCAGGTTCAACGCACAATCGTTGACCATTTGGGATGGGGAAGACAGTTACTAGACGTTTGGGCTACTCTGCACGCGCTTATATATATGTAGTATTTTCTAGTGATACCTGTATCTATTGTAACTGTTTCACCCGTGTGACTCTTTGCCCGGAGCTGCGGTACGTGTCGTGTGTTTCCGTGTCCGGAGCTACAGTTTTACATTAGAAAGCCCACGTGTCGAACATTGTCTTTAAACTGTGTCACACTAGTTGGTTATGATAGAGTACCCTGTCTTGCACTTGTACTTTCTGTTTACTTGGCTTGCTATATTCCTGTACCTTGTTACGTCCCTCTGAGGACCTGGTTCCCTGCCAGTTTTGCAGCATAGAAGATTGCGGAGCACTTGGAGATACCGATGGAGTGGCATATCTTGCGAGCATGGTACCAGGTACTCACATTATATCTACCGGCATTATGGTTATTTTACATTGTTTATTCATCTGCTGATGTAGCCTAGTTTTTATAAACTCATCATTCTTCTCGAGTCTATTCAAGTTAGTGTGTTATTGGGCGGCCGACTCTAGCACATTTAGCTCTTTCTTGTATACTGATGTACATTGTGAATTGAGACATAGAGGTTTACATTTATGGAAAATTCTATATAGTGTCCTTTATATTACAGCTTATACGTATTCGAGTCAGACCAGAGTCTGGTCGAATGCGTAGCTGGCGTGTCACGTATTCCTGGTCCTAAGTATTTTGGGACTGGGGTGTGACATGTTTTTGTGGTGGCCCATGCAGGTCCGATTTAAATCGTCTTGGTCACCTGACTGTGCCAAGCGAGCCTGCAAATTAGGAAAAGATGTTATGATTGTTGAATAGGATCTCAATCCATAATTGATTTTAAAACTCTTGTATGTGATTATTGCCCTTGGACTTCCACTTTGCATTCGTTCAATCTTCGTCAATATCGCTATCCTTGTTTCTCGTCCCCTATTGTTAGGGGAGACGAATGCTTGTGACTGATGACTTCCATCCAGAAGAAGATCGAAGAACAGACGATAGAAGACAGAATTCGTTTACCTTTCTCGGAGAAGATTGTTACCTTATCAGGATAGATTGATGGGCTATTTGGATTCTAGAACTAGTGTGGAAGGTTGGCAAAAGAGTTGGACCCAGTAGTACCCTACCCGTACTTGGGGTAGCAGTGATCTTGGAAGTACTAAAAGCTGGAAAGATTGTTGATCATGACCTAGAATAATTTAGGGAAATGCATAGCCTGATGATGGAAACTAGTGGTTGTATATGATAGCAATACCAGGAATGACATTATGAGCTAGAGGAGATAAAAATTTTAGGATCTCACTTGGAAGATAATAATCAGATTCCAGAAATTTTAGTATGTGCTTGGGTGACATCATTATTATAATTGTAATTATGACTTGGAGAGATAAATAACGAAAGGAAGAAAACTCGAGGAATAAAATTTTAGGGAAAACCTTGAGGAGAAGAGAAAATTTTACATTAGGCAGGAAGGAATTTTTTTTTTGGAGGATTAGTGTGGTAAACAGAACAGGAGAATTTATTTTGAGGTTAAGTCTGGACGATGACACCGTCCTAACATGAGTTGATTGAGCCAATACCACGCGACACTAGATTGTCGACGTAGTGCATTATATTTTTAGACCACCAGGATTACCCTGAGTTGAGTTCAGAAAACCCAGGAGTATGGTGCCCATCTACCTTAGGGGTATACAATGCAGGAGGTAAACCAGTGTACCACCAGGTTATATCAGGGTTTGAGGATGTGATTCTAGATAATCTTTCTGGCCTGCCACCTGACAGAGAGATAAAATTTGCTATAGAGTTGACTCCAAGAGCGGAGCCAATTATTTTCCCGTCTTCAGACTAGCACCGAAAGAGTTGGTTGAGTTGAAGGTCCATAGTAGAGGATCACTTGGACAAGAGTTTTAGTCGGGCTAGTGTATCTCCATGGAGGGAAAACCCATCTTAATTGTGTCGAAGAAAGACGGAACGGTACAGTTGAATCAGCTAAGTGGCGCATATGAATTCTAGAAGATTGATCTCAGATCTAGCCACCATCTGATCAAGGTACGGAAAGAGGACGTTCCGAAGATGGCTTGTCGGACGTAGTTGGGACACTATGAGTTTTTAGTCATGCCGTTTGGTTTAACCAATGCGCCAGCAATATTTATGAGCTTGAGGAAAAGTATTTTCCACCAATACTTAGGAAAGTTCGTGGTGGTAATTATCGACGACATATTGGTATGCTCCAAGAGCCAGGAGGAGCACGAGAGACATCTCAAGATTTTGTTGGAGATGCTGAGAAATGAGAGGCTGTAAGCCAAGCTCAGCAAATACGAGTTATGTTCAGATAGAATAGATAGTCTACACATAAGGACAGCTGAGAGTTCTTAAGAAGAACTATCAGACACACGATCTAGGGCTAGCTGCAGTGCTATTTACACTAAAGCGATGGCGACACTACCTTGATGTAGAGCAGATGTTAAGATTTATACAAAACACAAAAAGTCTGAAGAATGCCTACACGTAGAAGGAACTCAACATGAGACAAAGGCACTGGCTAGAATTTATGACAGATTATAATATCGAGTTGCAGAACCACTCTGGCAAGACGAATATAGTTTATGACTCATCGCCAGTTGTTAGAGGATTTTCAGGAACTCAGGATTGAGATTGTATTACCAGGCATGGATGGACAGATGGCCAGTCTTGAGGTTCAGTCTACTATGGTTGAGAGGATCAAGGCAGCATTGCCTACGGACACGAGATTTAGACGACTGCAAGAAAGGACAGAGGCCAACATGCAAACGAGATTCAAGATTCATGAAGACAGAACATTGAAGTGTGGAGATCGCCTATACGTTCTGAGTGGCAAGCTACGCCAAGAGTTGATGACCGAGGCTCATGGCTCGATTATTCTATTCATCCCGGGGGTACGAAGATGTACCGAGATTCGAGGCAACATTACTGGTAGTATGGGATAAAGAGAGAAATTGCAAGATTCGTGACGAAATGTTTAGTTTGTCAGCAAATCAAGACTGAACATCAGAGGACTGCAGGACTATTGTAGTTGCATCCCATTCCCGAGGGGAAGTGGGAACATATTACCATGGACTTCATCACAGGATTCCCGCGGAGCCCTAGTGGGAAGGATACAGTTTGAGTTGTCGCAGACAGACTCACCAATGTCTGTTCATTTCTTGCCCATCAGAGTTGGACAGTCCACGGAGATATTAACTGACATGTGTATGAGGCAGATATTACGATTACATGGAGTTCCTGTCAGCATCGTATCAGATCGTGATTCCAGATTGATGTCGCATTTTTGGCAGAATATGCAGGAGAGCCTAGGAACTCGTCTTAAGTTCAGCACTACGTATCATCCACAGACTTACGGACAGTCAGAGCGCACGATACAGATATTAGAGGATATGTTGAGAGCGTGCATGATTGATTTTGGAGGATCTTGGGAGGACCATCTACACTTGGTGGAATTCTCCTACAATAACAGTTACCAGGCCAGCATACAGATGGCACCCTATGAGGCACTGTACGGCAGGATATATAGGTCACCATTTTGTTGGAGTGACGGGGGAGAGCGTCAGATACTTGGTCCAGAATTGGTGACACAGACAGTAGAGAAGGTCAAACAGATTCAGAGCCACCTGCGCGCAGCATAGGACAGACAGAAACACTGGGCAGATGCGCACCGCAGACCATTGGAGTTCAAAGAGGGTGACCACGTATTTTTGAGGATATCGCCCACTCGTGGTACCATCAGATTCGGAGGCAGAGGCAAGCTGAGTCCGAGGTATATCGGACCTTTTGACATTTTGGAACGAGTTGGCGAAGTGGCTTACCATCTGGCATTACCTCCATCATTAGAGGGAGTACATGACGCATTTCACGTATCACAGCTGAGGAGATATGTCGCAGACCCTAGCCACGTGCTTGATAATTCGGAGATTACAGTCGGGCTCAGTCTGTCTTACGTAGAGCAGCCAGTTGAGATCCTCGATCGCAGCGAGAAGACTTTGAGAGGACAGACGATTCGACTGGTCAGAGTGGCATGGAAGCACCATTCACTAGGCGAGTCTACTTGGGAGCGCGAGAATTCTATTCGGCAGTGATTCTCGTACTTATTTGAGGAGCAAGGTACGATTTCACGTATAATATTTAATTACTAGACTATTTTAAATTCTGTTAGATATTATCGTGCTTTACTTTTAATTTCAGGGACAAAATTTTTCTAAGTTGGGAAGAATGTAAACCCCCTCGATTTATTCTGTAGATAGTTAGAGTGGTTTTGAAAAATTTTGATGGCAGATGTTGAGGTTTAGAGTAGAGGAAATTTATCTGGAATTTAAATCCAATTAATTTAAACCCTTGTCGCGTCCTATCATTTTCTAATTTTTTGGAGCCCATTATCAGCCCATAAATTCCGTACAATTATTGTACTTCCGACTCAACTCGCCAAATTAGGCACTGGACTTTTTTGATTGTTAAAATCATTTTTTGTGTGCTCTAAATTAATTGTGCAACATTCCGAAAATCGTAACCCATATTTAATTCCGTGTCGGACACCTGTGTCGTTACCCTCGATTTTGGGGTACCAACTTAACCCGTTGAGCCGGACCAACTAAAGGGTCCAAGACTGACTCCAAGCCCCCACCATTTTTGGCCCTTGTGTCATTTCCGGATTTTGACCCCACGGGCCCCAATTAAATTAAATTCGCGGGACGCTTTATTTCTATTTAAATCGGGATTACCAACTTTGTAAATCCTATTTTAATCCTAAATTAATCCCAATGCCCTTATAATTAGACCCGCGCCTAACGCGCAATACCCCCTCACCATGACAATTTTTTAAATATATTTTTTCTCCGCAATTTTTGCGTCATTTTATGTGTCCATGCAATTTCCCGAATTTACGGTAGCTTAGTCGCAATTATTAAATTGTTGGCAACATCCTATTGGCTATGAATAAATGAGAGGGTCCCAAAATAGGGTCCCAATCTCATCCACTCATTCCCTCATGAAGAAACCTCATTCTCACCATGTAAAATTCTATCCATCCATTTTACATGGAATGATCTCAACCACCCAACAACCCCACACACTCCCCTATAAAGCCACATATCACCCCACCCTCAACCAAACATCACCGGCCCTAATCCCAAAAATCTTTCTCTCTCCTCCTTCATTTAATTCCTTCATGCAAAGGAGAACCCACTCTTCTCCCTCCATTCTCATTCTTCTTCTTCTTCTTTTATTCTTCTTCTTCTTCTTTATAATCTATACTGTGAGAAGTTCCCCGGCCTGACTGGACGACTCCGGTCAGCCGACTCCCACCGCGACGGACCCTGTGCTCGCTCCGGCCGCTGTCGATGCTGTGCGACCCCCCACTGCAGCAGAGCCGCTCCGGCCGCTGTCGACGTTGTGCGTCCCCCCGCTGCAGCAGAGCAGCTCCGGCTGTTGCGTGCGCCCCCGACCACAGCTGCGCCACCGTCGACGCTGTGCGTCCCCGCTGCAGCACTCCGGCCTCCTTCCCGCCGGACGCATTCGTTCCCTCCCGCTGAAGCACTTCCCGTCGGCGTCCCCGCTGCGTGAGTCCAGCTCCGGTGGAGCAGTCCACTCTACCGACCCCCTCCGGCCATCACCATTTCATCATCTCTATCACCACCTTAGCCGAACACCACCACCACGCTACGGACTCTCCGTTCTCCGGCCAGCCTCGGTCGACGACCTCGTTGAGGTTCACTCTCCCTCTCTTGTTTTAAATTCCAGATTATTGCATATCAAAGTTAATGGGTTGTTACTTATATATATGGAGATGGGTTAGTATTAGCTAGGGTTTCACCTATGGGTTCTCATGTGGATGTAGTATGAAAGTTTCATTAATGGGACATGTTAATGATGGATTAATATTTAAAAAGGACTTGGAAAATATGATTTGTAGTATGTGTTGGAGGCATTTATTTATGGGTTTAATGTAGGATTAGGGTGTGAATCCAAATAGAGGTTATGAATAATATGCAAGGTTGAAAATAAATATTTAAATCAAGCATTTTACGGATAAATAGAAAATGATTGAGGTTATGACACACGTGCAAATGAGAGTGGATGTTAATGCCATATGAGTCGGATATCCAAATTATTAAACGCGCATTTGTTATTGTGGTTTAGTTGTTTTAAAACTAGGAATGAAAATAAATTGATAATTAATGGGTGATGAACATGGGAAGCAGATGATTTATTTTGGATTAGGTATTATATCGGATCATGAGTCAAAGATTGAGGACGGTAAAAGATCAGTTAATTATTGAGGCTGAGTCTAGATGTAGATGTGTGTAGCACACCTGTCTGTCTTAATTAGATTATTGATTCTGGTCTGTATCTCTTCTCTAGGTACTGCGGGACCTGAGGACTTGGACGCGATACCCGATCCCCGTCATCAGCAGCCGCACGCAGGCAAGTGTACCTTGCCATCCTGTATTTCAGTTTACAGATATTGTTATTCTTTTTGTACATTATGCGCGTATTTACGTTGATGTTCGATATTCCGTGTTCGGTTCACAACCGGGTGTTGACATTCGACTTAACGACCTAGAATAATTACTGATGTTTCATAGAACCTCGATGCACGTACCAGAGTACATCGATACCCCAGGACACACTCATACACTGTGTTCATGCCAGATTCCTGTATCCTGATACTGACATCATGACCAGAGACTGGGACTACCTTAGGGTCGCGTCTGTTGAGTTATTTCCATGTGTTGAGATTGTAGTTAGAGGTTCAGGTTCAACGCACAATCGTTGACCGCTTGGGATGGAGAAGACAGTTACTAGATATTTAGGCTACTCTGCACGCGCTTATATATATGTAGTATTTTCTAGTGATACCTGTATCTAGTGTAACTGTTTCACCCGTGTGACTCTTTGCCCGGAGCTGCGGTACGTGCCGTGTGTTTCCGTGTCCGGAGCTACAGTTTTACATTAGAAAGCCCACGCGTCGAACATTATCTTTAAACTGTGTCACACTAGTTGGTTATGATAGAGTACCCTGTCGTGCACTTGTACTTTCTGTTTACTTGGCTTGCTATATTCCTGTACCTTATTACGTCCCTCTGAGGACCTGGTTCCCTGCCAGTTTTGTAACATAGAAGATTATGGAGCACTTGGAGATACCGATGGAGTGGCATATCTTGCGAGCATGGTACCAGGTACTCACATTATATCTACCTGCATTATGGTTATTTTATATTGTTTATTCATCTGCTGATGTAGCCTAATTTTTATAGACTCATACTTCTTCTCGAGTCTATTCGAGTTAGTGTGTTATTGGGCGGCCGACTCTAGCACATTTAGCTCTTTCTTGTATACTGATGTACTTTGTGGATTGAGACATAAAGGTTTACATTTATGGAAAATTCTAGATAGTGCCCTTTATATTACAGCTTATACGTATACGAGTCAGACCAGAGTTTGGTCGAATACGTAGCTGGCGTGTCACGTATTCCTGGTCCTAAGTATTTTGGGACTGGGGCATGACAGATATCTACACTATATACAAGAAACATAGGGGATATCATAAATGAGAAACTATCAGAGAATGTACTTGCCTGGAATTCGGTAAACAGTATCAAAGATGTCCGGTACGGTGCCTCAGAGACCTAAATATGGAAAATTATATCAATACAAGATTTTGGATTAAAAATAAGTTAAACTAGTCAAATTCTAGGTCATAAAGCCATTTCTAAGTCAAAATAGTCAAACTAGGTCAACTTTAGGTCAAACTAGTCAAACTTGGTCAAACTAGCTATTTCTAGGTTGTATGAGTCAATCTCTAGGATATTGGGTCCATACACTATGTAACTAGGCTATACTAGCTATGTTAGGATACTAGGATTCCAACACTGTACCGTATCATAAGATACGTAAATTATTAGATATAAAAATATAATAATATATATATACAAGATAAAAATATATAGTATCCCTAGCTAAACTAATGCTAAATGGATACCTTGGCTTTGAGTCAAATACGGCATCACACCACCAACACACCCCTCTTGATACACAAATCCAATACCTTGAGGATGAATCAAATTACCTAACAATTACCTTGGTATCACAAAGTAATCCAATATCTAATAGTTAACTAACTAGCCAATCATACCTCACTACACACTAACATAACTAGCATACCCATCTGGTATTCAATACCTAAACCCCAGGATACCTCAACTCTCATTACCTTGGTGTAACTCAAGGTAAACTAGAAATAATATTAACCAATACTAATACTTATGCTAACTAGTGTATATATATATACTCTCATACATATATACTAACTCGTATATATATATATATATATATATATATATATATATATATATATATATATATATATAACAAACAATATTAACTAACTTAACTTTAACTGATACCTACATGATAATCTCTAATGCACTGCTGTGGTACAAACTATTGCTGCTGCTGCTTACTTCTTGTTCACATTGTTGCTGCTGCTGCTACTTACTTCTTGTTCACACTGCTGCTGCTGCTTTTTGCTGCTTACCCGAACCCCTTAGCACACATACACCCACCCACACACACACACACACATATATATAATATATATATATATATATATATATATATATATATATATATATATATATATATATATATATATATTAACACTAATAGTGCACATGAACTTTTCTACTCTCCAATGACCACCAACACATCAAATGAATTAAAAACATAACTATAACTATAACTATAACTATAACTATAACTATATATATATATATATATATATATATATATATATATATATATATATATATATATATATATATATATATATATAACAACTATAAATATAATACTCTAATAGTTATAACCAAGGTAAATTTAATTAGAAAGCAAAGTATCAAACACATAGATTGCACCGCTCCCGTATCACACTCAATCTATGATACGCTTACGATACGGTCCACCACACTACTAAATGTATCTCGAAGGACACGAGAAAGTCTAGATTCCTAATTAGAAGTAACACGAAGTGTTAGCTACTCATCTACGTGCTCGTGTCAAAGTGTGATATGGTCAAACACCCGTATCGGAAGAAAATCCGCAAATCAACCCGTATCGCCAAATTATTGTGATACGGCCTACACGTATCCAATTATGGATATAACACTAGTCTCACACAACCAAACACTTATCAATTTGGTCCAATTGACCTATTGACAAATACATGATGTGCCAATCTCGAAATTCTTCCAAAATTAACACAAAATACCACATAACTTCCTCCATAGGCCTCCTATGAACCTAATTCCACTTTTTATGGGTAGCCTTAGTACGTGTGAGGGTTCCTAATAATTAAATTATAGATTTATAGTCTAAATAGAGAGGTAAAACTAAATTGTATCTATTGAAAGATGGATTTTCAATACAAGTCTCCAAATGAGTGTCAATAGCCTTCCACTTGTGCTCCTTCCTCCTCCTTGTAGATCCTTGCCTCCTCCTTGTTCCAATAGCCTCCAATAGTGTAGAGAAGGAATTGGGAAGGAATTTGAGTAGGGATTGGAGTAGGGATAAAGGAATTTGGAAAAGGAAAATTTTAGATCTAGAATTGTAATGAATGAATGAAGAGAGAGTCTCTCTCCCCCCTTGCTATGGCCGATCTTGCCCCTACTCCAAGTCACCATAAAAAGTTCCTAATACCTCTTGGGGCTTGTCATGAAGGAATTAATGAATGAAGGAAGGTTCTAATCCAATTGGTTTAACTAATTAAGTCATCCTCCTAATGAATGGGCTAATTATTGGGCTTGTTTGTTGGGCTCAACCTAACTAGAATTAAATGTTGGTCCATGAGTCTAGTTTAATCTAGTTAGATCCAGTAACATAATTCTAAAATCAAATATAACATCTAACAATAATTAAATACTATAATAAATAAATATTCAACAAGCACATAAATTAAATATTTATGAAATGACAGAAATACCCTTTCCTAGAAAATATGGTAGTGACAGTATGCGAGACTATTAATATTAGATTAGTAAGGTGTCAATAGATAATATAAGATAATAAGTATACTCATAGATTAAGGTTCTAAGAATTGGTCTATACCTTGAGTTATATAGTTAAGGTAATAACTTGATACTAGTATATTGAAAGTTTATATATAAGTTACTTATGTTATTAACTAGTGTATATAGATTATATAGACACCTAGTGGTATGACCTAGGTATGACCTAGTATCACCAAGTATTGACTAGTATAGGCTTATAATCAACCTAGAAGCTAGGAATAGACCTAGAATCAAGGTATTAGCCTAGATTGACCTAGTTTGACTAGTATGACTTAGAAATGGCCTAAAAATCATTTCTTAGTTCATTTTTTTATCATATTTATCATATTATTACACTAATTGACATGATATTCATGTATATAGGGTTGTGTGACACCAGCGCGGACATCGAGTCATTCTTTTTGCTCAGGACCAGAGGCGAGTACTGTCACGCCCCAGTCCCAAAATATGTAGGACTAGGACACGTAAGCATGCCAGCCGCATGTATATGGCAACTCCAATATATGGAAACCATAACACATGCATACGCTGTTTCATGAACAATAATTCATAAGTGGTATATATTTATCACAAGTCACAGGGCATAACTAAATCTCATCCACAGAAATCAAATATAAATGGATAACCAATATCTATGAAACTAGATCTCAATATAAAGTATCTAAAGATGACAGTCGGATGGAAACAAATCTACTGCCAAATTATAATATAGAATAAACAAGACAAATATAATATAAGTACAACAACTATCAACCACTGAGACTCGAAGAGAAGACCTCATCGGAATGTAAGTAACCAGTCCGGATCTGCGCTCCTGCGAATCCTCATAAACATCTACACCTGGAAAGGGACCAGGTCCTCAGAGGGACATAACAAGATACATAGAAGCATGCCATGAAGTAAATACTGAATAAATAAAGGGGTGTGCTAACCATCTAAGTGAATGCAATGTGAGGACAACTTTGGTACGTATGGGTAGGCGTAGGCATAATGTCCAACGTTCTCTAGAGTGTGGTATCTTTAAAATCACCAAGTAACGTCCAACACTCTAAGGAACGTCGTGTCTGTAACGTCCATCATTCCGAAGAATGAGGTATCTGTAAATATATATACGTCCGTATCACTCCGAAGAACGTAATATCTGTATAAAGGAGGTGGGTGTCCCATACGCCTACTAGTCGTCCTCTCCGTCCAATGCAAATGTACAAGTCGTGAACACGACGTGGACATCACGTACTATAATGCAAGTCTCTATAGAAATAAACAACTAAGCAAAATACCATCACACGTGTTGCTCACACCGATGGCCAGTCGAGTATGAGGCACGCGTCCCTACATGAACTCACTATGTGACATAAAATGATACGTGTCAAGGCCTGGGGAGTCATACCGATAACTCCACAACTTTAGGTGGGTCCACTAGACTCTAGGTCAGACACAAGTCCTAATGTCAATGCCTTCGTTGACTGCACCCGAATCTCTTTCGGACACGCACAGTTATATAATATTAAAATAATAAATATGCAACTAATAATACAGAATTTAAACAGTACAACAAGGCAAGGTATACTTACCTGGCAAGAAAGCTGTGTAGTACCAATAACCTGCTCACGAAGTCGCGCAGATAATCCAATCGGTCCTCTATACATATAATATAATACAATACAACATTAGTCATTACACTAACACATACACAACCATAAATATATTGGACTCAGGGCATAGCTAGGTATGATACTGGTCAACTAGGGTCAAGTGTGCGTCTAGTTGCACGGGTGTCACGTCTGTAATTGCTGTGCAAAACTGACAGTCAAAATGATACGGGGCTCGCCAGTACATCAGTGTACATAATGGCAGTCATCTAACATGTTCTTAGGGTCAACATGGTCAAGGTAAACACGGAATAATTCATAGTGTCCTAGGGTCGTACAGTCTAGTCACATATATAGTCACCATTATTATTTAGCATTTAATTACATATATAATACCTCCATATATTTATATGTATATATATATATATATCACTTTAATTCTAATACGCGTACGTATACGCGTACAAGTCATTGGGTTCACCGACGCGGTCTAAAATACATTAACTATCAATAAGCAATGCTAATAGCATACACAAGCACACATAAAAAGGAGGAGAGGGACAGGTTCGAACCTCGGGGTACACGTACGGAAATGACGGTGACGATGATAAGGTTGACGACGATTACGACTACGGCGACAATGATGATGGTGATGCTCATGGTAAAGATGATGGTAATGATCATGATGAGGATTACATGATGGTGATGCCGAGGATGATGATGTTGACGATGGTGATTGTGTTGATGATTGATGATGATGATAGGTTAATGATGATGATGATGAGGATAGGTTGATGATGATGATGATGGGGTGGTGATGCTAGCCGGAATCCGGCTAGGGGAGGTCCGACCAAGGAGGTGGTCGAGTAGGGAGGAGGCTCGGGTTCTGGGAAGGGAGAGGAGGAGATGGAGGTCGGGGTAGAGTTCAGGTGGCGGCTTGCCGATGGTGTGGTGGTATTAATGGTGATAGTGGGAGTCGGAGAAGGGTGGAGGTCGATCAGATGGAGAGGTCGGGGAGGAGCTACTCAGCGCTCAGGGTGCTCGGTGGGATGGTCTCAGGTGGTCGGGTCGTGGTGACTGGCAGCGGGTTGGGTGGAGAACAGAGGGGGGAGGAGAGGTGCAGGCCGGAGATGAGGTGAGGCGGGTTGCAGCATTATCGTGTGGAGGAGTCTCCGGTCGAGGACAGTAAGTCATCGAGGAGGGAGATGGCCGGTGGGTGCTCTTTGAGTTGGTCGACGGAGGATGAGATAAGGGTGGTGATGCTCAGGGGGATGATGGGATTGGTGACTGTCACGTGGATCCAGCGGTGGGAGGTGTCCGGGTGGTCGAGGTGTAGTGAGGTAGAGGGGCTCAGGCGGGCTGGGTCGAGTGCGGGTGGTGACGGGGCTATGCCGGCGAGTACTCCGACGGCGGGTGTACGCAGGGAAGAAGGGGAGAAGAAGGTGAATAGGGATTCGACTGAAAACTTAGGTTGAAGGGAATAGAAAAAGAAAAGGAAAAATAAAGGATTATTTATATATGCACATGTAAGGGGGTTGACCTAGGAATATTTGACTTTGGTCAACATCTCCTTGGGATGGGCCTTGGGCTCACATGGGGATGTTTGAAAGGCTAGGATTTGCATTATTTAAATATAAGGCTAGAATTAAATGGAGGGCGATGTTGTGCGTTTGCACATTCCAAAAATTATAGGAAAAATTTATGTGAAGGAAAAAATGGGTTTCTTCATGTATTGTCCAATAGTGTGGATACCTTATTGCATTTTTTCATAAAAATGCCCAACAATTAGAAAATTATACCAAGATAGAAATTGGGTTTAAATTAATTATAATTAATACGCAAGGTATTCTATAATTAATTAGAAGTACAAGAGATTAAAATTAGGTAGGACAGAAGTGTCATAAACATAGAGGGCTCAGAGTAAAATATTATCATAAATTGGGTTGCACGAAATGGGTCAAAATTGTGTCTCCAAATTCGATTGGAACGCACAAGGATACAAAGTTGGAATTATTTAGAATTAAATAATAACGTACGCGACGATTACTGTGCGAATAAAATATAGCACAAGAGAGCATAATTATAAGTTACACAAAGGTCAGAATGAAAGGCGAGCACGACTAGGACAAGATTGTAAAGTTCGTAGGAAGGCAATGGCTAATGTAGTGCTCCAATTATTGAAGCAACGGTAAGGTGCATTTAAGTGATATAAATATTGTATAATTAAATAAAATGTCGTGTCCTATTTCTAATTGGATACAAACTAGCCCTAGTTTCTCTATCTATGCCAAGTAGACCTAATTTTGGGTGAGGGGGTTTACAAGTACATTCTCTGATAGTTTCCATTATTTGATAATTACTATGATTCTGACACAGTAGTTTCACGGATTTGTACTATATGGATCCTACCAGGAGATGTTATTCCATTATCGTGTACTCCGGATACTCCTTCTACATATATTTTATTGTGTGCATTGGGTATTCCTTGTGCTTATGTTTATTCATGTATATTCATGTTCTTAATGTACTCATATTATATTCGTGTTCGTGATATGTCATAATCGGATCTATGAGTATTGGTTGGGGACGGGGGAAATGCTAGAAGGATATGTGATCAAACCCTTAAATATTATATCATGTAGACAATAACCAGTCAAATACCTCACGTGTGATTGTTTTACTCCGTAGACAACAGCCAATCTTTAATGATTGTGTTATTGATCGTGTTACTTGTAGACAATAACCAATTATATTGATTATATGATTATGTTATTGCCTTGATAGTAGATCTTGATAACCCAAGCCGATCACATATCTAACTGGTATTTCAAACACTTAGTGTAGTTATTGTTCTTCTCTATATTCTAGTTTATTGCCTTTATTCTATTTTATCATGATCAGTTTATACTATATTGCTCTTGTTTATCTTTATGACATTGTTTTATTGTTTCTCATCTTATTTTATAATCTCTATTCATATTTATAGTCATTATCAACTAATTGGAACTGCTATTGGGCTGTACTTCGCTCAAATTCTGACTGGATATATTTTTCAGATGACTGGTTAGAGCAAATGTATCCCACCTACTACGGGCCACAGGATGGCGAGGTCGTTGAGATTGTACCATAGAGCCTCTTATTATAGTACCACCAGTTGGAGAGTTTTGGGTTATTCTTTATGATATTGTATTTGAGCTTAGCTAGACTTTATGAAATATATTATATTTGAGATCTTTGTGTTAAGATTAAAGTATTAGACTTGGACTTGTGATGAATGGAAACTATGTATTTCTTTTCTTCTATTTTATATCATGCCATATCTTTCTTTAGTTTTATATTGTGATTGAGTATGCTTATCATATATCATTGCCTCCATTTGGAGTTAAGATGGCATGACGGGTACATTATATATATTGTGTGAGATGTTTAGATAATATTGTTGACCTAGACAATGTTCTACCATCGATGCTGCGGCGTAGGATGGACGTACCCACGTACTCGTGCCCCTATACTTAGTGCGGGTTGTGACACATTTTTGTAGTGGCACATGCTGGTCAGTCTTCGCAATTAGTGCAAAGTCATGGTAGTACAATGGCTTAGTTGTACTACTACGAGCCTGCAATAGGATATAGAGTATATGTCACACCCGATCCCAGATATAGTATTTATTGAATTTCTAGAATTTAATTTTTCTGATAATGTATTCATGCTGTATTTTATATGTTGGTTCCTGTCATTTTATTATTGTTTATTATTTTTATTGTTGAGAGAGACTATCCGAGATCAGTAGAATATCTATTGGCATTGTTATAGACCCGGTTTAGGACTAGTATGTATAATGGACACTTGGTTCGGTTCATTTTGGGTGAACCCATGACTAAACCCTCTTTTCTCCTCTCTTAGTATATATATGGATTTTTTCTCGTATCTCTTTCTTCTTCTTCATTTATTTTCTCCTCTCCCTCAAGCTCTCCCTAAAACCCTAACCCTAGAGAAAGTTGTTGTGACTGGACCGTGCGAGGTAGAGGCTAGGAGACACCCAAGGCAAGTACATCTTGCTCAATGGTGAAATCTTAGATTTTTGGATTTTATATATATTGCTGTTTTAAAAATATATTTGATAGAAAATGTTCTCCTTGAGTTGTTGATCATGTTTAGTTCTTGGATATTTGGATTTTGATGTATAGATTTTTGTAGATCTGAGTTTTAAGTTTAGGGTCTTTTTGTGTTCTATGAGTTTTTCTTGGTTTTGATCTACTATAACTTGGTGTTTTTGTAAACTAGTTTTTCCTTATGTTAGAGCATTTCATTTCGTATATTTTTGGCTTTTGATTCACTTAATTTGGAGTTAAAATGGAGCTTTTATAAAGAAAACAATTTTTTGGTTTTTTGAAGTTTCGGCCAAGGCTGAACTTGCTGATTGGAGAAGACAAAATCCTCATGCGGCCAGCGAACCATGCGGTCGAGAGTGCCATGCGGCCCGAGAGGGTTATGTGGCCCGAACTCTTGTCACATACTGTCAGCATGCATCCATCTTGTTGGACGCATGACTGCCTATTCGTCCATACTCGTTGAACGAATAAAAAATTGCTAAATCCAAAAGTAAGTCAATACGGCTAGTGAGTCCATGCGGCCAGTGGATGCATGTGGCCAGAGGGTACATGTAGCCAGTAAGTCCATGCGGCCAGAGGGTGCATGCAGCCAGTAAGTCCATGCGGCCAGTGGTGCATGCAGCCAGAGGGTGCATGCAGCCAGTGAGTCCATGCGGCCAGAAAGTCCATATGGCCAGTGGGTGCATGCAGCCAGAGGGTGCATGCAGACAGTGAGTCTATGCGGCCAGTGGACGTGCGGCCAAAAATTCTTGTGTGCATTTTTGTGTTTCCTGTTGATTAGTGATTCCTTTTTAGTAATTATTGTTGTGTGCTTCCTTATGTCAATGTAAGTTTATGATACCAGACAAGTTTTGCATATGAGTTCACAAGACCAGTTTATGTACAAGCTCATAATCCTCACGACACCGTGGAAATATTTGTGTATTAAAATCTATTGCATTTGGCATCAGGCAATCAAGTGTGAGCATTGTCCAATGTATCGCGTATCGCTAATACGATGACTCATGAAAAGTTCGTTCTCGCGATTCGTTATCTTAGGGATTTCTCAAGTGTCCATGACTTGAGAACTTAAAATAATTTAGTAATGATTAAACACAATAAGATTTACCTATATCATTTTGGGAGGGAAGAATATTGCGCTACCGGCTACCCCGTGTCATGCTCCGATCTTCCGCAGGCTAAATCGGCCGTCCGTGCTTGGCGAGAATCATCGCGCCAGCGCTCCCGCAGGACGATCACTTAAACCCATCCGGGCGTGATGCCATATGAGCATGAGCCATGACCGTGCAAGGTCGTGGTTTATTGGCTGGCGGTAAGAAGTCTAAGCCACAGAGTCGCATAGATTGTCCGAGTGCAGCGGAATTATAAACGCATAGGCGATTTGGTAATAAGTTCACTGAGTCGACAATAGCGAAAGCATTGAATAACACAAGTTGAATTAGTACAAGCTCTTTTATTGATATTGAATATGTGTTATAGGCGGCGCATAGCCGATATTATAAGTGCTCAAGCCTCTCTCTCTGAAACAGTAAAAGCGTGACAAGTGGCTATAATAGTGGAATGATGTACAGGCGATGTTCCAACATTATGTCTTGTATATGTGCTTCAGTTCCGGATCGTAATGCTCTAAGGCTCCAGAGTGATCTCCACGCCTTAGCATGCACGAAGGAGGCATCCGCACCGAACGAGGTTCTTCCCGTACCCTGCAAACAACCTGGTGGATTATCAGTACACGAACGCACTGGTGGGGAGGCTACTCGCCCACTCGACAAATCCAAACACATAATATAGGTTCTGTGCACCAACTATTATGTTGTCTTTCTAGTTGCCTTAAGATCAGTTTTATGGCAAAGATTGAATAGCCTAATTCGTGTGGCAGTGCACCGTACGATATAAGAGGAATCACGGCGAGACTTTGTCACGACCTGCACCCGGAATTTGGGCACGAGTATGTGGGTATGTCCAGCCTATGCCACAACATCGGCGGTAGAACGCTGTCAAGGTCAAGCACTATCTAAACAATCTCGCATGAGTATCCAACTCCATAAGAAGACACGGATAACACAATATAATATGAACAACATACTCAATCATATAACTACAACACGATAAGATATCGAAGAAATAAAATAAATATAACACAAGTCTAAATAGAAATAATCTAACTCAACAATAAATCCAAGTCTCAACAAGTATGTCGGAGACAAATCCGGTACCAAAATCTACTAAAAGAAACTGACTAAGATAACTAGTGATTCCGGCTAGACCTCCCGGAATCACAAGTGAACTACAAAGTCCAAGTCTGCAGCTACTCTCCATGTGGTCCATAAAATATCGGACACCGGTCCTCTAAGGCATAGTCTGGAAAAATATTTCCAGTCAGGAAGGAGCAAAGTACCTTTCTAATAGCAGTTCTATATCAATGATATAAACTATGTAGCAGTAAATAGATAGAAATATACAAGATGCATGTACATGTACGAGAGATATACAATAAAGGAAATATTGGAAATAATGCGGGAAAGAAACAATATGTCAATGAGCAAGAATACTATGACTAAGTGTGTGAGTACTAGCTTTAACATGTGATCGGCTTGGGAACTTGTACAGGAATAATAGCCTGGCTAGTCATACGTGCGGTGTATGACCAACACTAACATGTGAACAAGACTTGTACATGAAGGATATGATCAAATATCTATACTAAAATACTTCCCACCCCCGACTGGTATAGTAGATCCAACCATGGTATGCTATGGCACGGGATTCCCTAGGAAGGTAGCAAGTCTCTCCGGAAATCAGTGTCTGTACATGCACAAGATAACAATGAAACAAGACTTGTACAAGATACACCATGAACAAGGAATAACATCTCATGACGAGATCCGGATATACCAATCCGTGTAACCATCGTGTCAAGAATACGGATATTTACACTAGATACAATGAACATAGGGGATATCATAAATAAGAAACTATCAGAGAATATACTCGCCTTGGGTCCTTAGCTGGTAATACCAATATCCTGTTCCAGAGTATCGTCTGGATGATCCAATAGTCCTATAGATATGTCATAAAATATAATATTGCATCAGACGTTACACTAACACAATCATAAATATATTGAACTCGGGGATATGCTAGGTATGATATTGGTAAACTAGGGTCAAGTGCGCGTCTAATTGTGCGTGTGTCGTGTCTCTAATTGCTGTGAATTCAAACAGTCGGTGATACGGGTCTCGCCAATACGTGAGTATAAATATGACAGCCTTCTAATAATTAACAGGGTTACAGTTCAATATAAATATGGGGTATCCACAATTACACTCGGGTTGCCTAAAACATTCATCAATTAGCATATATCATTAATTAAATATAATATATATATATGTGTGTGTATACGAATAATTACATACAAAAATATGTATAAGTGTATATACACTAAATATAATTTTATACTATATATATGTGTGTACAAATATACATAACACATTTATATATATATACAACAACCCATATTTATACGTATCAAAGGAATACGTATATTGATATATATATATATATATATATATATATATATATATATATATATATATATATATATATATATATATATATATATATATATATATATATATATATATTTACCAAGTAAAAATATATATATACTACATTTATATATATATAACAACCCATATTTATACGTATTAAAGGAATATGTATACTGAATATATATATATATATATATATATATATATATATATATATATATATATATATATATATATATATATATATATATATATATATATATTTATTTATTTATTTATATATTTAATTACCAAGGAAAAATATACGTATACTACATTTATATATATATATATACACCAATTTAATACTTATACCATATAAGTATATGGTGATATATATGTTGAATACATATATATATTAATAGAGAAATACAATATATATATATATATATAAACGTATACATATACGAATCCTAGATATTCAATGTATATACTACATAAATACATGCATACATACATACATACATACATACATACATACGTACACGCGTACGTGTACGCGAGGGGGAGAAACCGTACGTGTGCGCGTGCACGACAACGGCGAAGGCGACGATGACGAATACGACGACGACGAGGTGGTGGTGGTTTTGATGATGATGGTGGTCGGAGTAGGGATGGTCGGAACTGGCTCGTGAAGGGTGGCCGGCTCGGCGTGGAGGGGCCTGGCCAGAGTTGGAAGATGCTGCGGGGTCGGGAAGCTTCAGGCGGGGTGGTTCAGTGAGGTAGCTCAGCTCGGATGGGTGAGGCGGAGGGAAGTAGCAGTGGAGGAGATCACGGTGGTGATGCGGGAGGGATGGGGTGCTCGTGGCCGTAAGGGAAGAAGCTGTGGTTCGCCGGGGAGTAGCTGGCCGGAGGAGGAAAGAACAGTGGAGGAGGGAAACTTGGGGTGGAGGCTCATGAAGGGGCGATTCGGCTGAGGTTGAGATCGAGCCGCGGGGGAGGGAGGTCGTGTAGGGGTGGTTGATGGTGGAGCAGTAGCAGCCGTGGGGAGAGCTCGGCTGGGGAAGATGAACGAAGTAGGGGGCCGAAGCTTCGGATTGGAAGTCAGGGAGATCTCGACTTGTGGAGAAGCGGTGAGTCCGGTGGGTCGGCCGGAGCTGGGGGCCGGGGCTTGGCCGGGTGAACAGTGATAGTGGTGATATGGTTTTATTTTCTGTCTTTTTCTTTTAAAAGGAGGAGAAGAAGAAGAAGAAGAAGAAGAAGAAGAAGAGAAGAAGAAGAGAAAAGGAAAAATTTTCTACGGTGGTGTTTGTGAGGAGGGAGGAGATAGAGAGGTGGGGGCTTTCCCAGGTTTGGGGATTAGGGCATGCTTGGGAAGAGTGCATTGAGGAGATATTTAATAGAGGGTGTGATATGGGAATGTGTGGTGATGATGCTCCCATTTTGAATGGGTGGTCAGGATTTGACATGAGGAAATTACTCATGCAAATGTGAGGGTTGGGTTGACTAGTCAACTATTAGGGCTCTCCATTTGGTTTGAACCAATGGGGTGTTGACACCTAATGCAACATTTACAAATGAGCCCCCTTAAATTTGGATATTTGCACAGACACATTAAATGATGAAAAATTGGTGGGCGATTTGGTGTTTGGTGTTTGGTGTTTTGCAGGGTGAGGGGATGTTGTGTGTTTTGTATGAGCTTAATTAATGGGGCACTTGGATTAAATTGGGGTAAATGGGATTAGTCAAAGTTGGTATCCCCAATTTAATTAGAAACAAATGCAAGCGATGTTCTAAAATTAATTAGAAATACATGGGGCTAAAATTAGGTTGGGACACAAATATAATTAGTGAAGAAGACTCAGAACAAAATATTACCCTAATTTGGGTTGCACGAAAATGGTCGAGATTGTGTCTCCAATTTTGATTGGAACGCACAAAGATATAAAGTTGGATTTTATTTAGAAATTAAATAAATTTCTGTGACGAATATTGTGCGGCTAAAATGAAGCACAAGAGAGCATAATTACGAGTTACAAAAAGGTCAGAATAGAAGGCGGGCATGTCTAGGGCAAGGTTGTGAAATTTGTTGGAAGACAAAAGCTAGGGTAGCGCTCCAAATATCGAAGCAACGGTAAGGCGCAACAATTAGATAAAATATCGGTAATTAATTACAACCTCAATAATTAAATCCTAAATAATACAAATTAATTCATAACCCTATAATTCGGTCAGGTGTTCATCTAGTGGGATTCTAGATCAAGTCTACTAGCTCAACATTAAGAACACTGCATATAATATAATATATATATAAATACACATCTCATACAATTATTTAAATTAAATATATGAAATTATTTATAAATAACTACCACAATATTAATAATATACAAAAGTCAAAAATACCCCTATTTTTGGAATGTGGTAGTGACAAGTCTACCCTCCTTAAAAGAATTTCGTCCTCGAAATTTAAATCCTTAGTAGTAGTATTTACTCATACACATTATTATTTTCTATCAAAATTTAAATTCATCAACCCACAAAATCAGGAAGTAATCCACATTGTTATTTCATAATTTTCAAAATTCTGTAATTATCGTATTCCTGAAAATCTTCGAAATAAAAATCAAATTCCATTTTTATCACAATTTCCTCCAAAATTTTAAGTTAATAATTAAATACTCAAAAATTTAATATCCAATCCTCTAATTTAATTTCACTCAATGCACATTTATGAAATTAAGAAGTCTCATCTAAAAACATTAATCCATTTATCATCTTACTCATCTTAATTTAAGTCCAATCGATGCGTATAAAAATTTAAATCCTCATCCCAAAATTGAATTCAAACACTAATCCATTAATGATCTTATTCCTTAATTTTTTTTTTCCACAAAATACTCAAATAATGAGATACTTATGAAATCTTCAAATGCAACATTCATAATATAAATTTTAAAATTCATATCTTGCAATCAAATAAATATAATAATAATCTCCTTAATTTCCTCAAATTTTAATGATAATTCATTTATATCATAATCTTCCTAAAATTAATAAATCATCAATTCTGCCATGTTAAATTCTTAATTCTTTATTTAAATTAATGTTTATCCTCGAAATTTAAGTATCTTGTCTCTCTCTGTCAATTCATACCTCTTCATTAACTCTACTACGGTCAAAACCCCAATAATCACAGTCTAAGAAAATTCTACCTACAGTCATTCAATATGCAATATAAGGAAAACATGTACGGTTATGGTCACTTGGTCTTGGTGTTGCAGTCTCTGTCAGGGTGTACTACTAACTACATTCTAACAAGAAAATCATGAATACAAGCTACGGTACTAAGGAATCAATTAATCAATCAAATAGAAAGGACAGGAGGAAAGAAAAGAACAAAATCTGCTAACACGTCACTTGTAGTATCGGTCTCCTCGACCATCATCGCAAATGCTCCGCCCTGCTGGGGTGGCTCCCTCCGCGGGTGCTGATCAATCTGCAGTTCCACAGGTGGCCTAACTGGATCTCTATAATTTGGAGCTGCGTGCTGAGCTAGAGGACAATCCCTCATTCGGTGTCCTGCGTCACCACAGCGCAAACAAAGTCCTAGCCTCAATCTATAGCTCTCCCAAAGGTGACTTGGCTTTTTACAGAAATGACAAGTTTGTTGATTCTGCTGAACACGAACTGGTGCCTGGTACTGCTGTTGATACTGAAACATCCTCGGCTATTGCTGAATATGGGAACGCTTGGCCGGTCCTGCGCTACCATTCGTATCTCCAGAAATATTGTGACTCCTCTTAGGTCTGAGACCCAGGTCCTCTTCTGCAATCTGGGCATCCATCAAGATATCCTCAAAGGTAGCAGTACGACGACCATAAGTATGCGACCTAATCTCTCTCGTCAGCCCCTTTCTAAACTTCCGGGCTCGATCTCTTGGGTCTCGAATCATAGACGATGCAAAATGGCACAATCGACAGAATTCTACAGCGTACTCGTCGACCGACATGTTTCCTTGGACTAAGTTATGAAACTGACTTTCCAAGGTTCCCAAGGCCACGTCGAGAAATAACTTCTCCTTGAAAAGCTCCTTGAAGGTCTCCCAAGTAAGTCCTTCGTCAGTGAGTCTCGGCTCCGTACGATACCACGTGAGTGCGATATCGAACATCTGACTGCCAGCGGCCTCTATCTGTAAGCTCTCCAGAATCTGGGCCAAACGCAGGCTCCTCTTTATATCCTCTAACCAGTCATCTACGTAGAGTATCATCAAGGAAGGACACTCGAGGCATCATCCTCTTGAAGCTCTCCGGAATTCGGTACCTTTGAACTCTCGAGGCATCATCCTCTTGAAGTCCACTATAGTGCCTGATCTTTGTTGTTACTGCTGGCAAAGAAACTGCCGGGCAACTCTCTCAACTGCCTTTAGAGCCACCTGATGAGCGTTCTCCATGCTCTCTCTCATCAGCTCGGTTTGTGCCTGGTGCGCTTCTGCTTGCACCCTCTGAGCCACAGCTTGAACTCGCTGAGCGTCTACCATGCCCTGGATCAAGGTAAACACCTGTGCCCCGTCAATGGGCACACCTCTGGAAAATAGAGTCGATGGAGGAGGAAGGTTGTCCGTCACAGCTGCGGCAATCCTCGGAACAGGTGGGGGAGGAGGACCCCCAAAAAGTGCAGATACTCCCATATGCACCGGAGATGTAGGAGGAACTACGAATGTCTGTCCACCAGGTGGAGAGGTGACAGACCCCTCTAAAGGTGATGCTCCCACTCTCAAAGATCTTGTCTTCAGCGACATCCTAAAGACAGACCCAAAAAATCAATTAAGGCAATAAATGCGATATCATCAAGGAAGGACAATAAAGTTTTAAAGAAGCAATATTCAGAAGGAAATAAGGATAACAAGATAAATGGATTAGAGATATTCCTAGTTATGATTGAGTATTCGCTCTCATCCTAGCATCATATGACCTATATCCTATCGCAGACACGCAGTAGTGTAACTAAGATGTCACACTACCACGATATCGCACAACTTGCGAAGTCTGACATGCATGGACCACCACTAAAACTGTGTCATGACCCGCACCCAGAATTTGGGCACGAGTACGTGGGTACGTCTAGCCTATGTCGCAGCATCGGCGGTAGAACGTTGTCTATGTCAAGCACTATCTAAACAATCTCGCACGAGTATCCAACTCCATAAGGAGACACGGATAACACAATATAATATGAACAACATACTCAATCACATAACTACAGCACGATAAGATATCGAAAAAATAAAATAAAATGCAACACAAGTCTAAATAGAAATAATCTAACTCAACAATAAATCCAAGTCTCAACAAGTATGCCGGAGACAAATCCGGTACCAAAATATACTAAAAGAAACTGACTAAGATAACTAGTGATTCCGGCTTGACCTCCCGGAATCACAAGTGAACTACCAAGTCCAAGTCTGCAGCTACTCTCCATGTGGTCCATAAAATGTCGGACAACGGTCCTCTAAGGCATAGTCTGAAAAAATATTTCCAATCAGGAAGGAGCAAAGTACATTTCTAATAGCAGTTCTATATCAATAATATAAACTATGTAGCAGTAAATAGATAGAAATATACAAGATGCATGTACATGTACGAGAGATATACAATAAAGGAAATACTAGAAATAATACGGGAAAAAAACAATATGTCAATGAGCAAGAATACTATGACTAAGTGTGTGAGTACTAGCTTTAACATGTGATCGACTTGGGAACTTGTACAGGAATAATGGCCTGGCTAGTCATACGTGCGGTGTATGACCAACACTAACATATGAACAAGACTTGTACATGAAGGGTATGATCACATATCTACACTAAAATACTCTCCACCCCGACTGGTATAGTAGATTCAACCATGGTACGCTATGGCACGGGATTCCCAAGGAAGGTAGCAAGTCTCCCCAAAAATCAGTGTCTGTATATGCATAAGATAAAAATAAAACAAGACTTGTACAAGATACACCATGAACAAGGAATAACATATCATGACGAGATCCAGATATACCAATTCGTGTAACCATCGTGTCAAAAATATGGATATTTACACTAGATATAATGAACATAGGGGATATCAAAAATAAGAAACTATCAGAGAATGTACTCGCCTTGGGTCCTTAGCTGGTAATACCAATATCCTGTTTCAGAGTATCGTCTGGATGATCCAATAGTCCTATAGACATATCATAAAATATAATATTGCATCAGACGTTACACTAACACAATCACAAATACATTAAACTCGGGGATACACTAGGTATGATACTGGTCAACTAGGGTCAAGTGCGCGTCTAGTTGTGCGGGTGTCGTGTCTGTAATTGCTGTGAATTTAGACAGTCGGTGATACGGGTCTCGCCAATACGTGAGTGTACATATGGCAGCCTTCTAATAATTAACAGGGTTACAGGTCAATGTAAATACGGGGTATTCGTAAATACACTTGGGTTGCCTAAAACATTCATCAATTAGCATATATTATTAATTAAATATAATACATATATATGTGTATACCAATAATTACATACAAAAATATGTATAAGTGTATATACACAAAATAGAATTTTATACTATATATATATGTATGTGTAAAAATATACATAACACATTTTTATATATATACAATAACCCATATTTATACGTATCAAAGGAATACATATACTGAATATATATATATATATATATATATATATATATATATATATATATATATATATACCAAGTAAAAATATACGTATACTACATTTATATATATATATATATATATATATATATATATATATATATATATATATATATATATATATATATATATAACAACCCATATTTGTACGTATTAAAGGAATACGTATACTGAATATATATATATATATATATATATATATATATATATATATATATATATATATATATATATATACCAAGTAAAAATATACGTATACTACATTTATATATATACACACCAATTTAATACTTATACCATATACGTATATGGTGATATATATGTTGAATACATATATATATTAATAGAGAAATACAATATATATATATGTATATGCGTATACATATACGAATCCTACACATTCAATGTATATACTACATACATACATGCATACATACATACAGACATACATGCATACATACATACAGACGTACACGCGTACGTGTACGCGAGGGGGAGAAACCGTACCTGTGCGCGTGCACGACGACGGCGAAGACGACGATGACGATGACGAAGACAAAGACGAGGATGACGAGGTGGTGGTGGTTCTGATGATGATGGTGGCCGGAGTAGGGATGGCCGGAGCTAGCTCGTGAAGGGTGGCCGGCTCGGCGTGGAGGGGCCTGGCCGGAGTTGGAAGATGCCGCAGGGTCGGGGAGCTTCAGGCGGGGTGGTTCAGTGAAGGGGCTCGGGTCAGATGGATGAGGCGAAGGGAAGTAGCAGTGGAGGAGATCACGGTGGTGATGCGGGAGGGATGGGGTTCTCGTGGCCTGAAGGGAAGAAGCTGCGGTTCGTCGGGGAGTAGCTGGCCGGAGGAGGAAAGAACAGTGGAGAAGGGAAACTCGGGGTGGTGGCTCGTGAAGGGGCGACTCGACTGAGGTTGAGATGGAGCCACGAGGGAGGGAGGTCGTGTAGGGGTGGTCGAGTTCGGCTGGGGAAGATGAACGGAGTAGGGGGCGGAGCTTCGGGTTGGAAGTCAGGGAGATCTCGACTCGTGGAGAAGCGGTGAGCTCCAGCAGGTCGGCCGGAGCTGGGGGACGGGGCTTGGCCGGGTGAACAATGATAGTGGTGATATGGTTTTATTTTCCCTCTTTTCTTTTAAAAGGAGGAGAAGAATAAGAAGAAGAAAAAGAGAAGAAGAAGAGAAAAGGAAAAATTTCCTACGGTGGTGTTTGTGAGAAGGGAGGAGAGAGAGAGAGGTGGGGGCTTTCCTAGGTTTGGGGATTAGGGCATGCTTGGGAAGAGTGCATTGAGGAGACATTAAATAGAGGGTGTGATGTGGGAATGTGTGGTGATGATGCTCCCATTTTGAATGGGTGATCAGGATTTGACATGAGGAAATTACTCATGCAAAGGTGAGGGTTGGGTTGACTAGTCAAATATTAGGGCTCTCCATTTGGTTTGAACCAATGGGGTATTGACACCTAATGCAACATTTGTAAATGAGCCCCCTCAAATTTGGGTATTTGCACAGACACATGAAATGATAAAAAATTGGTGGGCGATTTGGTGTTTGGTGTTTTGTAGGGTGAGGGGGTGTTGTGTGTTTTGTATGGGCTTAATTAATGGGGCACTTGGATTAAATTGGGTTAAAATAGGATTAGTCAAAGTTGGTATCCACAATTTAATTAGAAGCAAATGCAAGTGATGTTCTAAAATTAATTAGAAATACATGGGGCTAAAATTAGGTTGGGACACAAATATCATTAGTGAAGAAGACTCAGAACAGAATATTATTCTAATTTAGGTTACACAAAAATGGTTGAGATTGTGTCTCCAATTTCGATTGGAACGCACAACGATATAAAATTAGATTTTATTTAGAAATTAAATAAATGTCCGTGACGAATATTATACGGCTAAAATGAAGCACAAGAGAGCATAATTACGAGTTACAAAAAGGTCAGAATGGAAGGCGGGCACGTCTAGGGCAAGGTTGTGAAATTTGTTGGAAGGCAAAAGATAGGGTAGCACTCCAAATATCGAAGCAACGGTAAGGCGCAACAATTAGATAAAATTTCGGTAATTAATTACAACCTCAATAATTAAATCCTAAATAATACAAATTAATTCATAACCCTATAATTCGGTCAGGTGTTAATCTAGTGGGCTTCTAGGTCAAGTCTACTAGCTCAACATTAAGAACACTGCATATAATATAATATATATATATATACACATCTCATAAAATTATTTAAATTAAATACATGAAATCATTTATAAATAACTACCACAATATTAATAATATACAAAAGTCAAAAATACCCTTATTTTTAGAATGTGGTAGTGACAGACTTACCAACTTACCATTTGACCTTCCCTGTCTAAGGCAACTAAGTTAATTTATGCACGAGCATTCATAAATAAAAACTAAGGCAATAGCATATGCAAACACGAGAGTTGCTATATCATGATCGTTCAGGTATTCAGTTGTTCTTTTGATGCGATGCGATGACTCGCACGCGGATAGCCACTAAGCGAGGATGACTTATCTATATGACATGTGTCGCTGGCATAGCCATAAAGGACCAATTTAGTCAATGACGATGATGGAATGCAACGAAAGTATATGACGCGCTATAAACCATCCCGTCCAAGTATGTGAGACTATACGTGAGTTCCATCCGGATCGGATCGGCCCTAGTGCCCCGGTGACCGTCCGTGGAACTGTACCTCATTTTCGAGTTATCCGCGACATGCAATTATTGTTCTTCCAATTTTACGAGATACACGAGTACACGAGATACTTGAATCTTGATTTCCTGCTCTGAACGAGTATTGCTCCACGAGATGTGCTACTTGATTTGCTTGACATGATTCTCGTTTAGTGAACAACTTGCCTTGATGTATTCCCCTGGTGCGGGGATTGCCTTGGTGACCTAACGGTCCTGGATACTTACAGGTTCATTCTTGCACGGAACGACTATTAGATAGTCTTCTAAGGAGAACTAGATAACTGCATGATATGCACAGTGTTACATAATTTGAGGCATAGTTTATGCGAAAAGCATCGAACGAGGCAGTATACAAGCAGGCAAGCATGCATTCGTATGAACATAATTATTCACATTAGCTCAGGCCCGAAGGTAAGTCGAGGAGTGATACCGTAAAGTGACCTACCGAGCGACATGATCTAGGGTAGCATACGGGGGTCTGAATATAAATAATGTTTCAATTCCATATTCTAACACAAGCAATACAAGTTGGGATTATTCCCTTAGCTAAGTGCGTTGTATTCTTATTAGCATGCAGGGGTGATTCACCTAGCGACTAGCATGTATCGTTCTATATTTTTAAGTGTGCTGGCTAAGCAAGGACAAGTTCACCGTAGCCACCTACCTTAGCGATGATTCACCTCGGTTTAGCGATACGTCAAGCGAACCTCTGAAAGCCTAAGCCGAACTCTTGAAGAGCCAAGTCTGGATATCCTTTGCCTCAAACGAGTATTCTCGCCTGAGCAAAGCGGGTCAGGACATTTCACTTTTGCCGTTTGAATCGGCAGTCCGCTTGAACGGAACAGGGTATTACATCCCGATCCCCAAGGGCCCCATACGGCATGAACAACCCTGCTAGGCAAGGGCTCCATGAATGACCAAGTTTATGCGTGCTGTGGCACATTATAAGAAATTTTTATTGTTTACAAGAAAAGTTTATGATTACAAGACAAGTTTATGTTTACAAGACCAGTTTTTGATTCGCAAGTTTTTGTTTATAAGTTTAATTTCTATTTTTGATAAGTAAAAAGTTATGTTGTTGTATGGTTTAATGTGCATTTAAATTTACTAGACAAGCATACCCTTGGCCATCTGGGTTGACTACAGTGCCGGTGGTAGCAATATTCTTAGCTATGCATTTTCTAGTAATTAGGGCTTGTGATAACCCTAGTTAGTTAATTATAACAAGCTGTAGGCATATTTGGCGATGAATTGGATTTTTTTTATTCGTATAGCTCACTCTTCTAGTTTTATTTTCTCCCGGCGCATGGTTAAGGTGCTAAGTTCTTCTCAGGTGAAGGTCTGCAACCCCGGTTCTTGTTTGGTTCAAGGGTTATGGTCCCGATCCAGAGTAGTTCCTATGCTCTCTTGTCGCTTGTCACCTTACTTTTATTTTGTACTTATTATCAGTTCTTTCTGTATTATTTTTAGATAAGTTATTGGTACCGTATAAGTCTCGGTCACCATTTATTTCTTATATGTCTCTTTCTGCTTATGATGTGATATTTTTGGTTTATCACCTCGAGCTCCCTTGTGGTACTTGTTGCTTGGGTTTTGACCCCACTGGCTTTGTATGGCCAGGTTACCCCCAAGAGAATCAAGATCCACCGTGCTTCTAGCAAGATGGCTCGCACTCGTAGGACTGCGGCCGAAGCTCGCGAATGGGTTTTCTTTCTTTCACCCCTCGTCTTGATTACTTTATTTTGTAGTGTTTAGCAAGGGGAAGAGTTAGCTCCTTATATTTTTGAGACTTCGGTCAACATGATGTATATATTAGACCATGACTGATATATTTTAATCATTTATTATTAAACTCTGCTAGTGTAATATTTTATATTCACTAGCTTCATGATCATATGTGACATGTATTTGGGATACCTCTTTACTTTCATATATGATATACACTTATACTTGTGTTGTTGGATTGATATTATAGGATTTGTCGACCTAAGGACAGATGTCATAGCATGATAGAGTTCACCTATTTGTCTTCTTGAAAATCTTAACACATTGCGGCTTATTTTGGTATTCTGCAAGGTGCGGGTGGCCATGTTAGTACCTGTATTTATCCAGTATTCTTGGAGCGGGACATGACAATATATGATACTAGGATGAGAGAATACTCAATCATAACTAGAAAATATTTCCATCCTATTGATTCTTGCTATCTTTATTCATTTTGAATATTGCTTTCCTGGGATATTACTGTCCTTCCTTGATGATATCGTATCTTGCGCAATATTGATTTCTTGTTTGAATCTATCTTCAAGATACCGCCGAAGACTCGATCCTAGCTCTCAGGCTCAGTATCATCGAGGTCGGTCACGTCGTTGTCTACTAGGAGGGCAGCAGCAGCTACTACTCCACCATCTTCAGCTTAGAGGGTCACTTCATCGGTTCAGGTGGGAGCATCAGCAACAACTTTCAGAGGTGCTCTACCTCCAGTACAGAGGGCAGTATCAATGGATTCTGAGGATCTTCTACCACTACCACTACCACTACCACCAGTTGATCCTGCGCAGATATTTGCACTCTTCCAGCAGATAATGGAGGTCCAGCGGGCCCAGGCGGAGGCTCAGCACTGCCAGTCAGACGTGATGAGACAAGGAATAGAGAAAACCCATCAGTTAGCGTTAGTAGACGAGGAGAGATTAGCACTTGCTCAACCGCAGATTATTATATCCCAACCCGATCCGCAGCAGCCGAGGCCGGGCACTATCGTGGATTTCAAGAGGATGTTGCGCAAGGACTTCAAGGGTATCGAGGGAATCTTGTACACGGATGATTGGATCGAGGACATTGAGAGAAACTTGCGACTGGAGTAGATTCCAGAGAGTTTACAGATAGAGGCGGCTGGTAGCCAGATGCTTGACATATCACTAACATGGTTTCCCACAGATCCAAGGATTGTGGCATCTGGATTAACTTGCGGAGCATTCAAAGCACTGTTCAAAGAGAAGTTCTTTCCGGATATGGCTCAGAGTGCATTGGAGAGCAAGTTTCAGGATCTCGTCCAGGAGAGCAAGTCAGTAGACGAGTACGCCGTGGAGTTCTGCAGATTAGGCCAATTTGTAGATGGGCATAATCCCCTAACGAGAGCCAGGAAGTTTTAAAAGGGTTTGATCAGGGAGGTCAAATCCCTCATCAGGGGTTACCGTACCGTGATATTCGAGGATATTCTGGCAGATGCCCAGCAGACAGAGGATGACTTGGAGCTCAGATCCAAGAGGATAAGGGACATATCAGGAAGAGCTAGCAGCAGTGCGTGTCCAGCTAAGCGACCCCATTTTCAGCAGCCAAGAGTATATCAGCATCATCATTTTTTTGTGCCAGTTAGGGCACCAGCTCAGCATACACATCAGTTTCAGAGACCAGTTCATCAGGCACCACAACGACCTCAGGGTCAGATACAACAGACACCCTTCTGCAACTATTGTAAGGAGCTTGGTCATGTTTGGGAGGACTGTAAGAGAAGGCTCAAGGTGTGCCTGTATTATGGATCTTCAGAGCACCGCGTGAGGGATTGCCCCACCAACCCTTATGGTTCATACCGTAGTGCAGATCCGGATCAGAGATGTAGAGTTAGGCTACCTGTGGCACCGCAGACTGCTCAGTACCCGTAGTTGGAGCCACCCTGGCAAGGCAGGATATTTGTGATGACGGTCGAGGAGGTCAATGCTACAGGTGATGGGTTAGCAAGTTCTGTTCTTTCTTTCTGTTCGTTTCCATCTATTTTATTTGATTGCTTCCTTAGTACCTTGTAGTTGCTTGTGATATAATTAGTATAGTTAGTAGTGTAATCATGATTGAGACTGTAATACCATAACAGACGAGACCAACCCCATATATGTTGACAATCATCAGTGATATCTTAAATTGCATGCTTATATGACTTTAGATTGGACTGGGGGTTTGACCTAGAGGGGGTATGATCATCTTTAAATTTTAAGGACAAAATTTTTCTAAGGAGGGTAGGATTGTCACCCACACATTTCTAGATGAGGATATTTTTATTATTTTGCATTTTATTTTATTTTTTAGTGATTAATATTTATTTACGGTGCTACTAATAGTTATTATGCTTTGTGCTATTTATTTTATAGTTAGTGGGCTATCCCAATAAATTGGACTTGACACTAGTGGACCCAAATTAGATTATGCATGACAACATTGATCCCAACATGGACTAGGCCATTAGACTCACTCATTTTCATTAATTAGGAGATAGAATTACCCTCCAATAGTATTAGAAGCTTTCCTAATTAACCCTTACAGTAAGTACCCATCATAAGTAATTAGTGGAGGGTGTTTTGGACCTTATATGTTGCTTGGGAGAGGGGAGGAGGGGGCAGCTAGGTTTATATGGCTCTTTATCTCTCTCTCTCCACTTTATTAATTCACTCATTCTAGATCCCCAATTTGGTTCATCCCCAATTCACTTCACCCCTCTATCAAATGTTTTCTAAGTCACTCTCATTCCCTCTCATTCCCATTAATTAAAGATCATTGGAGATTAGAGTTGCAAGGAGCACTTGGAGAAGAAGCATTGGTGGAGAGCTTATGTCATAATTGTGTCCATTAAGCTTTTTATTGAGAATTCATCTTCCAATAGGTAAATTCTAGATACAACCCTTAAATTAGACTATAATTCATGCATTTAACTATTAAAAATTATTCCTTGGCTTAGGGCTACCTATAGGATCAAGAATTAGGTCCATATGACTAGTATTGTGAAAGTGACATGGTAATTTGTGTCCAATTAGAAGGAATTACGAGATTGACACATGAAGTATGTGTCGTATGACCGATTATATCTAATTAGACTTAGATTGAGTGTATGAGGCCATCTATGTGTCCAAAAATGGATACAAAAGTCCGTATCATGATATCCCATGATATGGTGGTAAGATTTGGGTATCAATAGGCCAATCTTTATGTATGGCATTAGAATAACTATCTCAAATAGTATTTATGTTATAATTACTATATTAATGGTGTTCTATATTATTTTAAGGGTGTATCATGGTAATTTGAGAGAGTGAACTTTGGTATCATGGGTTTCAATGTGATACTTATGAGTATCATAGGCATCCCTACAAGGTGTTTGATAAATTATCACATGCTAGTGTGTGGTGATAGTGTATTCTTGTGGTGAGCATGTTAGAGTGTTGTTTTGGTATTGGAGAGGTGGGTGTGTTTGCATAGTAAGAGCTCTTAAGCCCTTACTGTATTCAACTGGGAGTTTAGTACACTGTGTGTAGGGGAGGGTATTGTAGCATCTGGAGAGTTGGTGCAACTGTGCACATGTCCTCATGAGTGTGTTATTGAGGTAGAGGGGAGGTTATAGGTCTGCAATGCATACTGGTAGGGAATTCAAGCAGACAGTGCATCTATATATACTGAACAAGTGCCATGTTATAGGACTGTGATACAGCATGTTGCATGGTCTGTGGCAGAAGTCATATGATGGGTTGATGTTGGTGTAGGGGGTGCTTGAGTCTTGGGGTGGCAGGCCAATTTAAGAGCAAATATCAGTTGCTTTGAGAAATACAACAGCAGTAGGGGCATTTGCTAGTAGCATCAGTAAAATGGTAGTCAGTTTAGTGTAATATTGTAGGTGTTTAAGGGTATCAGTTGTTTTGGTGACTTTTGGGGCATGTATTAGTGGTTACAGTAGTAGGTAACTGCAAGTAGGATGCACCTATTTAGATTGGAGGTTGTATATGTAGAAGTATGCAGTGTAGGAGTGGGGACTTGATAGGATAAGAAGCAATAACATTCTGTGGTGTGAGCTCAGGCCCTCGAGTGAGGCAGCGCATACTTGTGCACTGTATATGAGTGTCTGTAGTGGCAAACACTGGGTATGAGGGTCAGTGCTAGTTCTAGTGGATGAGTGTAGTGGTTTGAAATACATAGTAGGATGGAAGAGGGGTTGTTAGCAGCAGAAGTTGCCTTGATGTGTGGGTGATGGAATGTCAGTACAGGTCAAGGGAGACTAGGTTCAGGTATTAAGGAGAACTACCAGTGAACAAGAGTAAGTGTATTGCCAGTATTGGTTCAAGGGTTTGGGTGAAAGATTAGTTAAGTTTTGATGTTGAGTAGGAAATTAGAATAGGTTATAGGCATTGGTTGTAAACACTAGATACTAGACTTGAGTATGGCTTGATATCCATGTATTAATGAGATACATGGAATATGAGATAAAGGGTTCCTGTATCAAGGCATGATATCAGGTGGTACTTATAGATACTATGAGGATGACTGATACTTGATAGTATCAGTAGGGAGAGTGCATAGTTATAGTAAGTTCATGGGAGATTGTTTGTATATATGTATGTGAGACTATTAGTATTAGATTAGTGGGGTGCCAATAGCTAATGTAAGGTAATAAGTATACTCAGAGATTAAGGTACTAAGTATTGCTCTATACCTTGAGTTATATAGATAAGGTAATAGCTTGATATTAATATATTGAAAGTTTATATATAAGTTACTTATGTTATTAACTAGTGTATATAGAATATATAGACACCAAGTGCTATGACCTAGTATTACCAAGTATTTACTAGTATAGGCTTATAATCAACCTAGAAGCTAGGAATGGACCTAGAATCAAGGTATTAGCCTAGATTGTCCTAGTTTGGCCTAATTTGACTAGTATGACTTAGAAATGGCCAATAAATCATACCTTAGTGCATTTTATCATATTTATCACATTATTACACCAATTGACATGATATTCATTTATATAGGGTAGTGTGACATCAGCGCTGACACCGAGTCATTCCTTTTTCTCAGGACCTGAGGCGAGTACATTCTCTGATAGTTTCTATTATTTGATAATTATTTTAATACAAGTATTTAGAAATGTTTTACTTGATTCTGACACAGTGGTTATACGTACTGATACTAAATGGATTCTGTGAGGAGATGTCATCCCATTATCGTGTACTCCGGATACTTCTTCCATATGTACTTTATCGTGTGGATCGCGTATTCCTTGTGCTCGTGTTCATTCATGTACATTCGTATTCTTTATGTACTCATATTTTATTCGTGTTTGTGACGTATCATGATCGGATCCATGAGTATTGGTTGGGGGCGGGAGAAATGTTAGAAGGATATGTGTTCAAACCCTTAAATATTGTATCATGTAGAAAACATCCAGCATACACCTCACGTGTGATTGTGTTACTCCATAGACAACAACCAATCTTAAATGATTGTGTTATTGATCATGTTACTTATAGACAATAGCCAATCACATTGATCATATAATTGTATTATAGCCTTGATAGTAAATCTTGATAACCCAAGCCGATCACATATCTAACCGGTATTTCAAAGACTTAGTGTATTTACAATTCTTCTCTATATTCTAGTTTATTGCCTTTATTCCATTTCATCATGATTAGTTTATACCATATTGCTCTTGTTTATCTGTTTCTTCTACCATAGTATGATATTGTTTTATTGTTTCACGTCTTGTATTATATTCTCTATTCTTGTTTATAGTCATTATCAACTAATTGGAACTACTATTGGGTTGTACTTCACTCAAATCCTGACTGGATATATTTTTCAGATTACTGGTTAGAGCAGATATATCCCACCTACTATGGGCCACAAGATGGCGAGGCCATTGAGATTGTACCGTAGAGCCTCTTGTTATAGTACCACCAGTTGGAGAGTTTTGGGTTATTCTTTATGATGTTGTATTTGATCTTAACTAGAATTTATGACATGCACTATATTTGAGATATTTGAGTTGAGATTAAACTATTAGACTTGGACTTGTGATGAATGGCCAATTTGTATTTCTTTTCTTCTATTTCATATCGTGCCATATCTTCCTATAGTTTTATAATATGATTGACTATTGATTATCATATATTATTGCCTCCATTTGGAGTTGAGATGGCATGCAGGTACATTATATATATATTGTGTGAGATGGTTATATAGTATTGTTGACCTAGACAGTGTTCTATCGCCGATGTTGCGGAGTAGGATGGACGTACCCACGTACTCGTGCCCCTATACTGGGAGTGTGTCGTAACAGTCTCACTCACTAACAACTTTCCTTATATCTATTATACACCCAAGCACACTTTGATAATGCCTTATACCCTACTTGTTGCTACTTGTCGCGCCCCAGTCCCAAAATATACGGGACCGGCCACGTGGCAATAGCCAGCTGTCACGTCTCCGAGGATATCCCAATTTAATGGATCCTAACGAAGAGTGCTACACTGTCCTAATACTAACATGTCCCATATAAGTCAACAACAGGTAATCTAATCTCATCCACAGATAAACAACAAGAATGTACTAATAATAACTGCTGGAAGATAAACGCCAGTCTCAGAATATCATAGTACAACCAAGAATGTCACGTGGGAACAAACCCACTGCTATGACAAAATGAATACTGAAATGATAGATAAAAGATAATGACTAGGGTATCGGCTGACTAGATAATGATGCACCCAATCCTAGGCAGAAAGCCTACCAACTGATCACGGGAACTCTGACGGTAGCACCTCTAACTCCTCAGCTGTAGCGAACCTCGTCTCCTGTCCTGGGCCGTACACTGTGGGGTAATATGCCTCGTCCAAATGTGGAAAGGTACCAGGTCCTCAGAGGAACGTAACAAGATACATAGAAGCATGCCATATATAAATACTGAATAAAATAAATACAATAAGGGTGTGCTAACCATCTAAGTGAATGCAATGTAAGGACAATATTGGTACGTATGAGTAGGTGTAGGTATAACGTCCATACCGCTCCGAAGAACGTGGAAGCTGCATAGTATATATATAACGTCCATAGCGCTCTGAAGAATGTGGAATCTGCATAAAGGGCGTTATTGGATCCGTCGTTCCTCTGGATACTACGGATTCCAATGGGTGTATCCCATACGCCTACTAGTTGTCCTTTCCGCCCAATGTAGATACACAAATCGAATACTCGATGTGCATACCACGTATCAATATGCCAGTCTCTATGAATAAAAATAACCAAGAGTTACGCACTAACCGTGATGTAAGTCACACGCACCGATAGCTAGTCGAGTACGCGAACCCGCATCCCAATATGAATATGTCTCAGTGAGCATGTAAGAGTGTCAGGTCTCAGAAGATAACAGGGTATCCTCCAACGTGGTGAGTCTGCTAAGGGCTAGGTCAAGTATACTAATCATCGACGTATCCGTCGACTGCACCCGAGTAAATCTCGGATGCGCACAGTCATATAAAATAAAACAACAAGAATCATACAAAATATGCATAATTTAATTTAGATAGTGAGTATGGCAAGGTATCTTGCCTGAGTCCTCAAGCTGTGAATGCCAAAAGCCTGCTCCTGTAGCATCTTCTGGCTGATCCAAAGACCCTAGACATACTATATAATATAAAAAATACAGACATCAGACACTAAACATTAAATACACACAACTACAATGCTATACTTGAATACTGTCGCAAGTTCACGGCTACTCGAATACAGCATCACGTGTGCACGTAGCTAGGGTGTACACGTATTCTGTCCTCGGTTATCATGTGCCTTGAGACAATAATTTATCGAGTTACGGGTTGACAACGATTTCTGTTCTGTGCGAACATGTGTCCTTGGTTTCTATGTTCATTATACTTGGTTTATGTCCATATGTCCAGATGAAATACTGGTCCTCGATGACAGGTCTCGTGATTAAGGTAATTGCTGGTTACTGAACAAATTCTAAGTTTTGTTAATCATTCTGCCATTTTATATAGTTTAGGATTAATAAATTTGTGTCCAAGACTAAAATCTCTCGACACGACGATACATCGATCATATAAGAACACGATACTAGGGGGAAGGGTATAGGGTGAATACCTAGCAGGCTGGACGAGGGTCGCCTCGCTGGCTGGTTGTCCTCCGTTGAGTAGTGTAGCTCCGGCTGTGTCCGGCGAGCAAGGCAGCGGCGGTAGCGGCTGGAACAACAACTGCGGTAGCCGCAACAGCAGCAGCTCTGGGCAGCGGCGAGTGTAGGGCCAAGGCGGCGCGGGGTTGACTGTCGACCACGGGAAAGGTGGCGCTCCACCTGACAGGGGTGATCGAGGATGTCGGAGGGGGTCACCGGGAACCGGGGCAGTCGGGTTTTGAACGGGGGGAGGGGTGTCGGGTTTTAATGCGGGATCAGTGATGGCGGTTGCAGGCGTTTAGGGTGGTGGTCCGGTGACCTGAGGGCAATGCTGCGGTGTCAGGCGACGTTCGAGCAGTGGTAGTGGCGGCTTTAGGTGGTGGTAGGGTGGTTGTGAAGCCGGAGGGGGTGAGGGCTCAATTTGGATGTGGGGGAGATCAGCTAGGGTTTAAAGGGAGGGTGATGAATAATGAGTTAGGATTTAATATAAGGAGCATGTATATTTATAAGGGGAATTGATGGGCTGGCCTAGGGACTTGGCCTGACCGACTTTGTTGGGGTGGGGCTCGTCCAGAGGAAGAGTGTATGTGGGCTTGGTTAAGTTCTGTTTAGGGTGAAATTGGCCTCCAACAATTAATTAGATCAATAATTAAATGCGCAAGGCAAAAATTAACGAACATTGAAGGTTACACCATGGTCAGAGGGGTACATATAATTGTCTCACATAATTCTAATTAAATTCTAAATAAATCCTAGTCTCCGGATTTAATTCAATTAAACCCTAAATTGGTTGAGGGGGTTTACAATCTACCCTCCTTAGAGTATTTCATTCTCGAAATTAAAACATACGCATGGCAAGAATTACTGACTGAATTTAAAATGCTAAAATGTACCTAGTCCTTCGAAGAGATGACGGTAGCGTTGTCGAATATCCTCCTCGCGTTCCAGGTCAACTCGCCTGGTGCATGATGTCTCTACGTGACGCGAACTAGGGGAATATTCTGACCTCGCAGTACCTTCTCGCTCCTATCCAGGATCTTAACAGGCTCCTTTTGGTAGGATAAACTCGGGCCGACTGTGATCTCGGAATGGTCAAGTACATGACTCAGATCCGGTATGTACCTCCTCAGCTGAGATACATGAAAGACGTCATGGACTCCTTCCAAAGTCTGCGGCAAGGCTAGTCTTTAAGCAACCTCTCCGACGCATTCTAACACATCGAATGGTCCGATGTACCTCGGACTCAGCTTTTCTCTGCCTCCGAATCTAATAGTCCCTCGAGTAGGTGAGATCTTTAGAAATACGTGTTCTCCAACCTGGAACTCTAAGGGTTGTCGATGTGCATTCGCCCAATGCTTCTGCCTGTCCTGTGCTGCTCGTAGGTGTCCTTGGATTTTCTTCACCTTCTCCACTGTACGAACAACCAACTCTAGTCCAAGGATCTGTCTCTCGCCTATATCACTCCAACATACTGGGGAACGATATTTTCTTCCATACAACGCTTCATAGGGAGCCATTTGGATGCTCGCCTGATAGCTGTTGTTGTAGGAGAACTCGACCAAATGTAAATGGTCCTCCCATGATCCTCCGAAATCAAGCATACACGCTCTTAACATATCTTCCAATGTCTGAATAGTGCACTTCGACTGGCCATCTGTTTGTGGGTGATACACTGTGCTAAACTTCAGACGGGTACCGAGACTCTCTTGCATACTCCGCCAAAAGTAAGATGTAAACCTCGTATCCCTGTCAAACATGATACTAACTGGTACTCCGTGCAGTCGCACAATCTCTTTCATGTACATGTCTGCTAAGACCTCCGTCGATTGCCCAACTCTGAAGGGTAAAAAGTGTACGGACTTGGTGAGTCTATCCACGATTATCCATACTGTATTGCGTCCACTAGGACTGCTCGAAAAGCCCGTAACAAAGTCCATAGTGATATGCTCCCATTTCCACTCCGGTATGGGGAGCGGTTGAAGCAATCCTGCAGATCTCTGATGCTCAGCCTTGACTTGCTGACACACCAGGCACTTGGCCACAAAGCGTGCTATCTCTCTCTTTATTTTATGCCACCAGTAGTACTGTCTCAAGTCTCTGTACATCTTCTGCCTCCTGGATGAATAGAGTAGGTTGAACTATGTGCTTCTGTCATCAATTCTTGCCGAAGCTCTCCATTTGGAACATAGAGGCGATCTCCACATCTTAAAGTTCCGTCTTCATATATACGTAGTCCTGTCTGTATACCAGCCTCTGTCCTCTGCCTAAGTCTCTGGAATCTGGTGTCTATCAGTAAAGCAGCCTTAATCCTCTCCACTAATGTCGATTGTAATTGAAAACTCGACAACTGTCCATCTACTCCGAGCATAACGACTTCTATACTCATCTGCTCTAGATCTCTCAGCAGATGTTGTTGGGTAGTCAAGAAAAATGCCATAGGTCTTCTGCTCAACGTGTCAGCTACTACGTTGGCCTTTCCCGGATGGTACTGTAGCTCAATCTCGAAGTCTGTCATCACGTCGAGCCAATGTCTCTGTCTCTGGTTCAGGTCCTTCTGAGTGTAGATGTATTTTAGGCTCTTATGATCAGTGAATATCTCTACTCTTTCTCCATATAAGTAGTGTCTCCAAAGCTTCAAGGCAAAAATTACTACGGTAAGCTCCAAGTCATGGGTTGGATAGTTCTTCTCATGGGTTCTCAGCTGTCTAGAAGCATAGGCTACAACCTTCCCATGCTGCATCAAGACGCATCCTAGTCCTTTCCCGGATGTATCGCTATAGATCACGAATCCTCCGGGTCCAGACGGTATGGTTAAGATAGGTGCTGTAGTCAAAAGCTTCTTCAGCTCATTGAATGCTTTCTGACACTCCTCTGTCCAAGTAAACTCCTGCTCCTTACGGGTCAGGCGGGTCATCGACTCTGCAATCTTCGCGAATTTCTCCACGAACCTCTGGTAATATCCGGCAAATCCTAGGAAACTTCTCACCTCCGAGACATTGGTAGAGGTTGGCCATGTCTCTACTGATGATATCTTTGCCAGATCTACTGAAATTCCATCTCCTGAGATGACGTATCTAAGAAAAGCGATACGATCTAAGAGAAACTCGCACTTGCTCAGCTTGGCATAAAGCCTCTCCCTCCTTAGCTTCTCTAACACTAGTCTTAGATGCTCTTCGTGCTCCTCGTGGCTCTTCGAATACACCAAAATATCGTTGATAAAGACTACCACAAACCGGTCTAAGTATTGGTGGAATACTCTGTTCATCGAGTTCATAAATACAGCAGGCGCATTCGTTAGTCCAAAGTCATCACTAAGAACTCGTAGTGACCATAACGAGTCCTGAATATTGTCTTTTGAATGTCTTCTTTTTGCACCTTTACTTGATGATAACCTGACCTCAAGTCAATCTTTGTGAACACCACTGCTCCTGTTAGCTGGTCGAACAAATCATCAATCCGCGGCAGGGGGTACTTGTTCTTGATGGTCAAAGCGTTAAGGGCTCTGTAATCAATGTACATACGTACTGTTCCATCCTTCTTAGGCACAAACAACACTGGTGCTCCCCAGGGTGATGCACTAGGACGGATAAACCCCTTGCTCTGCAACTCCTCCAGTTGTAGCTTCAGCTCATCTAACTCCTTCTTTTCTAATTGGTATACATTAGAAGATACCGGTGCTGCTCCGGGTACTAACTCAATGGTGAACTCTACGTCTCTATCTGGCGGTAAGCCTGGCAATTCTTC
Source organism: Iris macrosiphon (assembly GCA_036927795.1). NCBI lineage: Eukaryota > Viridiplantae > Streptophyta > Magnoliopsida > Asparagales > Iridaceae > Iris > Iris macrosiphon. Next base: position 215,249,288 of record JAYESA010000005.1, read on the forward strand.
AGGAAAACCATCCTCAAATTCTGCAACTATTGGTGGGGGTACCATCTCCATAGCCATGTAAGCTCCATCTATCTGTCCTACTCCTTGTTCGACGTTCCCTCGTATATACTCGAACTCCGGTTGATCTGGCAGTCTAAAAGTGACGCTACCCTTCCGGCAGTTTAGTACAGCATTATACTGGTTTAACCAGTCCATGCCTAGCACCACATCAAAATATGGTATGGGTAATACCAAGAATCGCGCTCTCATCTCTCTACCACATACGACTACCGAACACGTTCTGATAGTGCTGGTAACCGGCACGATACCTCCTCCGGTAAGAATCTTCCAACTCTTAGGTAAGAGGGAAGTAGCTACTCTATGCATTGCTACAAATCAACTAGATATAAATGATAATGTAGCTCCAGAATCAAACAATGCAGTTGCAGGTAATGATGCAACTAAAATGGTACCTGTGATAGCTTCCCCTTCTGTTTCCTCTTCAGTAGCTGCTAATGCAAAGGCCTGTCCCTGCCTCTATCCTCCGGTCTGCTGTCGGGCTCGATCAAACTGGGCCCGCTATAGGGCCAACGGTGGTCCCCTCTGGAATCCTCCTGGTGTTGGTGGACGCTGGCCTCCTGGTGGGGGTAGCATCCTCGGAACTGGTGCTGCTGGCCTCTGTCCGGTCTGCGGTGCTATGTCTCTGTGCTGCGGGCAGTCTCGGGCGTAGTGTTGTCCTGATCAACAAATCATGCATGTTCCCAGTCTCTTTCGGCAGTCATTCTGAAAGTGTCCTACCTTACCACAGTAGTGGCAATTCGGAAGCTCCTTCTTCTGGTACGGTGCTACCCTCTGCTGTGTCTGCATTCCGAGACGACGGATCGGTCCTCCTGCTCTGGGCTGGGCTCTGGCTGGTGGGGTCGCGCTGGAACGTCTAGCTCCTCTGACAATGGCCTCCTGAATCCTTGCCTCTGCAAGAACCTCCTCATAAGAGATCCTCGCCTATGTAGTGGTATACCTCTGTAGCTCGAAAGTAAGACCGTGATGGAATCTCTGAGCCTTCTCTAGGTCATTGGGTATCAAAACGGCACCAAATCTGCTGAGATGGCTAAACTCCGTGTCACAGGCGTCAACAGTCATATTTCCTTGTTCTAGATATAGGAATTGGGAGTACAAGACATTTCTAACTATAGCTGGAAAATACTTCGCATTGAAGTATTCTAGGAACAGCTCCCAAGTCTGGTTCTTGCCTACACTGCGCTCAATATAATCCCACTAGTGACAGGCGTTGCCTTTTAGTTGGGCCCTCACTACGGTCATCCAAAGGTCTGGATGCAGTTGTGAAGCCTCTAGTAGCATCTTCGTGTTGGCAACCCAATCGGAGATCTATTCTGCAGTCTTATTGCCCGAGAAAGTATTCGGTCCCATCTGTCGGAACCATCTTACAGTGCCACCTGTCTGGGCTGGTGTAGGTGTTGGCACTGGTGTTATGACAGGTGTCCTCTCTATTACTGCCATCATACTCTGTCTCAAAGTCTCTGTCTGATGCCACTGTACTTGCATCATAGTCTGGAAGAACTGAAGCATCTATGGCTGTCCATCTAGTTGTGTCATCTGGGGTGGATAAGGTGGAGGTGGTGGTAATGGGACCTCTGGCTGTGCGGTAGGTGTCTCCTCAGATGTTGGCCTCTCGATCTGTGGCATCGGTGTGGCTCCTGAAGTCTGTCCCTCAAAAGGCTGCATAGGAATCATCTGGGAAGTCTGTCCCTCGGGCTGCGGTGTAGGATCGCCCTGTGAAGCCTCGTGCCAATGTATCAGCGGGGTCTGTAATGGGGGTTGCCCTTGGGGTACCTCCTCTCTTTGGGTGGTGTTGTCTAGCACCGTGGTACTGGGTGCTCCTCGTCCACTGCATAAATTCAACTTGCTGCAAGAGATAGGACTTCATTAAAAAGAGTACGAAATCAAGCAAACATGATGCAGATATTTAGAAGCAATACGAAGAAAGTTCATAGATGAAATCAAAGTGGATGAGACCTAAATTTTTTTGTCCTATTGCAGGCTTGCTGGGCATGTTACCATACCACAAGCAAAATGTGGACCTGCATGGGCCACCACTAAAACCATGTCACGCCCCAGTCCCAAAATATAAAGGGACCGGCCACGTGGCAATAGCCAGCTGTCATGTCTCCGAGGATATCCTAATTTAATGGATCCTAACGAAGAGTGCCACGCTGTCCTAATACTAACATGTCCCATATAAGTCAACAACAGGTAATCTAATCTCATCCACAGATAAATAACAAGAATGTACTAATAATAACTGCTGGAAGATAAACGCCAGTCTCAGAATATCATAGTACAACCAAGAATGTCAGGTAGGGACAAACCCACTGCTATGACGAAATAAATACTGAAATAATAGATAAAAGATAATGACTAGGGCATCGGATGACTAGATAATGATGCACCCAATCCTAGGCAGAAAGCCTACCAACTGATCACGGGAACTCGGACGGTAGCACCTCTAATTCCTCAGCTGTAGCAAATCTCGTCTCCTGTCCTGGGCCGTACACTGTGGGGTAATATGCCTCGTCCAAATCTGGAAAGGTACCAGGTCCTCAAAGGGACGTAACAAGATACATAGAAGAATGCCATATATAAATACTGAATAAAATAAATACAATAAGGGTGTGCTAACCATCTAAGTGAATGCAATGTGATAACAACATTGGTATGTATGAGTAGGTGTAGGTATAACATCCATACCGCTCCGAAGAACGTGGAAGCTGCATAATATATATATAACGTCCATAGCACTCCGAAGAACGTGGAATCTGCATAAAATATAACGTCCATAGCGCTCTGAAGAACGTGGAATCTGCATAAAAGGAGTTATTGGATCCGTGGTTCCTCTGGATACTACGGATTCCTATGGGTGTATCCCATACGCCTACTAGTTGTCCTCCCCGCCCAATGTAGATACACAAATCGAATACTCGACGTGCATACCACGTATCTATATGCCAGTCTCTATGAAAAAAATAATCCTGAGTTACGCACTAACCGTGATGTAAGTCACACGCACCGATAGCTAGTCGAGTACGCGAACCCGTATCCCAATATGAATATGTATCAGTGAACGTGTAAGAGTGTCAGGTCTCAGAAGATAACAAGGTATCCTCCAACGGGGTGAGTCTGCTAAGGGCTAGGTCAAGTATACTAATCATCGACGTATCCGTCGACTGCACCCGAGTAAATCTCGGACGCACACAGTCATATGAAATAAAACAACAAGAATCATACAACATATGCATAATTTAATTTAGACAGTGAGTATGGCAAGGTATCTTGCCTGAGTCCTCAAGCTGTGAATGCCAAAAGCCTGCTCCTGTAGCATCTCCTGGCTGATCCAAAGATCCTAGACATACAATATAATATAGCAAATACAGACATCAGACACTAAATATTAAATACACACGACTATAACGCTATACTTGAATACTGTCGCAAGTTCACGGCTACTCGAATACAGCGTCACGTGTGCACGTAGCTAGGGTGTACACGTGTTCTGTCCTCGGTTATCATGTGCCTTGAGACATTAATTTATCGAGTTACGGGTTGACAACGATTTTTGTTCTGTGCGAACATGTGTCCTTGATTTCTATGTTCATTATACTTGGTTTATGTCCATATATCCAGATGAAATACCGATCCTTGATGACAGGTCTCGTGATTAAGGTAATTGCTGGTTACTGAACAAATTCTAAGTTTTGTTAATCATCCTGCCATTTTATATAGTTTAGGGTTAATAAATTTGTGTCCAAGACTTAAATCTCTCGACACGATGATACGGCGATCATATAAGAACACGATACTAGGGGGAAGGGTATATGGTGAATACCTAGCAGGCTGGACGAGGGTCATCTCGCTGGCTGGTCGTCCTCCATCGAGTAGTGGAGCTCCGGATGTGTCCGGCGAGCAAGGCAGCGGCGGTAGCGGCTGGAACAATAACTGCGGTAGCCGCAGCAGCAGCTCTGGACAGCGGCGAGTGTAGGGCCAAGGCGGCACGGGGGTGACTGTCGACCACGGGAAAGGTGGTGCTCCGCCTGGCAGGGGTGATCGAGGGTGTCGAAGGGGGTCATCGGGAATTGGGGCAGTCGGGTTTTGAACGGGGGGGTCGGGTTTTAATGCGGGATCAGTGATGGCGGTTGCAGACGTTTAGGGTGGTAGTCCGGTGACCTGAGGGCAGTGCTGCGGTGTCAGGCGACGTTCGGGCAGTGGTAGTGGCGGCTTTAGGTGGTAGTGCGGTGGTTGTGAAGCCGAAGGGGGTGAGGGCTCGGTTTGGATGTGGGGGAGATCAGCTAGGGTTTGAAGGGAGGGTGATGAATAATGAGTTAGGGTTTAATATAAGGAGCATGTATATTTATATGGGGAATGGATGGGCTGGCCTAGGGACTTGGCCTGACCGGCTTTGTTGGGGTGGGGCTCGTCCAGAGGAAGAGTGTATGTGGGCTTAGTTAAGTTCTGTTTAGGGTGAAATTGGCCTCCAACAATTAATTAGATTAATAATTAAATGCGCAAGGCAAAAATTAACGAACATTGCATAGCTAAGGTTACACCATGGTCAGAGGGGTACATATAATTATCTCACATAATTCTAATTTAATTTAATTAAACCCTAAATTGGTTGAGGGAGTTTACACTACTGCCCAGGCCTAAGCTCCAAACTCCCTCAAACTTCACTATGAGGTGCTAACCTGCACTTAGAACACCTTCATAATGTTTAAAGCCATCACCTATACCCGAGCACACCACCAAATTATCCTATAGTCAGTATCAACAACACACACATACTACCCCAGGTAATACGCCACTGATACACATCAATGTGTATACCCCACACACTATCATGGCTACTGAAGCCTAAGGCTTTAACCAGTTACCTCTGCTGTTACTGATCCTCTCTTATGATCCAGGTCTGAACTAAATTTGGTACCCAATACCTCATTATACCAAAATACTCATAATTGAACCCCAAAGTCACTGCTGTGCTTTACACACACACACACACACTCAATACACTGCCTATTGACAACCTGGTACCAAGTTATCCATACAACACACCCATGTTAACAGTCATACACACAAATACTTACACAGTTCATTCCATAGTTGTGCACCACACTATATAATACATAGTCTAAATTCCTCCCTCTTATTGTTAGATACACACTCATATGCACACATATTTTATACACATATATATAACAACACACTAAGAGCATTAGATCAAACACTTGGCATGCAATCTATGATACTCTATGATACGTACCCATATGGAATGCCAAAATCACCAATTCCCCATATTAATTATATATACATATCAATTACATAATAATAAAACTAAACAAATTAGCTACAATAGAGTTTGAAGAGAGATTACACTAATATGCACAATTCTCCCAAAATGAGTTTTCGTATCATAGCGTATCCTAAAATACCATGATACGGTCTACTCGTGTCCATTTATGAAAACATACCTAATTCCACAATCCCAATCTAAGTCTAATTAGATCTAATTGGCCTCAGGACACACAATTGATGTGTCAATCTCACAATTCTCCCTATTAGGACACAAATCACCATGTAACTTCCATAATACAAGTCATATAGACCTAATTCTTGATCCTATGGATAGCCCTAAGCCAATGGATGATTTCTAATAGTTAAATGCATGAATTAGAGTTTAATTTAAGGGTTGGATTCAGAATTTATCTATTGAGAGATGGATTCCCAATGAAATGCTCAATGGACATAATTAGGACACGATCTCCTTGGCAAATTCTTTTGCTTCAAGTGCTCCTTGAAATCCAAGCTCCAATGGTCCTAAATTAATGGAAATGAGTGGGAGATGAGATGAATTAGTGGAGGGATGAAGTAATAGGGGATCTAAAAAATTGGAGATCTAAAATGAATGGAGAGAATGAGTAGAGGAGAGAGAAAACCTCTTCATATGGTCGGCCCTCTCCTTTTCCCTCCTCCAAACAACAACCAAAGACCACTATACCCTTACATGCTAATTATAAGGAATAATTAAGAAGGTTTATCTTCGAAAGTCTCTATACTAATACAAATTATGCTAATCCTTCTAATTAACTAGAGGAAATGGGTCTAATGGACCTAGTTTATGTTGGGCTCAATTGTTGTCATGATAAGTCTAATTGTGTTCACTAGTATCGTCTAAATAATAGGCTAGTCCACTATCTATAAATAAATAATACAAAGAACAATTAATTTAAATAGCACTATAGTAATTATTAATCACTAGAAATAAATAGATACAAAAAATAATAAAAATACCCTCATCTAAAAATATGGTAGTGACAAATCTACCCTCCTTAGAAAAATTTTGTCCTCAAAATTTAAGGAAGGAACTAGCACTACAACCAGCAATCACAGCAAGCAAGAAAGAATTATACCTCACGGCTAAAAAAGATAAGGGTATCGCTCGTGCATCTCGACTTCTTGCTCCCAGGTAGACTCTCCTGGAGAGTGATGCCTTCATGCGATGGGTACCAAGGAAATTATCTGGTTCCGCAACACCTTCTACCTTTGATCCATAATCTCCACTGGCTGCTCTGGGTAGCTGAGAGTCAGAACCACCTTGATCTCTGAGTGATCCAATACATTACTAGGATCTGCCACGTACCATCTCAGTTGCGACACGTAGAACATGGTGTATACTCCCTCTAGTGCAAGTGGCAAGTCTAGTTTGTAAGCAACTGCACCGACCCTTTCAAGAATACCGAAGGGTCCGATGTAACGTAGACTAAGCTTCTCACCTCCACCAAAGCGAATCGTGCCCCGTGTCAGAGAAATCTGCAAGAACACCTGTCACTACCCCATTTCCAGAGCCAGATATTTTTTTATTTTTAATTTAGTTAATTGTGTATTATTTATAATTAATTGTATTTATATTTAATTAATGATTGTATTATATTTTTATTGATTGTTTTAGGATTTTGGCTAGCCTGGACCCATGTCCGACCCTAGTGGACCCATGTCCAACCCAGCCCATACCCTGTGAGACTTATTTTTGGGTTTAGAATATTTATTATATTTTTAGTGGGTTATTTGGAGAGATTTGGAGCTAGTTTGAGTGCTTTTGGAACCCGGAACCCGAAACCAAGTCAAGTAGGGGCGTTTTGGGAATTTGGAAATTTGGCAACCCCCTTTATTACATTTTGGCCGACCCATTCAGCCCCCCCCCCCCACCCGTGGACAGCAGCCCCCTTCCCCTTTGTTCCATTTTCTTCGTCTTCTTCATTTCTTCTTCCTCTCTTCTTCTTTCTTCTTCCTTTCTTCTTCCCACATTCAAGTAAGTACTCCTATTTCTCTTCTTTCTTCTTCTATTCTCTATGGTTGCTAACCCTAACCCTACATTCTTCCCTAACCTAGGTGAGTAGAGCTTAGATTTGGTGTTGGAGCTAGATTGGGAAGAATGTAGATTTTGGCTTGGGATTCTAACTCCCAAGAGGTAAACCCTAATTTTTTCTCTTGTAATTATTTTTATATAGTGTAATTAATAGTTTAGAACCTTCTTAGACCCTTAGGCTACCCGTGGGAGGAAGTTGGAACTAGTTTGGTTGGGTTTAGAGACTTTAACACTAGGTTTTGTGTCAATTTCGGGTGAAATCCGAATTTGGCCCAATTTTGGATGATGCCCTAGGTTAGATGGACCTAGATAGACGTTATCGAGTGTCT